>JAOANR010000001.1:55477100-55907487 GCA_030278955.1 Hygrophila difformis
AAATGTGACAACCTAATTATATCCTTAATCCCAACTCCATCTTCATAAATCAGTTTCCTTAATAAAACCTAAACCAGGATTCACTATATGTGTTTATTTCTGAAAATACTCGGGGTAGGAAATTGTCAAAAGTTTCATGGCGCCGTTGCCGGGGAGGATGCATCGCCGTTTTATTAGAGAATTACATTCCTGATTGCTCATAGTTAGCTTATATCTATAAAATATGTATACACAACCAAACCAATTCTAACCTGGGGAATGTGCAGGTACTGTCATAGCTAAGACCTCTGTTCTATGCAAAAGAGAAAGGAGACCCCAGCCGAAATCCCGTTCAACGCAGAAATCGAAAAAACAGCTCGTCGTCTGAGGGCAGAGCCTAGACAAAGAAAGGAACGGGAAAGGCAAGCACTACTCTCTCCAAGCACAAGCAGCGACATCTCAGATATGGCGGATAACCATGGCAATCCCCCAAACATTCCACCTAACCCACCACTCCAAAATATTCAAGAGGACCCAGAAGACGTTGATGATGAGAACTTGGAGGATCTCCCTCCTCAGGTCATTCAGGGAGGTGAGAACCCCCCAAATCTCGAGCAACAACCCTTCGAGGTGCCTCCACCCAATCCAAACCACCAAAACCCCCAAGATAACCCCAATAACCAAAACTTCCAAAACGACCCTAACTTCCAGAATCAGCAGTATCAGAATCCCAACCAATTCAATCCAAACCAGTATAATCCAAACCCGCAAGACCGCAATGACCCAAGAAACTTCTATCCAAACCAGAATTTCAACCAACAGGATCAATACCAAGGCCAGTATCAAGGACAATACCAAGGAGGTCCAGGGAACAATCAGCAACCAGCTGCTGCTGATTACATGCAACCAATCATAGAGCCATACTTGAACGTGCCGGGCAGAGCACCAATTGTGGCAAGGAACTTTGAACTTAAGCCTGCTCTGATCAACTTAGTGCAGAACAGCCAATTCACAGGGGCAAATCATGAAGACCCACATGATCACTTGGCAACCTTTTTGGAACTCTGCAACACGATCAAGAATCAGGGTGTCTCTCAAAACACCATTCGGATGATGTTATTCCCATTCTCACTGTATAGTGGAGCAAAGACCTGGTATAAATCACTGCCGGTGAATCAAAGGAGCACATGGGAGGATACTGTGAGAAAATTCTTGGTGAAATACTTTCCGGAATGGAAGATTGATGAGGGTAGGTCAAAGATTTCTGAGTTCAAAATGAGGCCTGAAGAATCATTGTATGATGCAAAGGGGCGGTTCATGAATCTGTTAAGGAAATTCTTCAGCACGGTTTCCAAGGATGGGAGCAATTGAGAAAGTTTTACAATGGACTTACACATGCATGGAAGCACATGTTAGATGCTGCGGGAGGGCAACACCTGTTGCACATGCCCATGGATCAAGCATGGGCTAAAATTGAAACAATGAGTGTAAATCGGTCCGGATTAAATGATGATAGCACTGATAATACCCCTCCCCGTGGACTTTGTGCTGTAGGTACAGTAGAAAAGACAGATCTTGAGAAGCTGCAGGAGTAAGTAGCAGCATTGTCTGTAGACCAAGGAGCCGGAAGCTCCACTCAAGGACAGCAAAAGGATGTAATTTGTGGACTGTGCCAGGGTGCTCATGCAACTGACACATGTGAGCAGGTTGTATCTGAAAGTTGTAATTTTGCAGGGGCTTTTCCAAACAGACACCCAAATCTGTCCTACTCCAACAACAATGCCCTCAACTCCCACCTTCTGAGCAAGCCACAACAGTTCAACCCGCAACAGAATCAAGGATTTAATCAAAACAGAGGACAAAACTTTCAGAACCAAAACTTTCAGCCTCAAATCCAACAAAGACCCCATCAAAATTTCCAGCAACCTAACCAGAATTTCCAGAACTTCCAGCCTCAGGCACAGTTTGTGCCAAAACAAGGCCAGTGGAACCAGAATCAGAATCAAAATCAAAAGCCCCCATCAAGGCTGGAGAATTTGATGACTGATTTTATCACAAGTCAAAAGGAGATTAACACACAATTTCAGGCCTCCATCAGAAATGTGGAAACCCAAGTGACTCAAATGGCTAGTGAAATGCAAAAATGGGACAAGGGAGCATTGTCGAGTGCAGCAGAGAAAAACCCACAGTGCAAGGCAATAACTTTGAAATCTGGAAAAACATTGGCTGGACCGAAAAGAAAGGATGATGTGGAAAAAAGAAATGAATCTGATAAGGACAATGATGCTGATGAGTAAGATGCAGAAATAGAAGCAGCCGACTTGCAGACTGAAGCTGCAGCAGACAAGGCTGAAAATGAAAATGCAAATGGTAAAGGTGAAGGTACAATTTCCGACCTTTCACCACAAAAAGTTTTTGATAATAAAAAGTTCATGCCAAGGGTCCCGTACCCAGCACGGCTGAAAAATAAACAACAAGATTTGAAGTTTGAAAAATTTCTGAAAAGACTGCGAGAAGTTGAGATTACCATACCTTTGATTGAAATGATCTCTGAAATGCCAACCTATGCTAAGTTCTTAAAAGAAATGGTTTCAGGAAAAAGAAAGGTTGAGCAGGATGAACTTGTGGTACTCAACAGCACTTGCAGTGCTATCATTCAAAAGAAGCTGCAGAGAAGAAGGAAGATCCCGGATGCTATACTCTGCCGATCAAAATTGGACAAGTCAGTGCTGCACAAGGATTGTGTGACCTTGGCTCTAGCATCAACGTCATGCCACTAACCATGGTCAAACGTCTCAAACTTGGAGTGATAGAACCCATCAAAATGAGACTCCAGCTGGCAGATAGGTCGATCACAAAGCCAATCGGAATACTGAAAGACGTGATCATCAAAGCAGGCAGCACTCCATTTCCAGTCGATTTTATCATCTTGGACATCGAAGAAGACTCAGACATGCCTCTCATTTTGGGTAGGCCATTCTTGGCCACGGGCGGAGCCCTGATCGATGCCAAATCTGGAAAGGTGACGCTCCGGGTGGACAGAGAAGAAGTTGTTTTCAACATGGCACAATTGCAGAAATTCCCAAATGACAATTCTTGCTTTTCATTTGATGATGTAATAGTTAGGAGTGAGGGAGAGCTTGACTATGGATTTGATGATGAAATGATGCTGAATGAACAATCAAAGCAGGTACTGAAGCCTGCAGGCGCGAGGGACAAAGGTTGTAGCGCTGTTCACTTCGCCGATCCCGGAACAGGAGATTTGGAGGAGTGTGACGGAGCCGAATTCCATGAAGACGCCAACCAAGAGGAGGCGGATCCTGTACTGATGCAGGATCCGACAGGTAAATCTGAATTTCCCCCATCTAATTCTCGCAAATTACTTCCTTCAGTGGAATGCCCACCAGAGCTTGAACTAAAAGTTTTACCGGAACATCTTAAGTATGCGTTTCTCACAGAACATAAAAAATTACCGGTAATTGTGTCAGCTGAGCTAACACAAGATCAAGAAAATGCTTTGGTGGGAGTGCTTAAAAATCATGTGGGTGCAATCGGTTGGATCATTTCTGATATCAAAGGAATAAGCCCTTCTGTTTGTATGCACAGGATTCTAATGGAGGAGAATTTCAAACCTTCACGCCAGCCCCAACGAAGCTTGAACCCACCTATGCAAGAAGTGGTAAGAAAGGAAGTGATCAAGCTGTTAGATGTCGGTATTATATACCCAATTTCTGACAGCAAATGGGTCAGTCCTGTGCAGGTTGTTCCAAAGCGGGGTGGGATGTGTATCACCAAGAATGAACAAGGGGAGGAAATTGCCACACGGCCGGTCACCGGATGGAGAGTTTGCATAGACTACCGGAAGTTGAACGAAGCCACTCGCAAGGACCATTTCCCCTTGCCTTTTATTGATCAAATGTTGGAACGGTTGGCGGGATGGGAATTTTATTGCTTTTTAGACGGTTATTCAGGTTATAATCAAATAGTGATCGCCAGTGAGGATCACGAAAAAACAACTTTCACATGCCCCTATGGCACTTTTGCCTATAGGCGCATGCCTTTTGGATTATGCAATGCACCAGCTACTTCTCAAAGATGCATTATGTCAATTTTCTCTGAATTTATCGAAAAATGCATTGAAGTCTTCATGGATGACTTTTCTGTATATGGAGATACATTTGATGATTGCTTGACTAACCTTGCTAAGATTTTAAAGAGATGTGAGGACACTAACCTGGTTTTAAATTCGGAAAAGTGCCATTTCATGGTCACTGAGGGCATAGTGTTAGGTCATCGCATTTCACGTGCAGGCATTGAGGTCGATCCGGCCAAGGTTTCCATCATCTCCAATCTCCCTCTCCCCAATTCTCTCAAATCAGTTAGGAGCTTCTTAGGGCATGCCGGTTTTTATCGGAGATTCATTAAGGATTTCTCTAAAATTGCTAAGCCGCTTACTAACCTCCTTTGTAAAGAAAATCCTTTTGTAATAAGTGAAGCGTGTGTCCAAGCCTTTGACACGCTCAAAACAATGTTGGCTTCTGCTCCAATAGTTCAACCACCCGATTGGTCAATACCATTCGAGGTAATGTGTGATGCAAGTGGTCTTGTAGTGGGTGCAGTTTTAGGGCAACATAAGGATGAGAAACATTGTGTAATTCATTACGCAAGTCATGCCTTGAATGAAGCCCAGATAAACTACACCACTACAGAAAAAGAGATGTATGCTGTAGTCTTTGCATTTGACAAGTTCAGACAATATCTGACTGGGACAAAGACTATAGTGTACACCGACCACAGTGCACTCAGATACTTGTTTAGCAAGCAAGATGCAAAGCCTCGTTTAATCAGGTGGGTGCTGTTGTTGCAAGAGTTTGACATTGTAATAAAAGATAGGCGAGGTCGAGATAATGGTGCTGCTGACCACTTGTCTCGATTAGAAAATGGTAAAACTGACAAAGCCGTTAATGAGGAATTTCCGGATGAATAGTTGTTCATACTGCATTTGCATGATCAAGCGTGTCCATGGTTCTCTGACATTGCTAACTTTTTGGCATGTGGGATAGTGCCACCATTCCAGCAGAAATACAAAAGGGCGAAATTCTTCAAAGTAGTAAATTACTTCTGGGAAGATCCCTTCCTGTTTAAACACTGCGCTGATTCAATAATCAGACGGTGTGTGACTGAGTCTGAGGCTTACCAGATTGCCAAGAAATGCCAGGAATCTGAATACGGAGGTTATCATGGTCCCACTCGAACTGCCCACAAGGTACTCGAATGTGGCTTCTTCTGGCCTACTATTTATGAGGACTGCAAGGTGTATGTAAAAGCCTGCGACAGATGCCAAAGGTTAGGAAACATCTCCAAGAGGGATGAGATGCCTCAGAAAGGGATTCTCGCACTTGAGATCTTTGATGTGTGGGGCATTGAAATCTTTAAACTGAGTTATATGAAATTCGGACAGAACAGTACTTCTGTGAAAATTAGTGTTTTTGACCTATTTAGGTATCTCGGATTGAAAAAGTTAAAACACGAAAGTTGTAGATCTCGACGTTGTGGAGTCAGTCGTGAAATTTCGGAATTTTTAGAATTAAATCGGATTTTTAACGAATTTTAGAGTAAACTGTGGTTGACCGAGTCAAAACTTGAAATCTTGTTGAAACGGTGGAATTAACCTTTGAGGTCGAGACGGATAGAAAAACTTTGACACACGATACACGAAACGAGAAGATTAAAATATTGCGGGTTATGACTAAGCTAGATACTGTCAATGTTCTCTGCGGCTTGGGACATAAGAGGCCAAGTGTATGTCTAGGTTGACGTAAGAGCCCTGGCGAAACACTGATCGTATGGCTAGCGGACGGATTAACTCTAACTAAAAGATCGACCATGATACCTGTGGACATAAGAGCCCAGGCGTAAGGCTGGCGGACATAAGAGCCCTAGTGGTGGTGATCTGTAAAAGATATGAAACCTCATAATCTTGTATGTGTTAACTTACTCAGCACGTAGTGCTGACCAAAACCGTATTTTTTCCCTGTTTTTTTCAGAGCCGAAGAATATGCATCATCATATGCATTCATGGAAATTTTGGGGGAGTGCTTTATTTGTAAATGATACGTTAGACTAGTAATTGCATGAACGGGTCTGTTTAACCCGTGATTAGGCCATGTTGGCCCTATATTTAAATTCCGCTGCATTATACTTATGTAAATAATACTTTCCGCTGCAACTTTGATATTATTATTAAATTATATGTGAATGGGCTGTTTGAATATTTTAAATTCTGAAAAACCATAGCCTTGCATTTCTTTAGTGAGCTCGGAGAAACCGTGTCTTCCTAGAGAGGTGTGGCGGTGACACCCCGACCTGGGTGACCAAAAACCGGGGTGTTACAAGTTGATATCAGAGCCCGGAATATTTTTAAACTATTGTTCTTATTTTTTTTTTACTATTATTATTTTAAAACTATTATTAATATTTTGACTATTATTTAAAATTTTAAAGTATTATTTCCATGGAGAAATTTTTATTTTAAAACCCATGGGAAAAATATATATAGTGCATAAATTATTTTTGGGGGGGAAATCATCATTCGCATTTGCATATTGCATCTCTTTTATGTAAAGAACTTAGAATCTTTGCAAATTTAACTTAGAATCTTTGCGAATTTGAACTTAGAATCTTGGCGAAGTTAACCTAGAATCTTGGAGAATATTAACTTAGACCTTTTGCTTGCACTAGATGACTTAGACGCTTGACATCAAATCAGGAACGCTCACTAGAGACTGATCTTGCCTTAGTCTAGATCGCGTTCATCTAAGCGCTCGCCTAAGCATAACAAATCTCGGCCTTAGCCATTCCTATCCTTGAACGAATTAGAAAATTTCCTTATGTGGAACAATAAAAATCAAGTTTTATTAAAACACTCTTTATTCCAAAAATCTTGTTTGGATTTCTAAACAACAAATCCGAATATTTGAAATCAGAAATTTTCGAAACGTCTCATTCGAGCGATCTGCCTAAACCAAGATAAGCTAATCTATACACGTGTAACAGAAAATGGCGTCTAGAAGAAAACCAAGGAAGGTGAGTCCAAACGGCACTGACGCTAACCTTTCCAACACGCCTAACAACAGTGGAAGTCCTCAGAACCTAGGAGAGCAAGTGCCTCAAGCGCCCAATAATATGCAAGCACGTTTAAAATCTGTAGAGGAACTCCTTGTAGCATTGGGAAATGCCGAGGTGCATAGGACACAAACAGTACCTCCGCCAGTAGCCCGAGTCAACTACTTGGCATTAGTGAACCCCTACAACCCACCCCATTATGACGGCCAAGAGGATCCGGCCAAGTTGGAAGGTTGGATCCGTACCTTTGAAAAGCTCTTGAATGCTATCAAGTGCCCTGATGAGGAGAAGATACACGTAGTGACCTACTACCTAGGAGGCGAAGCCGATGAGTGGTGGCAAAATCTCCAAGCGAATTCAGTGTAAGACGAAAAAGCCTACACCTGGGAAGAACTTAAGGAAGCTTTGAGGGAAAGATTCTACCCACTGAGCACCAAGACTGCGAAGTACGAGAAATTCATCAACTTAAAGCAAGGTGCGCAAACAGTGCAAGAGTACTACACCAAATTCAAGGAGCTAGTACGATTCGCTGTGAGGATAGTACCAACCGACTCTGACAAGGCTCAAAAATTCGAGATGGGTCTGAACCTTAGTATCCGGGAGATACTTGCAGTAGGACAATTCCCGAACCTGCAGACGATATATGATCGCGCCATATCAATTGCTCGAATCCAGCAATTGAAGCGTAAGGAACATGGTGAGTCGAGCAAGGACTCGCAAGGACTTGAGAAGAAGGATCGGAAAGACAACAACAACAACTCTAGGAAAGACAATGGATCCCGAAGGAAAAGAAATAAAGGTCTCAACAATGGGGGAGACGACAACCGTGGTGCGTTTATACCACGTTGCCCACGATGCAACCATGCACATCTGGTGCGCCAATGCCCGAAGCTTGGAACCTGCCGTAGGTGCGGCAAGCTTGGTCACAAGGCTAGTGGATGTCGAACGCCAGAGGAGGCGATCGAAAAGAGAGTAGATTTGGTGAACCTTCAGCAAGGAGAGAGTGACGAGGAACAAGACCAAAACCCGAATCCTCTTGAGAATAAAGAGTAGACAGTTATGGGGACATAACTGAAGTCCTAAGGGGGAGAGGATGTGATACCCCGTAGTCATTTATTTTTTTGAGTTCGACTCGATATCATGTATCCTAGATCATAAATAAACAAATTCAAATTGTTTTGAACTACGTTATGGCTTGATCCCTTCACAGGGTACGTAGGCAGCTTAGAAGTCTTAATTCTAAGTTCAGTCACAAAATAATAAAACAAACAAAAAGACTTTAGCACGAGAAAAGCCGAAACACAACTTCGAGGACGAAGTTCATTCTTAAGGAGGGTAGACTGTAATACCCGAGAATTTTCCAACATAAAATAAATACAATAAATAAAATAAATAAATATAATAAACATGATAAAGGGATAAAGAATCATAAAAGATGAGAAATGTAATTTAAATTTAAGAGGAATCAAAATTCCGAGAACCCGGCAAGCCGAAGACAATTTAATCGAATAAATGGTTACACGGAGACCCGACACCGATGGACTCAATAACTCGAGTCCAAACATAAATTTAGATCCGAATAAAATTAAGAGAGGAAATCGGAGCCCGAAGATACCCCGGAAATCCGAATCCGGGAACATAGGGGGATAGAAGTCCGAAAGAGATGAGGAAATGCCCGACGGATCGCACGACCCGGCCCAGACCGAAGTCCAGGCCAGGACGGCGCGGTCGCCGCGCGGTCTTTAGGGGTTTACCGCGCCAAGGGCGCGCCACTTGGTAGAATCGGCCGTTCCGCGATTTTCTCGCCCGATTCCGGATTTTTCGACTTTCGGTTGAACATCTTCGACTCTAGACTCATTGGGGTCAGATCTTGGACGCCCTAGGTCTTAAACATCTATAAATAAGACCTCCTAAGGGCTCCGGATACATTTGAAACCCTACGAAATCTTTCTATACGTCGAAACCCTAATCCCGGAGTCGTCGGAGGCACAACACCAAGAGGAGAAACTGACTTGGACGAAATTTGGAGACCCCCGTCGCTGTGGTAAGCCTTGATCCATTCTTTTCCATATGTGATTCGAAAACGAATCCTAAATTCGATCTTTTTCTATTCTAAACCCCCGATCCGAATCGAGAGCGAAGAACCCGACAAACGGAGAGGATAAACGGAGGACGGGAAGCCACGCCTTCGAATCGAAGATCCCGGACGCTCAACAATCTGTAAGTTAACGCTTACTTTGGTTTTGGGTTGTTAAAAGATTCGAACATATAGATGTAATGGAACCCTATCTAAAATCTGTCTACACCGGCGCAGCGTTTTTGTTGAATTTATTCGAACCCCTTAAAGCGTTCAAACGAGAAAACCTAAACCACAAAAAACATTCCTAAGACACTGATCTAGCTCCTGTAAAAATTTCATAATTTTTCATTGTGTTTTGATATCCGAAACTGATCGTAAACGAGCCTGCTTTAAATTTAGATCTTGAAACGATGAAAGATTCTTTATTCGAACTTGTTGGTGATTTCTACCTTAGCTCTAGACCGATCTAGGCTTGGCGTTGAACATAAGAGTTGTAGATCTATACGTCATAAATACCTCCGTAAAATTTCAGAAATTTTCGTGATGATTTGATATAAGAAATCCACCCCAAACCGAACTGCTGAAACTTAGATCTTGAAATTCTTGACAGAACATAGATTCGAACTTGTTGACGTTTTTGACTAGGATTCTAGGCCGAATTAGATCTTTAGCCGAACATGAAAGTTGTAGATAATTGTCTTAAGATGATCTCTGCATAATTTCATCAAATTTGGAGTTGAATTGCTATGGTAGATCTTGAAATCTTTAAACTGAGTTATATGAAATTCGGACAGAACAGTACTTCTGTGAAAATTAGTGTTTTTGACCTATTTAGGTATCTCGGATTGAAAAAGTTAAAACACGAAAGTTGTAGATCTCGACGTTGTGGAGTCAGTCGTGAAATTTCGGAATTTTTAGAATTAAATCTGATTTTTAACGAATTTTAGAGTAAACTGTGGTTGACCGAGTCAAAACTTGAAATCTTATTGAAATGGTGGAATTAACCTTTGAGGTCGAGACGGATAGAAAAACTTTGACACACGATACACGAAACGAGAAGATTAAAATATTGCAGGTTATGACTAAGCTAGATACTGTCAATGTTCTCTGCGGCTTGGGACATAAGAGCCCAAGTGTATGTCTAGGTTGACGTAAGAGCCCTAGCGAAACACTGATCGTATGGCTAGCGGACGGATTAACTCTAACTAAAAGATCGACCATGATACATGTGGACATAAGAGCCCAGGCGTAAGGCTGGCGGACATAAGAGCCCTAGCGGTGGTGATCTGTAAAAGATATGAAACGAGGAGTTGCGAGAATTCCAAATTAAATCTGTATTAAATTGTGTTGTTAGATTTATGGCCACTAATTTAATTACGTTGCAAGCTATATGATGATCTTATGAATCCATACTTCTAAATTATGCGATTACATGAATTATTTAAATTATGCACATGTTTTCATTAAATTTAAATAAAGGCTTTGAAACCTCATAATTTTGTATGTGTTAACTTACTCAGCACGTAGTGCTGACCAAAATCGTATTTTTTCCCTGTTTCTTTCAGAGCCGAAGAATATGCATCATCATATGCATTCATGGAAATTTTGGGGGAATGCTTTATTTGTAAATGATGTTAGACTAGTAATTGCATGAACGGGCCTGTTTAACCCGTGATTAGGCCATGTTGGCCCTATATTTAAATTCCGCTGCATTATACTTATGTAAATAATACTTTCCGCTGCAACTTTGATATTATTATTAAATTATATGTGAATGGGCTGTTTGAATATTTTAAATTCTGAAAAACCATAGCCTTGCATTGCTTTAGTGAGCTCGGAGAAACCGTGTCTTCCTAGAGAGGTGTGGCGGTGACACCCCGACCTGGGTGACCAAAAACCGGGGTGTTACATATTGTTTCTCAGGTCGAAGGATGAAACTTTTGAACACTTTGAGAACTTAAGTCTGAAGCTTATGAATCAAAAGCAACAGAAGATTACCAGAATCAGAACGGACCATGAGAAGGAGTTTGAAAATCAACAGTTTACAGATTTTTGTAATACTCGTGGCATTATTCAAGAGTTTTCTACCCCTAAGACACCTCAACATAATGGTGTGGTTGAAAGGAAGAACAGAACTCTCCAAGAGATGGCTAGATCAATGTTGCATGGAAGCACTCTCTCAAAATCATTTTGGGCAGAATCTGTCACCACAGCATGTCATGTGGCCAACAGGGTGTTGTTACGACCACACACTAACTACACACCATATCAGGTTTGGAATGGTAAACTTCCTACAGTTAAATACTTTCATGTTTTTGGTTGTATATGTCATGTTTACAGGGACAGGGAACAATTGAAAAAGTTTGATGCTCGTTCTGAAAAAGGGAAGTTCCTAGGTTACTCTAACAACTCAAAGTCTTATAGAGTTTATCTTACTGAAAGCAAGAAAGTAGTAGAATCTACAAATGTTATTTTTGAAGAACTTTCAGATAAGAGGCAGCTAGAAGACTTCATTGAGCTACCTATCATTCCTAAGCCATCCTCTCCGGATCCTGAACCGAGTACTCAATTGGTTGAAGTGGAAACAAGTCCTACTACAGAAGAAATTAATTCTCATGTTACTGAAGAAGAACATGTTACAGACACAGAAGTTGAGGTCAATAAGAGAAAAGGTTCAAGGACATTAAAACATCACTCAAATGATGATATTATTGGTGATGCTACTGCTCCTAGGCAGACAAGGAATAAGAAGGATGTCGATTATAAACAATTAGCTGGAATGAATTGTTTCATATCCAAGATAGAGCCAAAAAATACTATTGAAGCTCTTGAGGATGAATATTGGATTGCTGCAATGCAAGATGAGTTGTTACAATTTGAAAGGAATTCAGTTTGGGAGTTAGTACCACGGCCTGACAACATAAATGTTATTGGTACTAAATGGATTTTTAGGAACAAGACGGATGAGTCAGGGAATGTTGTCAGAAATAAAGCAAGACTTGTAGCACAAGGCTACACTCAGATAGAAGGCTTGGACTATGGAGAGACTTTTGCTCCTGTAGCCAGAATGGAAGCTGTGAGGATCTTACTGTCGTTTGCCTGTTGTATGAACTTCAAACTATATCAGATGGATATTAAGACCGCCTTTTTGTATGGGAAGATAAAAGAAGAAATCTATGTAGCACAGCCTCTGGGATTTGAAGATCATGAACATCCAGATTATGTATATAGAGTTAAAGGAGCTTTCTATGGGCTTAAACAAGCACCCCGTGCTTGGTATGAAAGACTATTACAGTTCCTTGTTGATCATGGTTATATCAGAGGTAATGTAGATAAAACGTTGTTTGTTAAGCATACTAACAATGATTTTATCATAGCTCAGATTTATGTGGATGACATTATTTTTGGAGCTACTTCAGAACATCTCAGGAAAAGTTTTGTAGAAGCTATGCAATCAGAGTTTGAGATGAGCATGATGGGTGAGTTGCACTACTTCTTAGGTTTGCAGATCAAACAACTTAAGGATGGTATCTTTTTATGTCAAGAGAAATATGCCAGACAGATGCTGAAGAAGTTTCATATGGAGGATAGCAAGGTTGTTCGAACGCCACTAGGACAACAAGAAAAACTTTCTAAGGATGAAGCTGGAAAGAATGTTGATCAGAAGCTTTACAGAAGTATTATTGGTAATCTTCTCTACCTAACAGCTACCAGGCCAGATATATCCTTTAGCACTGGAGTTTGTGCTAGGTATCAATCTCAACCAAATGAATCTCATCTTAAAGTAGCTAAAAGGATTCTGAGATATATTAAGGGTACACTTGATCTTGGCATTTGGTATTCAAAGAGATCAAATCTGGATCTTATTGGTTACACAGACTCAGACTGGGCAGGTAGTTGCGATGATAGACGATCAACCACTGGTGGGTGTTTCTACTTAGGCAACAATCTTGTTAGTTGGTACTCAGGAAGCAGAATATTGTTGCACTTTCCACAGCCGAAGCTGAGTACATTGCTGCTACATGTTGTTGTTCTCAACTCATGTGGATGAAACAAATGTTGGCAGACTATGGTATTTGGAAGGAAAGCTTTCAAGTATTCTGTGATAATACTAGTGCTATTAACATTTCCAAGAACCCTGTTCTACACAACAGAAGCAAACATATTGACATTCGGTATCATTTTATTCTAGATCTGGTGGAAGATAGCATATGTGATATTCAACATATTGGGTCGTCGGAACAGCGAGCTGACATCCTTACTAAGGCATTAGATGGTGAAAACTTTGAAAGGCTAAGAACCATTTTGGGCCTTAGCTATTTTTCCTCTTAAAATTCTATTAACATTTGTGGGCTTTGTTTTTCTTTTGTTTTCTCATTTTTTTTACAGGCCCAAACGAATGAGTAGTATGGAATCAATCAGATAATGCCAAATGAGTTGATACGACGTCTGCAGAGAATCATAATTACCTGCAAGCTACAGAAACTGTCTTCTCCATCATGTCGCACGACGTCCAAAACCGTCGTTCCCCATTCATCTCTTCGGTTTCTTTATATTTGTGTTTGGCGTCCGTTTAATCTTCATTCAGTTTCTTCTTCCTATTTTCTTCACTGTGTTTCTTCTCTGTAAGCATTTTCAGTTATGGAGTCTTCTTCTTCTCAAACCCCATCTTCTGCAGTCCCAACTACGGAGAAACCTTCTATTGAATCTTCTCTGTCCATTAAACCCTCGGTTGCTCAACCTACTGTAATCCCACCCAATCCAACCGAAACCAATGATTCTACCATAGACACTTCTGATCAGGCTGCGGAAGACAATGCGGATGCTGAAGTCGAGGATGTCCTACCTCTGGACTCACTACCACCAGCCGGAGCACTTCCCGCACCAACCCCTCCTGCTTTACCTCCTACGATGAAAGAAACATTCCCTTTTGATTGGGATGAGGGAACTGAGACTACTCAGAAAGCGGGAGAAGATGATGACTTCAACCCTAATCAGTACGATGATGCTTCTGGTGATCAAAATCAAGAGGACGAACACCCTTCTGCGGATGTGGAAACTACTCCTCAACAACGTCCTCCTCCTCGCACTCCTACTACCAGATCCCGCAAACGGAAAGGCAAAGGTGTTGCAGTCGAAACTTCTCAGAAACGATCGAAATCTGTTCCACCTACACTACAAGAAAAATCATGATTACCGACCTCAATTACCGACCAACAGTCTACGGGTCGGATTGACCGACCCCATTACCGACCCCAAGAGGGGGTCGGTAAAAACTAGCCGTTTTTGGGCCCCCCACTTAAAAACAACCAGCTTACCGACCACATTTATTGTGGGTCGGTAACCTAGGGCATAAATGCCCAAATTGAACGGGCGCAAAACAGAACCTGTATCCCCAAAAAAAACACTGTCTCGAGCGATTCCTCCCCCTCCCCAGCCCGACCACCGCCCGACCCCCCGCCCGACCACCGCCCGACCCGCCGCCGCCGATCGAGACGCCGACGTCGCCGCCGACCCGAGGCCCTGTTTGAGTGGAGCCCTCCCTTCGAGTCTCCACCGTTGTGCCCCCGATTCGCACCCCCTTTCGTTCGAACCACGGTTTTGAACCGGTCTTCCAATCGAGAGAACAATCTCCATTCCATTCGTGTACTCATTCAAGGTATTCGATTGAGCATCCCTTTTACTTTAATACGTTCGATTGTTGGAAAAATTTTATAAAATGCAATGTGTTTTCGTTTCTTAACTCCACTTGCCTCTCCATAATTTTGGAATTGATATTGACACCTCAGTTTTGGAGCATAATGTATTTTGAATAGCTAAATTTGTGGTATTATGTGTGTTCATTTGCCAAATGATTTAAAAAAAAAAAAAAAAAAAACGAATGTGGACACTCGGTGGCAGCAAGCTGTTTTTGTTTTTTCCGCGCTTGATATTTGGATTGTTGAAATTCTATGCACATAATTAGAAACCTCTCGTCGTGTAGATGAATTTTCATATATGATATGTTCAATTTGGAGTTGATATGAGAAAGTTATGGCATTTTGATTTGTATGTATTGTTCTTGTTCAATTTGGATTACATATTACATATATGTTCTTTCTATATGTTCCCATGTGAGATGTATTTTTTTTGGTGTTTTTTGGATGTAGTATTGAACTTTTTTTAATTTGAGTTGGATTAGCTAGTTGGTTTAAATATTGATTTGTATGTATTGTTCTTATTTTTTCTTGCTATAGGGATACTTTGTTTTAATTTGATTTGGATTAGCTAGTTGGTTGAAATATTGATTTGTGTGTATTGTTCTTGTTTTTTGTTGCTATAGGGATACTTTGTTTTAATTTGAGTTGGTTTAGCTAGTTGGTTGAAATAGCTAGTTGGTTGAAATATTGATTTGTATGTATTGTTCTTGTTTTTTGTTGCTATAGGGATACTTTGTTTTAATTTGAGTTGGTTTAGCTAGTTGGTTGAAATATTGGATTAGTGTCTTTTGGAGTTGAGCACTCATTAGTTGAGCCTAAAGTGACATAATTCGAACTATTAGACATCTTTTATTTTAAACAATATGTAATGAGATTGTGTAATGTAAGGATACTTTGTTCACATTAGAGTTGGATTAGTTGGTTAAAATTTTGGACAAGTGTGTTTTGGAGTTGTAAGAGGTAAAACTCATGAGTTTTACTCTTATTTTCTTCTTCACTTATAGGAATATTGGATTTTCTTACCTAAAACAATAAACTATCCAAGTAGTATATGTGTTTTCGGTTCCTCATTTAAATCTTTTTCACTAAGCCAAATAACCAAATATTTAATTTTAATTTAACCTCTTACCCTCTAAAAACCTCAAATCATGTTCACCTAGTGCACTAAAACCTTAAAAGATTCATTTAACCTCTTACCCTCTGAAAACCTCAAATCAAACAACTCCAAGTGCACTAAAAGATTAATTTTACCTTTTTCCCTCTGAAAACCTCAAATCAAACCACAAAGCTTATGTTTGTGTTTCCTTGTCTTATTCCTCCTTTTAATTCCTTCCTCCTTATAATTATAAATATTTATTTATAAGACACATTTAACAAATCACAGGCAAAGTATGGACCGGAGTTGGATGTACCGCTCCCGCCGTAAAATTGGGGAGGTCACCTCCGAATTTATTAATGGGGTTGATTTGTTCTTGCGTATGTCTCATCAAAACCCAGATGTCGATAGAGCCCAAGGAAAATTGAGGTGCCCGTGTTCTAAGTGTAGGAATAATTGTTATCGTCCTGACGATGACATAAAGTATCATCTACAGAAATTTGGATTTGTCCCCAATTACGAAAGATGGACGTGTCACGGGAAGCGACACCAATTTAGTCGGTGGGATGATAGCGAGCCTCGTGCATCTACTGTGTCCTCGACCGAAGATGCATACATTCAAATGGTGTGCGATGGAATGGGATTCAATATTCCGGATACAACACCTGACGATCAAGGTGATGAACAGAATAGACCCGAGGAACCTAACGCACAAGAGAGATTGTTCTATCGTATGTTGGAGGCGACAGACAAAGATTTGTGGCCTGAATGCAAGAAAATGACCTTATTGTCAACAGTTGCCAGGTTAAGCACGAGCATAATAGGCCTGTCCACTTGCACGAGCTACATCAGCATACGCATACTAGAGGACATCAAAAGGAGGCCTGGATTAGACCCAAGTTACAAAAGCTACATGTGAGTATCTTAAAATTAGTAAATGCTATGTTTACCTAATCAAAAATAACTATGAACTGTTTCTTTAATTTTTTCCCTTTTTGTCTTGGTCTACAGGAGAAATTCGAAGCTGTGGCTGATCGGTTGACCCAGAACCCGACAATTGGGCCTAACTTTGATCCAGACAGCGTCTTCCTCAACGTCGCTGGTGGACACGACCGGCGCAAAAATGTATATGGCCTAGGATCTATGGCCAAGGCGGTTAGGCCGACACCCGATGTTGGTTCCACTCCTCCCCCATCTGGATCAGGATATGTGACACAGGAGCAGTTCGATGCATATACAGCGACTTTAGAGAGATTGTCACAGGCCTAGATGACCATGGCCGAGCAAATGGAGAGACTACTTGGTGTTCGGGGGCCTCGATCCCCAGGCGGGGATGATGATGACTTTGGAGGCGGCTTGGGTGGAGATGACATTGGGGTTCATTGATTCAGGTGCCCGTGTGGTTAGTTTATGTGATTGCTTGTAGTATTGGACTTACGTACGTTCGAACTTGTTTAAACACTTTGGTTTATTAGAGTTTGTAGATGTGGAGTGGTTTTAGACTTGGGAGACTTGGAAGTTAGACTTTTGTTGTCTAAGTGTAGACTTGGGAGACTTGGAAGTTAGAGGTTGGGTTGTCTAAGTGGATATGTTATTGTGGATTATTAGCACTGGATGTTTATTAGACTTTTGTTGAAGTTTTTGGATGTTGGAAGACTTGTAATATTGTTTGGTGTTGTGGCAGGTGGATGTATGTGAAAACAGCCATTTCTGGCCACAATTACAGGTTTTACCGACCCCAAATGGGGTTGGTGGGCTGAGATCCGTGGACCTCGAGGTCCAGAATTACCGACCCCAAAACGGGATCGGTAATGGGGTCGGTATAACCCGGTCCAGGAGGTCCTAGATTCCCCTTTTACCGACCCCAAATGGGGTCGGTGGCGGGGTCGGTAAATTTACCGACCCCGGTTTGGTCGGTAAGCGGGTCGGTATACGTACCGACCCGAGGCCTCTGCGGTCGACTTTGATTTACCTACCATCATTTTACCGACCCTAATCTGGGGTCAGTAATGGGGTCGGTAAGGCCCAGTCCGACCCGTAAAACCCTTTTACCGACCCCAATTTGGGGTCGGTAATCCTGACTTTTCTTGTAGTGCTATGTCTGTTCAGGCTGCACTCAATTTCAAATATTATGACAAGGATGCCCAGAAATTCTCCAAGGAGTTGAATGTTCGAGAGTTTATCCCTGAGGAACAGTTCACTCATTCCATGTATCGTGAACTCGGCTTTGCAAAGTACCTTGAAGATGCAAGCCTTCTCTTTTGGGCTACTAAATTGGAGTATTATTCGCCAGCCTTAGTGAGAGAGTTTTATGCGAATCTTCATCCGGAAGTTCTTGATGCTACATCGCCCTATGAAGGAAAAGTTTATGTTCGTGGGAAAATTCTGGACATTAATCCTTTGGTCCTTACTCTGTTGTTAAAGCTCCAACCCAACGACCGTCTGGATGATGTTATCGAGTATATGCCTGATTCCAATGCAGAAGTTGCTTATGTTATTTCTAACTCTGGTAGTGTTCGATTTGGCCGTAACCAGCTGAGCACTGCCAAACTTACCCTGAAGTTTGGATGTCTATTTCGCCTCTGTAGTTCTAACATCATGCCAACTACCAATGCAAGCCAAATCTATGCTCACATGGGTAAAACTATGTTCTGTATTGATAAATATTTGAATTTAATGAATCTTGGTTTGTCTGTTCTTAAAAAGATGGTAGGTTACACTCGTGGCTCTATTGGAAAGCTGGATTTACTGCCCTACCCTGCTCTTATCACCCAATTTCTTGCCAAGAATGGGATTAAGGTGCCCAAGGAGGAAAGGATATACATTAAGCAAAATACTCCTTCTAATGATTTGAGGAACCAGCATAATGACATTCTACTTGGCCCTCCTCTCACTGGCACTGCCCTGATCAACCACCTGAAGCAGCTCCTCTTGCAGCAAAATGAAGAAGCTAACAAAGTTGTTAATGCTGGTCTTGCCCTTCGCAAGAAGAACAATTTGATTCTCAAGCTTCTCCCTGCATCCTTTGATCCTCCTCCTACTGGTGATGATGATGATGATGAGGAGTGATCCATCAATGGAGAGTATTGCTGCTGGTCTCAAATGGTGGTCTAAGGGTGGTAAGAACAACATGGTTGTGGGGTATATGTTTCTCAAACTAAACTTTTTAATATTTTTGGGACTGTAACTAATGGTGGTGATATTGTTGGACTGGATACTTTGTCTGGATGCTTGTGATTGCTTTTTGCTGTATTGATGATGGATGCTTGATGCTTGCTTTATGTGTTTTTCTATGCTCTATATTTGTTGCTTACTTAACTGGACTCATTGTTGTTGTTGTTTGACTCATTCTCTGCTTTTCTTATGTGATTACCTGGTTTTTTGATTTGAGACTGTTTATGACGGATCATCCTCTTCATGAAAAGAGGGGGAGATTGTTGGTATATGTCTAGCTTTTCATGCAGAGTCTGGAGGTTGTCGGCATTCTTCAACAACAACAGCTTGGCAGTTTTTGAAAGCCAAGTCATGCCCTTTACTGCTGGGAATCTTTTGAAGACTACAAGAGCTCATTGCTATATATATATTAGTCTTTAGGCAGTATGGGGCAATTGGATTCTGAATAGTTATATCTTTGAGTGATTTTTGGTTAATCAAGTCATGAGAGTTCTTAAAATTGTATCTTGATGAGAGACTTGAGTGAAGTTCATTGTATACATTCTTTTTGTGTTGTAACTCAAGAAAGTGAATTCTTGAGATAGTTTGGATAGATTCAGGAACGTCAACAAGGAGCTAGGAAGATCAAGTTTGATTCTTTTCATTCACAGCGAGATTAGAAGTTGAGGGGGAGTCTCAACACCTCTAGATCGAGTTGGTAGATTAGAGTCAGAAGTTTGTATTTCCTTGGAACTTGTTGAGTAGATCGTAGCCTGGATTGGTATCCCCCGGATGTAGGACAGGAGGTCAGAACCGGGTCAACAAATTCACCATGTTCATCTTTACATTTCTGCATTCATTGATATTTTACTGTGATTGAGCGTTGTTCTTATTACTGACTAACTACCGACTCAAGAATTGGGACCTAGAGCAACGAACACCTCGTATGTAGATTCAAAAAGAGCCTATACAGATTGAAGCAAGATTTTCGACAGTGGTACAAGAAATTCGAAGCGTATATGATAGAAATTGAATTTAAAAAATGCAACGCTGACCATTGTTGTTATTTTAATAAAAACAAAAATTTATATAGTATTACTTTATGTGGATGATATGTTGATTGCAAGGTCAAATGCCGAAGACATTGATGTAGTGAAAATTTCATTCTCCATGAAAGACCTTGGAGAGGCAAATCAAATGTTGGGCAAGAAAATTACTCATGAACAAGGGAAGATTTATTTATCTCGAAAGGATTACATTGAAATGATCCTGAAAAGGTTTAACATGGAGAATGCTAAGCAAGTAAGTAAACCCTTGGAAGTGCAATTTAAGCTGTCTAATAAAGATTCACCAAAGAATGGATCAGAACGGGAGTACATGAAAAAGGTCTCATATGTATCATTAATTGGTAGCATCATGTATGTTGTATGTTATGGTTTGCACAAGACCAGATATAGCACATGCTGTGGGAGTAGTAAGTCGATTCATGAGTAATCCGGGCAAGCAACATTGCAGAAGGCGTTAAGAGGATCTTGAGATATTTTAAGGGAACAAAAAATAGGTACTTTGTTTAGAAAGAAATGAGTTGGCATTGAAAGGCTTTGTGATTGCTGACTTGGCAGGAAATGATTTGGATAAAAGAAAAAGTACATCTGGATATGTTTTCATCTTTGAAGGCACAACAATTTCCTAGAATTCGAAATTGCAAGAGATAGTTGCTTTGTCGATTACTGAGGCTGAATATATGGAAATCACTTAAGCAACCAAGGAGATGGTGTGGCTAAGATCATTCTTGAGTGAATTCGGAAAAGAAGAAAGAAAGTCTGTAACGTACTTTGCACTGATAGCCAAAGTGCGATTCATTTGGCGAAAAACCCAGCATTTCATTCGATGGCAAAACAAGTTGAGTTAAAGTACCATTTCGTTGAAAAGGGTACAATTCAATTGGAGAAAATAAAAGGTGAAGAAAATCACGCCGACATGCTAACAAAAAAGGTGAATTTTCATAAATTTGAATATGTATAGCTTCAATTGACCTAAGGAACTAGGAGTGAGGGCTGGAGGCAGCCAAACCAGTGGGAATTGTACATGGAAGTTGGATGAAAATGCGTCAAGTGGAAGATTATTGATATGCATCTTCTTAAATTAAATTGAACAATAACAGAGGATCATGGCAGATAACAAATGAATGATGGAATGATTCCAGATTAATGTTAATGATTGTGGAGGATCATGCCAAATAGCATGTAAATGCCTGCAATGAAGGAGAGATCATTCCGGATTAATGCAAATGATTGAGAGTTTATTTCACATCATTGTGTGGTTATTACATAATATTTTTATGATTCTCATGTGTTCAATGATATATATTTATAGTCATGTATTGGCGCAACTTGGAGTGTGTGAGAAAAACTTTAATGCTTGGAATACACAAGAGTGTCTGTGAGGAAGGGTGTGAGTGGGAACCTTTGTAACTTCTTCATCTTCATAGCCTAACACATTATTAGGTGAACTGCGTAAACATATCCTGTGTCATTTTTATTTTTCTTGTCTTGAATTATTTTTGTGTTTACAAGTCACTTACTATTTGTGAACTTAAAATTAAATTCTCATAACATCATTGACGGCTTAACCAATCGCTTGCCCAACCGGCATCAGTCTAACAAGCCCAAAGAGCCACTCGCCCATCCTTGCATAAATTTATTCCAGTTTTTGTGTTGGATGTTTGTGCATTCTGCAATAAGTATCAAAAAGTTGTTTCATTTTAAAGGTTTATTTGTTGCAGATATATGTGTGTGTTGGAATTTGAATTGTTTTTTTGTGAATTGTGATATTGTAGTGTTTTTTGTGATGCGTAACTAGCTTTTGAATTTTAATTTGGTGCTAGAAAACATAGGCAAAATTTCATTGTACGGAGTAAATGCCAAAATAGTGCCTTAACTTTGTCAATTTTTTAATTTAGATAAGTTTGGTGTTTTTTAATTTGGTTCCATAGCTTTGCAAATGGTCTCCAAAATGGTCACATCCGGCCTCAATCACCCCAATTTGATGACATAGCACAAGGTTAGTGTAAATAATTAATTTAATTGCGCAATTTAGTTGCCATGTAGGCATTGACTAGGTTTGACCTACACAAGTAGATACTTTCCGACACATTTGTTGAGTGAGAAGGAGACTTTTAAATTAGAATCAGATTTAGAAATTGTCCATATGTATAGGTCAAACAAAATAGATTGTGGTGATTAATGCCTACGTGGTACCTACCAAGCACAATTAATTTAGAATGAGGTTTAGAAATTTAGAAATCAATGCCTACGTGATACCTACCAAGCACAACTAAATTAATTATTTATACTAATCTAGTGTCACGACAATAGATTGTGGTGATTAAGGCCCGATGGACCATAGCAAAGCTATGTCCCCAAATTAGAAAACTCAACAATTATGGCACTAAATTGAAAAATGAAGTGGTGTTCGAACCCCTTCTCCAATCTAGGAGATAACTATTTACAAAAAAATGTTGGTGCCTTTTTATGAAAAGACACCTTTTGGGATGAGCCGGGTCTTCATCGGATGCGGATCTTCACCCTTTCTTTCCATCTCCTGGTGTCGATATGCCATTGACGAGGATCGGGATGCTCCCTTGCTTAGGATCATGTTGATTTGACTTTGTTCGGAATCATCTTTCTCGAATGGCATTACTCGGGCAATTCGGTTGCTCGGGTTTGATGTCTTTGGGCTTGCGCTTTTTGTTTGGTAACACTGGCCGGCTTGCTCGGGCGCGATCGGTGCAATGGTTCTAACTATCTTCACCGTTACATTGAGCCTTTTTTGCGACTTGGGCCCTAACTAATTATGCGCTTTGTTAACACATTTTTAGGTTTTAACAACAATAATATATTTTCTCTACAATTTTATACAATGTTTTTTTATTTTTTGTATCAGATTTATACGAAAAATGGACGATTTTTTTGGTGTCAACAAATTAAAATGAAGTTGCACAAGCATGTGTAACTTTATAAATATGCAACTTGAAATGATATACATTACATATATATGCAACTTGAAGTGACATACATATACTACTAAAAGTATGGAAGCATTCACATATTAAAATCAAGTTGGAGTAATGTATGTGTCTGATTGATAGTATGAATTATTACACATACTCTGAAAGCAGCCTCAAATTAAAATATCACTTCCAAATTTTGTCATTTTAAATACTATCCAAGTTGTATTTGTTATTTCAGTAAACACGCTTGAAATGGTTCTACGTTGTATTTTTAAAAGGAATATATTGTATATTACAATATAATGAGTAATTAGTGTATATATAGTCTGTGATTGTATCTAGTGTATAATACAATATAAAGGACAAAATACAACGAAATGTAAAGAGAGTAAAATAGAATGAACCAAAGAGGGGCGTGCAAAGGTCAAAGGAGAAAAAATAAAAAATAAAAATATCCTAGTACTTTTTTATAGTACAGATACTCCGAAAATAGTAGACGGGTCGAATATGCTCGCTGAAAATGCCTAAGTAAAAACTGGAGCAATCCAATGTAGGAGTAACATACTAAGTAGAACTACTCGAATAAACCCAGTCCCGTTCCGGTTCGATTCGCGCAAAATTATGAGTATGTCTCCTCGGTTGTTTGATCGGGGAAAAAACCGAGTACCTCTACCTGGACACTTACTAGGAAATTCCGGTTCGAGACCGGATTATTTTCTTAATTTTTTTGAGTATTACTACAAGAAAATTTGACTTGCGTAAAATCCCAGTACACATACACCAAGTTATGCTCGAAAATTTGCTTCATTGACCAGTCAAAAGAGATAATTTCCGAGTGCTTGTAGTCCTAATGTTCCTTGGAAAACTCTTAATACAACAGCTGCAGAATCTATTTTTTCTCCTACACAGCCACCTATAAATTCAACAAACCAAACCAATTTTCAACAACCCAAAGTCCCTATCAATATATAATGCAAACTGCTAATCTAAAAGCAAACAATAATATCAACAATCAACAACAATATCATATACATTGCATTTCATTGAAACCTCAAACGTCTATCTAAATCACTTAAACAAGAAATCCAAATACGTACAGTACTTATGTAATCCTACGATAAACAACAAACATATAACATCTTGTGTTGAGAAACAACAAAGTACGGAACGACGTCTATGTCATAGTTGTTGAATCGTTGCCATCTGGGCCATGATCCGGACCTCTATGGCCACACAAGCGAGCTAACTCCTCCTCAACAGTCTCTAAGCATGCCAACATCCTCTGGAACTCAGGTGCAGCAGGTGGTAACGCGTACCCGTTTTTTGTTCCCTCCATCATTAAAAAAATTTTGAATCACCGAACTGTGGTATTTTCTAAACATGTGTACTTGTACTTCATTTTAGTGCTCATTCTTTTTTCCATGTATTTTTACTCGGAAATATACTCGAGCTTTTACGATTTTGAGCTCGCGAAAATTTTACATCCAGGTTTTTCGGTCTTGTATCCTGTGTACTAGTACTTCAATTGTTGCTCGGACTTACCTGAGTACTTTCTCAGTTCTAGAAAATGGAACTCGGAAAATGAACTTTTATCTTGTAGTGGTTTGATCTCAATTTCAATTCCTTATTTATTGAATTATCCAAACAGTGACATAATTTGCTTAATCATTGATTGTGCTAATTGATGATGTGGCATTGTAATTAGGTATCCAATTATTCTGGTAATTGGGATTATTAAAGTGAGGTGGGAGCAAATTGAATACGAAGTACAATATAATTGAAGAAGTTATGGTACTCATTATACAAATTCATTAAATATGGACTAAATTTGAGATCGGAAAAAATTATAAAGCTAAATTGAAAATTTCCGAATAATTTATGTAAAATATTGTTATAATATTTGTCCGATCCCTCGTGATGTCATCTATATTTTCGTTTTCCTACAAGAGTTTTTTCTGTCTTTTCTAGCAGTTAGCCGCCTGTAGTGTATACATATGTTTAACTTGATTTGCACAAGTGTACCTTTGTTTATATAGAGATAGAGATAGGGATAGAGATAGGTACATCCGAATAAGGGTGTTAATACTGTGTTATGACAACTTAACCTTGTACTTTTCATTGAGATGTTTATCAGGTGTTGGCACATCAGGCTGACGACGACATTAACTCTGCAGGCAGTTATTTGTGTCTTTCTATTTAATCGCAGAGTCTATAATCTAGATAGAGGATTATTCATTGTGAAGTATTATTCATAGATTAGATTACAGAGTTAGAGAGAGAGAGTCTTTTTGTTTTCGTTCTTCAAGATTTGAGTTGATCATATTCATTTGAAGAATCGAGAATCAAGAAAGGGATTACTTTGATAATATCTGAAGATATTTGAGCGTTCTACTATTGAAAGAATCTGGAGCAATCCGGTGAAGAGATGGAAATCACATGGTGAATGACAGACTGAGGTCCGATCTTGAAGATTGCAACTAGGGGAGTTTCCTACAGACGTTAAGGGGGAGTTCCGACGACGTCTGCTCAACTAGGTTTGATCATCTAGTGGTGAGGTTGATCTTGAGTTAGATTTTGGATAGTGAGTCTGTATTCGTGATTTTTAGTCTATTGGAGTCACCTGGATTGGTATCCCCCAGATGTAGGTCGGAAGGACCGAACTGGGTCAACAAATTGGTTGTGTTCTTTACTGCTTTCATTATTACGTCGTTAACACATAGCATAAACAACCATAACGGAATCTTGAGTGTTTTAGGGACCTACAAATTGGTATCAGAGCGAGCTCTCTAACGTAACTGAGAAAATCCATTCATTCAAGATTCAAGAAACATGAGTCGAGAAGGAGCGTCTAACACTCGTCCACCATTGTTCGACGGAAATGACTATGCCTATTGGAAAGCCAGGATGCGCAATTACCTGCTGGCACAAGGAGATGGTGTTTGGGACTCAGTCTTGGAGCCATGGATTCATCCAACAAGAACTGTTCGAACTGGAGAAGGAGAGACGGCCACAACTACAATTCGACCCGCGACAAATGCCGAGCTCACACAGGCCGAGAGGACTGCAAGATCAGCCAATTATACAGCTCTCAACGCGATTAGTGGTGCAATGGACGAAGCGCAATTCAGAATGATCGCCAACTGCACATCTGCTTATGAGGCTTGGAACTTCTTGGAGACACAACACGAAGGTTCTGAAGATGTCAAGACGACGCGTCTACAACGGATTGAATCGATTTTTGTCAGTTTAAGGATGACGAACGATGAGGATATCACTTCATACTTTGGGAGATTTCAAGACATTGTTAATCAAGCAACAGCTCTTGGAATGACCTTTGAATCATCTAAGCTCGTGAGGAAGTTTCTTAGAACTGTGTCTAAGAAGTATTCTGCGAAGATTGCAGCCCTTGAAGAAGTGGAGAAAATTAAGACCATGTCATTGAGAGAACTAGTCGGCATTCTTCAAACATATGAGATCAATCACTTAGCCACTGAAAGATCAAGCAAGAACATTGCATTCAAGGCTGAGGAAGAGCCTGCTGAAAGCTTTGAAGAAGAGGTTTCTTTGCTCTCCAAGAGAATCGGTAGAATGCTTCAGAATAAGCATTTCAAGAAATTTCAAAAGAAGAACAGATGTTCTGACAACCCAGTGACAACCGAGAAGCAGAACAGCAAATTTGAGAAGAAAACTGATGGGAAATTCAGGAAACCAAAGAAGGATAGAGATGAAGACAGATCTGAAAAATCTTCTGAGATTATATGTTTTGAATGTAATGGGAGAGGCCATGTCAGAAAGGAGTGCCCTACTGCCAAGAAAAGGAGAGGAAAGGCACTTCAAGCTACACTAAGTGATAATGATTCAGAAGATGAACCTGAGGAAGAACAATCCAGTGATGAAGATGATGTAGTTGCCTTTGTCACGAGAGAAGCCAGTCCAGATCCCTTGGAAGGTAATCCTGAGTCAATAAAGTTAATTGCTGACATTTCATCTATTGTTTCAGGTGAATCAGGTAGTCTTTATGCCGAGCTTGTTGAAATCTATGAAGAACTAAAGGAAGAATATGAAGAAGCTATACAGGAAAATGAGCAGTTGTCGAAACAACTCACTGACATCCGTCTAACTCTGGATAAAGCAGAAGCTGAAAAGATTAAAGCAATTGATGATCTAAAAGTTCTTAAGGGAAAGTATGATGAAGTGAAGCTTCAAATTTCTACTGTGATTAAAGAGAAGGAATCACTCAGAGAGGAATCTATAAAATTGAAAGTTAGAGTTGCTGACCTAGAGAAGATGACCAAAGGGAAAGGTAAACTTGATGAAGTTTTGTCTATTGGAAAAAGCTATAGAGACATGACTGGTATTGGGTACAAGAATCAAGCATCTACTGGAAAGAGACTATTTGTTAGTGGTGGAAATCTGAATGCTGAAGAAAGTTCACTGACACATCAGAATGTTCCTACATCACCCAAACGACGAAGAGACTGTCTCTATTGCAACTTACCTGGTCATTCAGCTGAAACGTGCATGAGGATAGTTCGTGATCTTATGAACGGACGTCCAGTAGTTTGGCCCCATGAAGACCTAAAGAAGAAGATTCGAATTCAGATGGAATGGGTGCCAAAGAGGAAGGAAAGTAATTGCTTTGTTGTTCTATCATCTCAGCAACAACCACGTTCCAGAAAGTGGTACTTTGATTCAGGCTGTTCTAGACACATGACAGGTAGTAAGGAGATCCTCAATAACTTTACAGACAAAGACTGTGGAGATGTAGTCTTTGGTGATGGTGCCAGAAGCAAGATCACTGGTTATGGTAATGTAAAGGATGGTGAACTTTCTAAACTTTCTAGAGTTTATCATGTTGAAGGGCTTACTACTAATCTCATTTCAATTAGTCAATTGTGTGATGAAGATTCTCTTGTTATTTTTAACAAATTTCTTTGTCAAGTATTTGATCACAGGAGAAACAATATTATGACTGGTAAACGTTCTAAGAACAATTGCTATACTTTGGAGGCTAATCTAGATCAGGCACTTGTAAGCATAGATGACCTCACAAATTTATGGCACAAGAAGCTTGGACATCTCAACTATCAATCATTGTACAAGCTAAGTTGTTCAGCCGCTGTCAGAGGTCTGCCTAAAATACACAACAACAAAGATCTTACATGTGTGGACTGTTCAAAAGGAAAGCAAACCCGAGCTCAACATAAGAAGACTGATGGAGTCTCTACAGATCATTGCTTAGAACTAATTCATATGGATTTTATGGGTCCAACAGAAACTGAAAGCCTTAATGGCAAAAGGTATGTTTTAGTTTGTGTTGATGATTTTTCGAGATTCACTTGGGTATGTTTTCTCAGGAGCAAAGATGAAGCCTTCCAACACTTTGAAAAGCTAAGCCTGAAGTTGATGAATGAAAAGCAAACTAAAATTCAAAGGATCCGTTCTGATCATGGTAGAGAGTTTGAGAATCATGAGTTTGAACATTTCTGCAACAACCATGGAATATTTCATGAGTACTCTGCCCCAAAGACACCTCAACAGAATGGAATTGCTGAAAGGAAGAATAGGACACTTCAAGAGATGGCACGTTCAATGCTACATGCTACTGCACTTGGAAAATCATTTTGGGCCGAAGCAATTCATACAGCTTGCCACATCATCAATCGTGTGTTGTTGAGACCTCATACTAACAACACTCCATATCAAATCTGGAATGGTAAAACTCCTACTGTTAAATACTTTCATATTTTTGGATGTAAATGTTTTGTCTACAGGGATAGAGAGCAAATTAAGAAGTTTGATGCTAGAGCTGAAGAAGGATGGTTTTTGGGTTACTCCAATAACTCAAGAGCTTATCGAGTTTATCTGATCCAATCTCGAAAGGTTATTGAAACAGTAAATGTCCTTTTTGAGGATAAATATTGTTTACCTAGAGATTATGATGATGATACAGCCCCAAGCGTTGATACTTCATTAGATATTCCTGATGTTGGTACATCCAGTCAACAACAGTCAGAAGGAATAGTCATTAATGATGATGGAGAAGATGATCATGAGGATAATCAAGAGGATGATGATTCGAGTGCTAAAGCTGATGTTTCTGATAAGAGAAGAGGTCCAAGGACTCTAAAGCATCACTCACTGTAACACCCCGGTTTTGGTAACCCAGGCCGGGATGCCACCGCCACACCTCCCTAGCAAGACACGGTTTCTCCGAGCTCACTAAAGAGATGCAAGGCTATGGTTTTTCAGAATTTAAAATATTCAAACAGCCCATTCATATTTAATTTAAAAATAAACATCAAAGTTGCAGCGGAAATATAAGTTGTGCAGCGGAAATAAAGTATAAGGGCCGACATGGCCAAAACACGGGTTAAACAAACCCGTTCATGCAAGTCGTAATTAATGCAGGGATTTAAAATAGAGGTTTCCCCAAATGTTCCCATGTATGCATATGACGATGCATAATCTTCATACTCTGTAAGAAAAAGGGGATAAATGGTTTGGGTCAGCAAAAACGCGCTGAGTAAGTTAACACATAGCATGATTTAGGGGTTTCAAAGCCTTTAATTAAATTTAATAAAAACATTTCTTGTAGGTAATACACAATTTGAGTTAATCATCCACTAATAAATAAATGGCATGATTTAAAATAAGGATTTCCACGTGATCATAATTCAACTTGCATAGTAAAATGATTTGCAAGGCATAGATAAATAAATACTTAAAAATATTAAATATCTTATTTTGTTCTCCCGTTACATAACCATTTCAACAATATTTAATTTAGCCGGCAATCCGGCGGCCGCAGCCAATTTCATAAAATCTGAGTTTTTTTAATTTATTTCCCGTTACGCCATCATCTCAACAATATATCATTTAGCCGGTGATCCGGCGGCCGCAGCCAATATCAATAGTATCATTTCTCATTTTCTTTTGTTTCTTTTATAGTTCACCATTCACCAGGGCTCTTGTGACCGCAATCCTCATAATCAATATTTCCGCAGGAAAACATACAATCGCCCTTGGGGAATCTAACCCGCAAGAACTCAATACATCCTAGGGAATCGAACCCGTAGGAATCAACACACGTCCTGGGGAATCGAACCCGCAGGAAAACATACGATCGCCCTTGGGGAATCAAACCCGCAAGAACTCAAATACATCATAGGGAATCAAACCCGCATGAATCATATTGATAATATCAAACTTGGTCACAAATCCCCAATGTTTCAAAAGAATTCTTTTAAAGAAAATGTTTTTATTTGGTGTAACGGGATTTTTCAAAGGTATAGATATATCGTAATTCCAACGTCTCGACCGTTTGTTTCAAAATTTCAAGATCTCACAAGTTTTAAAAAAAACGGATCGATGTCACAGTTTGCGCCTTTTTGGTTTAAAAATCCATTTCTTAGGCGATTGATCTGAAATTTGTACAGCATCTCAAAATCATCCCAATGAACAACTTTCGTGTTTTTAGTTTTTCGGAAAAACGATGGGAAGCATGTCAAAAATCAAGTTTTCTACAGAACCAAAAAGCTGTCAGGATTCAGGTTTGACACCTTTCAAAGATTTGACTTTTTGTCATATCAAATGGACTCCAAAAATTCTGAACTTTTACATGCACATACTAGACATGATTATATACAACTTTTGTTTAGATCACAAAGATTGGTTCGGACTATAAATGATAGGAATAAGCTCATCAAGATCGGTTATGAAATCTGTCAAGGTTCCTGACATCGGTTCTAACGCAGATCGGATCGGCTCAGGTTCGGAGGCTCAAATCTCAACGAAAAATTCTAAAAACTTACAGTAATGTTCTAAACTCATACATCTACAATTCTTATGTTCAACACCAATCCTAGATCGGCCTAGATCCATGGTCAAAATAACCAACAAGATTGAGAGTGAAATCTGCCAAAGTTCTAAGATCCAGATTTAATACTCTTCGGTTTTGGGTTGGTTTCAGGTTTCAAAACATCATGAAAAATTCTAAAATTTTTACAGAAGCTAGACCAAAGTCTTAGGAACACTTTTCATGTTTTGAGTTTTATTGTTTGAGCAGCTTTAGAGGTTCGAAAAATTCATACGAAAACGCTGCGTTGAGGGTTTCTCTTGTTGACAGATTTTAGAGTTTTTAAAACTCTATGTTTTTGTTGCATTTTAAGTCACCCAAAACCATAGTAAGGTTAACTTACAGTGGGGATGATGTCTAGGAAGTCACGGGGTCGTCCGGAATCCACGGGATGTCACGAACGAATCTCTTCCACCCGATTTATTCTTCCCTTGGCTCCGATTTGTGTTTGAATACGAAGATTCTTAAGTTAGGATGATGTTTATGATCTTAAAACCATATGGAAACTTGATTAACATCTTACCAACAATCCAAAGCCTGCAATCCTTGATCTACACACTTCCTTGGTCGGATTTGGTTGCCGGAAAGTCGCCGGAAAGTCCGCCGGAAGGGTGTTTGGCTTTGGGAGAGTTTTGGGAGAGTTTTGGAGGAAACTTTGGGTGTTGATGACTGAAATGAGGTGTTAGGGACAGCTAATAACGTCCTAAAGATGCCTCCCCCGTGATCAAGCAAGATTCCCGCGTTGGGACCCGAAAATTGGCGAGAAAGTCGCCAAAACGCGACAAAGGGCTGCTGCTGTCATGGCGGCGCGGTGGCGGCGCGGTTTTTGCCTAAAAACTGCGCGGGGTGCGCGCCACACTCGCCTGGACTTCGGTCCGGGCGGGGTCGTGTGATCCGTCGTGCTTTTCCTCCTCTCTTTCGGACTTCTGTCCTCCTACGTTTACGGGCTCGATTTTTCGGGTCATCCTCGGGTCATAAATTCTTATCTTAAGTTTATCTCGACTCAAATGAATTTCATGTTTGAGGTCTTAAGTCCGTCGGTCTCGGGTTCGTCGGCTTCCAATTCGTCGTCTTTTGATTCCCGTGCAATGACTTGTATCTTTAAATTTCTTCCGACTTCACGGGTTCTTGGAATTAAAATTCTTTTCCTTTATGAACTTAACTCCAATTATTTTTACTCAATTCATGGAATGTCTTCGGGCTTCCTTTCCCTCTTTTATTCCATTTTGAATTTAAATCTATCGGCGTTTCATATCCGAGCAATAATTTATTGTGATAAATTATTTTCTTCTTCTCGGATATATTTCGACATTGATCGGAATAAATTCTATTCCTTTGGGCGTTGATAAAAATATGGGGTATTACAGTCTACCCCCCTTAAGAAACAACTTCGTCCTCGAAGTTGTGTTTCGGCTTTTCTCGCGCTAAGAGTTAGGGTCCTTTTGTTTACTATTTGCGATATTGTGTTATTGAATTATTGTTCGATTGTTGATTATTGTTTGACTGAACCCAGAATTGAAATTTCCAAGTTGCCTACGTACCCTGTGAAGGGATCTAGTCATTACGTAGTTCAAAAAGAATTTATTTGGGATACAAAATATTCGAGTTTCGAAATAAATGCTTATGCATTCTTACGGGGTATTACACTCACAGCAAGACATTATAGGTGATCCGAGTGCTCAACGTCTAACTCGAAGCAAGAAGGTCAATTACAGAGAACTGGCAGGACTAAATTGCTTCATATCTAGAGTGGAACCTAAGAATGTATCCGAAGCCCTACAAGATGAATATTGGATAGCAGCCATGCAGGATGAGTTGATCCAGTTTGAAAGAAACGATGTTTGGGAGTTGGTTGAACAACCGAAGAACATCAATGTCATTGGCACGAAATGGGTCTTTAGGAATAAAACTGATGAGCAAGGCAACATTATAAGGAATAAAGCTCGCCTAGTTGCTCAAGGTTTTACACAGATAGAAGGTCTGGATTATGGTGAAACGTTTGCACCTGTTGCAAGGATGGAAGCTGTTCGAATTCTGTTAGCATTTGCTTGTACTATGGATTTCAAGCTGTATCAACTTGACATCAAAACAGCTTTCTTAAATGGCAAGATCAAGGAGGAGATCTTTGTGGCACAGCCTGCTGGTTTTGAGGATCCAACTAGACCAAATCATGTTTATCGAGTAAAAGGTGCACTCTATGGTCTTAAGCAAGCTCCTAGAGCTTGGTATGATCGATTGTCTTCATTCCTTATCTGCAATGGTTACAAAAGAGGAGAAGCTGATAAGACGATGTTTATCAAACATGAGAACGACCACTTCATTATTGCACAAGTATATGTAGATGATATTATCTTCGGAGCAACGTCAGAACATCTCAGAAACAACTTTGTTCAAGCTATGCAATCTGAGTTTGAAATGAGTATGATAAGAGAGTTGACTTACTTCTTAGGACTACAAGTGAAGCAACTGGATGATGGAATATTTCTTAGTCAAGAGAAGTATGCTCGAAACATGCTAAAGAGATTTAAGCTGGATGATAGCAAGGTCGCTAGAACACCGCAAGGACAACAACAGAAACTATCTAAGCATGATCAAGGAGCTGATGTAGATCAGAAATTGTATCGAAGTATGATTGGTAGTCTACTCTACTTAACAGCCACTAGACCAGATATCTCTTTTAGCACGGGAGTTTGTGCAAGATTTCAAGCAAATCCAAAGGAGGTGCATTTGAAAGCTGTCAAACGCATCATGAGATATATCAAAGGAACTGTTGGATTAGGGATTTGGTTCTCTAGAAGATCAAATTTGGACTTGATAGGGTATACGGATTCGGATTGGGCAGGTTGTAGTGATGACAGACGCTCGACGACCGGAGGCTGCTTTTACCTTGGGAACAACCTTGTGTGTTGGTTTTCTAGGAAGCAAAATATAGTAGCACTCTCCACAGCGGAAGCAGAGTATATAGCTGCAACTTGTTGTTGTTCACAACTAATGTGGATGAAGCAAATTTTGAGTGATTATGGCATTAAGAAGGATGATTTCAAGGTCTATTGCGACAATACCAGTGCGATCAACATTTCAAAGAACCCTGTTCTACATAGTCGCAGCAAGCACATCGATATAAGGTATCATTTCATTCGAGACCTTGTAGAGGAAAGTGTATGCAACATTGAACATATTGGGACGTTAGAACAACGCGCTGACATCCTAACTAAGGCACTTGATGGTGAAAGGTTTGAGACACTTAGATCGGTAATGGGCCTTTGTTACTCTAACTAATTCATTTCAAGCTTATGTTTATAATATTATGTATATACTTTTACACTTGATCTGGCCCAAAAGCATTTTCAGGCCCAAATTGATTTCAAAACCGATAAACTTGGCGTGGAGATGTTGTTGCAGCGTTCATGATGACTGCAAAAACTGACAGCCATCACGTCGTACATCAAGAAACCGTCGCCCCTTCACCTTCTTCGTCTCTCTCTTTATAGTGCAGTTTTCTGAGTTTAAACTTCACATTTGCTTTCACTCTTCGAAAATTTCAAGTTTTGCAGTTCATATTTTCTTTCAATGGCTTCATCTTCTTCCACTAATGTTGCCGAGAAGCCTTCTGAGCCTGTGATCGTTCAAGAGCCCTCAAAATCCCCAATTTCTGAGAACCCTAATGATCCTGAAGTTGAAAATCCATCCACAACCACTGCAAACCTTACTGATTTGGCTATTGTTGCTGCTGATGAGAATGCTGAGCCGATCAAAGTTGTTCCAGTCCCTGAACAACCCACGAACACTCCCACGAGTCACAATGCTGAAGCGGAAGATCCTCCTACTCAATCTACTCCGCCTCCGACCACTACTGAAGGAGAGCATCCTACTCCAGGAGGAGAAGAAAATGTTGAAGTGGAACACGACATTCTTCCTCACGATGAGCCATCAAACCCTGACCCTGTGTCACAGGGAGAGTCACCAGAAGTCCAAACTGAGCCTCGACGTCCAGCCACACGATCTTCAAAGAAAAAGAGGAGTTCGTCTACTTCAGATGTCAACACTTCTGTCAAACGACCGCGCACGAGGCAGTCCCCTGCTGATCCTAAGTCGAAACGACCTTTCAACAAAAACTACTTCACAAAGGACATAATGGAGTTTGGTACAAGTGATCTCGCTCACAGGAAGTTCATACCAGAGGAGGCTTTCACTCACAAGATTTACTCCGAGCTGGGATTTGATGAGTTTTTGGAGGAGAGACACTTACTGAAATGGGCGAATATCTTCAAGTCTTATTCTCCAACACTGGTGAGAGAATTTTATGCCAATCTTTCTTCTGATCTCTTAAGTGCAAACTCACCATGGGCAGGAAAGATCTACATTCGAGGAAAGTTTATCACACTTACCCCTGCCACTATCAATGAGTTGTTGGAACTCCCTCCTAACGACGACCTCGGAGATGCTTTGGAGTACCTGCCTCAAGAGCCTGCTGAACTTGCTTTTCATATTTCCAATGAACGTGCTTTTGATTTTGGAAGACGCAAGTGCAGTTCTTCTGATCTAACTATGAAGTTCCATTGTCTGTACCACTTCTGTCGTGCGAACATTCTTCCAACGTCGAATGCTTCTCAACCTTCTTTGGAGATGGGTAAACTTCTGTACATTATTGATACTGGGATTGAGCTAATGAATTTCGGTCTTCTTGTCTTAAAAAGGATGTTAGGTTTTACTCGGGACAACATATCTAAGGCTGCAAGTCTTCCTTATCCGGCCTTGATTACTCTTTTGCTTTATAAGCATGGTATCAAGGTTGATAAGACTGAACTTGTCAAGATCAATGTTCATGCCCCTACTCCTAATCTGCGGGACAAGCACAATGACTTTAAGGAAGGTCCTCCTCCGTCTGGAACTGATCGAGTGCAGCTCATTAAAGCCGAATTGCTTGCACTTAGTGACAAGCAGACGAAGATAAGTCAGGAGGCCATTGCTACAAAAAGGAAGATCAATCAGCTCATCAGTATGCTCCCAGGTTCATTGTCCCCAACAAGGAAAGGTTCTTCAAGCACTGCTCGTACCTCTGAGCAGAATCCCTTTGCCGATGAAGAGGACTCTTCAGATGGAGTTGTGTGATCCATCAAGGGGGAGTAATTTGGGGTTTCTGGTTGTGGTGGTTTGGTAAACTCTAAACTTTTTGAACTTTATGATGTTTTTGACTGGATGTTGGATGACTGTTATAACTTTGAACTGATGACATTTGCTACTGCTATGCTTGTTTTGGTGTTTGCTTGCTTATTTGAACTGTCGTCTATGATATTAATGTTGGTATTCTGAATTGATGTGCTAACTTGTGCTTATTTGATTCACTGTTTTGATGATTATGGTTGTTTGTTTTTGGATGAACTGTGATGGACTATTGACTCTCTATTAATGTCGTCTTGTTTGGAACTTTACTTTGTTGATATTTTGTTATATTGGTTGATGTGCTTATCTATCATAATCTGAATTGATTATTGCTTGCATTTCTGATAGACACCTTGTTTGATGGATCAACATCTCCATGAAATGTGGGGGAGATTGTTAATACTGTGTTATGACAACTTAACCTTGTACTTTTCATTGAGATGTTTATCAGGTGTTGGCACATCAGGCTGACGACGACATTAACTCTGCAGGCAGTTATTTGTGTCTTTCTATTTAATCGCAGAGTCTGTAATCTAGATAGAGGATTATTCATTGTGAAGTATTATTCATAGATTAGATTACAGAGTTAGAGAGAGAGAGTCTTTTTGTTTTCGTTCTTCAAGATTTGAGTTGATCATATTCATTTGAAGAATCGAGAATCAAGAAAGGGATTACTTTGATAATATCTGAAGATATTTGAGCGTTCTACTATTGAAAGAATCTGGAGCAATCCGGTGAAGAGAGGGAAATCACATGGTGAATGACAGACTGAGGTCCGATCTTGAAGATTGCAACTAGGGGAGTTTCCTACAGACGTTAAGGGGGAGTTCCGACGACGTCTGCTCAACTAGGTTTGATCATCTAGTGGTGAGGTTGATCTTGAGTTAGATTTTGGATAGTGAGTCTGTATTCGTGATTTTTAGTCTATTGGAGTCACCTGGATTGGTATCCCCCAGATGTAGGTCGGAAGGACCGAACTGGGTCAACAAATTGGTTGTGTTCTTTACTGCTTTCATTATTACGTCGTTAACACATAGCATAAACAACCATAACGGAATCTTGAGTGTTTTAGGGACCTACAAAGGGAACCTGGATAATAAAGAGTACAAGTCTAGCTAGAATAGTTATATACGTCCGGTCATACTCCATCATCATATGGCTGGCTGTAGGAATAAATATTCAAATAGTAGTGTAAATTTTATTATTATTTAATTTGGTCCATAAAGTATTTGATTATCTCAAATGGTCCTACGACTTTCATATTTTAGCTGAAACAGTCCCAAATGAATTTAGCATTCAATTTTTTTGGTAAACATTGACACCTATGTGTCAGCAAAAATGTGTGGGAGCCCAAGTCACACAAATTACAAAGAGGAAAAAGGGGAGGGATAGGGGCCTGGTGGGAATCGAACCTCCAACTTATGGTTGGAAGGCAGGGAACATGATCACTTAGACATTAAACTTTTATATTATACTCCCTCCGTCCCGCTAAAAACGTCTCATTTCTTTTGGGCACGGTGTTTTATGGAGAAAGAGTGAGTATTTAATGTAAGGGTAGATTAGTGTTAAAGTAGGGGTAAATTAAGAATTTATGTGATGTGATGGTAATGAATTTGAATTTTTAATTAATTTATTTATGTGTGATGTGATAGTTGTGTGTTTGAAATATTAATAAATTTATTTATTGATGTGATAGGATGAGAGTAAGTTTGTATTAATTATTATTTCCTAAAAAGGAAATGAGACAATTGGTGTGGGACGGACGAAAAAAGAAAGTGAGACATAAATAATGAGACAGAGGGAGTAATTTTTTACCTCAAAAATTTTTTAGTTTTTGCAATTTAGTCCTTATTAATTACATCTTTATATTTTTAAAAATGACTAAATTGCAAAATATAGAAACTTTTTGGGATAAAAGTGAATAATATAAAAGTTTAAGGATCTAAAATTTAAAATTCAATGCATTTAGGATTATTTCGGCTAAAATATGAAAGTTATAGGACCATTTTAGATAATCAAATACTTTATTAACAAAATTGGATAATAGTAAAACTTACATGATATATTTTGGTATTTATGACAGCCGGCTGTATAACAATATGTTTGGCTTCTAACCAAAAATTATTAGGTATAGTAATTTGCATTGCAACGACAATCAGAAGGCCCAATCCTATATGCAACGTCAATTAGTTTAAGGAGTATTAACTTTTTGAAGTAAATTTCAATGTTATATGCCTCCGTTTTGGTTGGGTTGCAACATGCATACACAAGTTGGCTCAATAAAAACGATCAGGCACAGTTCCAGGCCCAATCCATTTTTCTTGGCTAGCAACTGCAAATGCAAGTCCAGCTCAGTGTAAGACCTGCATAGCTCCCCTTCACCTATCAACCCTCTACCACTTTTGTTTCTTTCTTTATCTTCTTCTTCTTCTCCTTCTTCTATAATCTTATACTCGATCCATTAGGGCTCCGGATTCCTATTATAATATCAATTCGCGATCCCAAATGTTATTCTTATTGTTATAGAAGTCAAAATATAGCCAAGTGAGATCTTGTTGGATTCGTCTCATCTTGCAGTTTTTAAATATCAAATTTTTAGAATTTTTACTTGTATCGAATTTGAGTTATTAATCGTTGAAAATGTGGATTGTCATACATGCAAATAAGAAGTGTAAGATTAAAAAAAAAAAAACAAAAAACGGAGGAAGTATATTATTTGATTTCTTGATTTTCCTTTCAACACTGTCCATAAGTAAGAAATGATTTACAGAATGAAAGGATCCAACACTCATGTTTAAATTTTTTTTCATGCATATATACTTGAATTACTACTACTACTAGTGTCTGTTCATTATACTCAAATTTTAAAGACATCTCCAATGTCGTTCTTGGGGAGAGAAGGCATACGTACATAGTTACCAACTAGATCACACTTCAAACTATTACATCATAGCAATTTTCAAATACGAAAGAAGCACTCACAAATGCGAAAAAGCAGCAGCATAACTAAGCACCTATATACTAATATCTAAATCACACTTCAAACTATTACTACATCATTAGAAATTCTCAAATAAAGCATAGCATAGGAAATAAACAGCATAATTATCACGCGGCATAAGAAAGAAATCAGCAACCAGCTATCACCAATCAAATCAGCAGCATCAGCAGCGAAAGCAAGATCAACTTCACCGAACCAGTGGCATGCCTCACCCTGCCCGGGACCAAAGTTTAACATTCTAAGGGACACATGATTTGCTGGCCATGCCGAGGTATCCATGTGGCATATTGCCATAGCTGTATTAACATGAGCCCCTGTGGCAGACTCAACCAACTCCACTGAGTACATCTCCGAAGAGGAAAGCGAATGACAATAGTAGGCTGCAAATGGAAGGAGCATTTCGTGGCAAACAACAAATTTTTTACCCTCAATCTTTCTCACTTTTTTAATGGTCAGCAAACTTCCAGAACCTTCGGTGCTTTCAGTGGTCAAGGCAAGCAGCCTCTCCGCACCCAATGTTGTTTTAGAGAAGCTCAACATTTCTTCAAGAGATTTTGGACAAGCTTTAGTCTCTCCTTTCATGTCAGGGGCATTGCAATATGATAGAATAGTGTTTATGGAATCTTTGGAAATTAGGGGAAACATTTCCGTGATCGTTTGGGCATTTAGACTAATTTTGGATGCAATTTGAGGAGGAAGGAATGCACGATTTGGTAAGTGATCGGTCAAATTGGCGAGGCGAACAGTGTTCCCTTGTTTGAGAATTGAAAGCCTAAAGAATGCTAATGGATCAACCTTCTTCATTGGGACTATTTGGTTATTAACTCTTGGTATGTAATACCATCCACTGGTCGTATGACCAAGAGTGGGACAAGAAAGTTTAGCAAGATTGCAGAAGCGGTCATCTGCTTGGAAATTTGGTGTTGTGGATATTGCTTGGGAATAGTAATGGGTATCGAGTTCATTTAGTGGCGATAATTTGGAAGATATAGCAGTAGGCATATTGGTGGCAACATTGATGGACCATAAATGTTTTTGGGTGGAGGCAAAAGAAGGCAAAAGTGGATGGGATATTGCCAAGGAAGATAGGATAAGAAGATGAAAGGAGAGGAAAAGAATGGTGAAACAAGTGAAGTAGCTGTGTTTAGCCATAGTATTATTGAAGTTAATAATTGGATGAAGAAATGGTTCTTGACAGCCTTATTTATAGTTGGAGCTCAACCATCCACAACTATTATTATTATTATTATTATTATTATTATTATTATTATTGATAATAAATGCCTTTTCTTTTGGTATTCTTTCAAGCTAAGAGATATGCATTGGGGAAGATTAGCATAGTAAACGAATTAATTGGGTTAATTAATAATTTTTTTATGGGATGATTTTGGTAGTTAAAAGTAATTATGGGACTATTTGAGTTTTTAAATTTTCATGGGATGATTTTGGAAGTTAAAAATAATTATGGGTCTATTTGAATTTTTCTATAATGAAACAGAACCAAATAAAATTATATTAGAATTAATTTCATTAATATATAATAAAAACTTAGATAAGATGGCAAAACCGCAAGCCTCCACTTTCATTATATTACAACTTAACGTTCTCATAAAATTGAAGCTTATGCATAGTTCTTATTATTTTTGAGTAACTTTGATTCAATTTTTTAACACCATTATATAAGAAAAATATAGTTAAGTGAGATCTTGTTAGATTCGTCTAATAGTTTTTGAATATCAAATTTTTATAATTTTTACTTTTATACAATTTGACATATTAAGTATTCAATATTTTGTATTGGATTATATGAAATACATAAATGTTTCATTTTTTGAAAAACAAAGGGAGTATTTTTTAAATATTTCTATTTTAGCAAAGGGTATTTTTAAGATTATTTTATATTTAAGTTGAGGAAAAAAAAAATCCATATAGTCCCATAATTTTAAAAAATTTCCAAAACAGTCCAATAAATATCGAATTAGACAAATCTGTCCCATAACTATCCTAATCATAGCCGAACCCGTCTATGAACCCGGTTTTTTTTTACTAATAATCGCCAAATCCGTCCCATAACTACCCTAATTATTGCTGAACCCATCCCTCGGAAGTTATGGGACGGGTTCGGCGATGATTAGCAAAAAAACCGATTTATGGACGGATTCGGCTATGATTAGGGTAGTTATGGGACGGATTCATCTAATTCGATAGGAGTAAATGAGTTTTTTTTCTTTAAGTTGATATGTGGATAGTAATATGTAGTTGGAAATTCTTTTTATGAATTCAGTACTTGTGATGTACCAGTTAATTTGAATTTGTATTAATTGCCGAGGATGTCTAGGCGAGGACATGGGTGACGTCGTCTGCGAGGAACTAGGCAACCATCTCTGGCTAGAAAACATGTTTTCATTCCTCAATAAAAAAAAAAACCGTTTGGTATAAGTGACAAAAGTGTATGATCACCTAATTTTTCGCCCAATTCCCTCGTGAACGTAATAGTCTATGAGCCCGTTTGGATTGGCTTCTAGGGAGGTGCTTTTGGCTTTTGCTTCTGCCAAAAGCACTTCTAGTAGAAATTAGGTGTTTGTTTTGGCTTTTAAGAAAAAGCAAAAGCACCTCGAAAAGCGAAAAAAGTGCTTCTGGGAGAAGCAGCCCAGAGGGTGCTTCTCCCAAAAGCAGAAGCCAAAAGCACCTCGTAAAATGTGCAATGACTTAAATACCCCCACTACTTAATATAAATTACACTATAAATATATCTTATTATCATATTAAGTAGCATGTCCTTTTTGGTAATTACCACACTCTAAAAGCACTTTTCATTTTTATCCATCCAAACATATTTTATAGAAAAAGCCGCTTTTCAAACATTCCATCCAAACACAAAAGTTACATGCTTTTGCTTTTGACTTCTGCTTCTGCTTCTACTTTTGGCTTCTGCTTTTTTCAAAAGCCAATCCAAACGGGCCCTATATATAAATTCTATGCTATTAAAACATTTCTATTTGGCTACCGAATTCGATCACTGAACTTGTCTAGCGACCAGAATATCAGGTTTAGCAATCGATTTTTTTTTTTTTGGTAAACAGCCTGAAGAGGCGAGCAAAGAAACAAAAGAAAGAAAAATCAAAGATTAGCTCAAACGAGCATAACCGCTGCCACTAGCATCTCTATCTAGAAGACTAGAGATCTCATCCGGGGGGAATACCCATGTGGTGTAAAAGTCTTCCGAACGCGCAGCTTTCCGAGCTAGTCCATCCGCAACCTGATTTCCCTCCCGACAAACATGTCTGAGGGCACATCCATCCATAGAGTTAAGCAAGCCTCGCACCTCTAGAATAATAGACCACAAGTAATGCCGAGGGAGCGCATCACCTAGCACTAAGCGCGTCACTTCCATAGAATCACAGTAACAAGCCTTCAATATTATGCCCATTTGCGCAGCCAACAGGAGGCCAAACCTAAGCGCCAATAATTCGACCTCAAGAATTTTCCTCTTCCCCACCAAGCCGCTGCAAGCGCCCAACCATTGCCCAGTAGAATCCCTCAGGACAGCCCCGAAGCCCGACCGCCAAGGCTCCTCAAGAACACACCCGTCAGAATGCAGAATATTGCCACTCACCTCAGCCTCCTTCCACCGAATTATCCTCACATTAGTTTCCCTTCTCACAGCCCCTCCTCGGTCTATTCGCAGACACAGCCAATTAGCTTTAGCACATACTCTGTCACTTGGCAACTCTATGCCCCCGAATACCCGAGCATTTCTTTGACACCAGATAACCCAAAGCCATGCAAGAAAGCGCACTCCCCATTTGATCCAGGCCCACTGTAACCAATGCCTTATACCATCCGCATCCAACTCATCCAACATGTCATTGAAGATGAAACCCCCCCGTCGCCAAACTTGTACAGCCCAAGAGCAATTGAATAGAGCATGCCTCCAATCCTCAATTTGATCGCCACATATAGTGCAGAGTGGCGATGGAGTTAGACCTCGTCGATAGCGCAACTCATGGCAAGGCAGAGCATCGTGTCCAATGAGCCATAATAGAACGCTAATTTTTTCAGGAATAGGATCGCGCCATAACCAAGACCAACCTGTTGGCCTCAACACGTCCTTCATAAGCCAAGCGTAGCCGGATCGAACACTGTAATGTCCCGTGATATCGCCCCTCCAATGCAAAATGTCCGCGAATCCCTCATTCAGGAATGGTGCAGGTGATTCTTCAATATTCTGGCGTGTTTCAGCAGATAGCCATGAGTAAATGCCATTCAGTTTCCAGTGTCCATTCTCCACTACGTCCTTGACCTTTAACGTAATATCATGAACATCAATGAACCGGACTGATTCTGCCAGATTACGACCTTCCCACCAATGAGCAAACCAAAAGGAGCAAGAGCCTGATCCAAGTCGAACTCCATAAGCTGTATTATAAATTGCACTTACCTTAACCAAAGACTTCCAAACCTTAGTCCCGCGGTAATTATCTCGAGGAAGCAGGCCTGCCTCCATCCCATATTTTCCTCTGAGCGCAGCAACCCACAACTTGTTCAGCTCTGTTATGAAATGCCAAACTCGTTTGCCCATCAATGCGAGATTCATCTCTCGGCATGTGCGGACACCCAGCCCGCCATATTTCCTAGGCCGAGTGACAACCCCCCAATTAATCAAATGTAGTCCATGACCCTCAGCTCCCTTCCAAATCCACCTACGCACGATCTTATCTATGTGATTACAAACCCCAATAGGTAACAAGTGAGTCTGCATCACATAGACCGGTAGAGAGTTGAGGACTGCCTTTGCTAGTGTAATTCGCCCTGCACGATTTAACAAAAAAGATGACCAAGTATTTAACCTGGATTGTATTTTATGTATAAGTCCATCAAAGTGAGAGGATTTAGTCCGCCCATGGACAATAGGAAATCCAAGGTAACTCCCAAGTTCATCCACAATCGTCACGCCAAGGGATGAAGTCAATAAAAAGCGATCAGCTTGCGTTGCATTCTTGGAGCAGTAAGCATTTGACTTTGCGGCGTTCATGAGAAGCCCAGAGCGTGAACCAAATCGGTCAAGAATCGATGCAATGGCTTGAATACTTGTCTGTTCCAATTCTGCACAAAATATCAGGTCATCAGCGAACATTCAGTGAGACAAACCAATTCCTCCAGGGCAAAGCCGCAACGGCCTCCAAGCACCAGAGTCGACCTCTGCCAGAATGGTGCTTGAAAGTTTCTCCATTACGATCACAAATAAATAAGGCGACAATGGATCTCCCTGGCGCAACCCTCGGCCTGTTGTAATATGTCCGATAGGGGAACCATTCCATAGTAATGAGAAGCTAGACGAAGTGACACAAACCATGATCAACTCGCGGCAGCTAGTAGGAAGGTCAAGGTCCAATAGACATTCTTCTAAAAAATTCCAACTGACCATGTCAAAGGCCTTGGTTAGATCAATTTTGAGTACGGCCGCCTTACTTGATGTCCTCGGATGTTCAAGAGAGGAAATAAAAAAGGAAAAAAAGAAAACTAGTGCTAATAATAGTTGTCGAATATAACTAAATTAATGATTTTTATTTCCCTTTGTCATGGAAATTGGTGTATATATTGTGGTACCATACGGACATTCATTTATATCCTTGATCAATTATAAATTTCAATGTTTTGGATTGATTATAGGGTTAGTTTTGTAATTTTGCTATTTTTGATACTTAATATGTAGGGAATTGTGTTTTCCATTTCGTAATCCTCAAATCTGCTATTTTTTGGGGGAAATTTTTGTAATATGATAGAAGATTTAGATTCATTGCATAGAGTAGGTAGATTTTCATATAAAGAACGTCAAAATCCGAGTAAATTTGAGAAAGTTATAGCTATTTGAAGTTTATTGCGATTTAAGCAACTCAATATTCATACTTCAGCGACGGAGCCTACACGGTTCAGCAACGTGGCCTTTACAACTCATAATTGGACATTATTTTTTTCATTGATTTCTTTGAGAGTATCAAAGTTATCATAATTGGTATTCCAAGGGTTAATTACTTGCTCTCTCATTCAAAACCGATCAGTCTCTTAGGAATTGAATTCTTTGAAAGGTTCATCCAATTCAATTTGATGTTGTTCTTTTGAGCATATCTGGCCAATTCTTGGGTTTTTATCACCATATCAAGAGTACTTGATCTATTATGTCTATTTGACCCCTACTTGCCATGTCCATTATTTTTGTTTTGTTTGTGATCTTCAATAGCTTCCACACATCACTATTATGTTAGGTATTAGAGCTTCATTAGGATTTATTACCTCCTAATTACATTATTTAGATTGTTTTACTAGCTAATAAATTTATTTTAATCCATTTCTCTATTTCCAGAAAATACCAAAATTATATGCTCACAAAATGTTTATGAAAATGCAAAAATAAATTTTCTTCATGTAATTTGAGTGTTTGATGTTTGATTGCTCTAATGACATCTATTATCTATTATCTACATATTAATAGGGATGTACACAGTTTGGTTTGGTTCGGTGGTTTGGTGCGGTTTCACACCGAACCAAACCAAACCATGAAAAAATGGTTTGGAAAAAAATTAACCCATACCAAAACATTTTAGCATTTCATAGTATGTGAAGTTCTCACGCCGTTGTAAACATAGTAGGATTCCCCAGAGTTCAGCATTAATCGGTTCCATTCGCCCATCATTAGCTCGGATGCCTTCAATCCAGTGTCCACATGAATATCTCAGGATGCCCCCTGAACGACTATTAACCCCAAATGAGCTTCCATCACAAATAGATTTGAACCAACAACAGGTGGTTTCTCCCATTCAGTTTTCCGCAAGTATCCATGAACGGACTCTAAGTTGTCCAAAAAGTGACATAACTTGATGTAATTCCGGTTATTAAGATGAGGTGGGACCAAATTAAATGTACTTCTAATTAAAGAAGTTACGGCACTCATTAATTCATTCAATATAGATTAAATTTGAGATCGGAGAAAATTATAAAACTAAATTGGCTCTTCCCAATAGTTTACATAAAATGTTGCTATAATATTTCTCCCTCATGATGTCAACTATATTTTCGCTTTCCTAATCATTATTTTACATTAGTTTTTCTCTCTCTTTTTTGGCAGTTAGCCGCCGGAAAAATACCAAAATATTATCGTTACTTTGTCAATTTTTTAATTTGGTGGATTTTACTAATTGTCTTCATTTTGGTCCATCGGGCCTTAATCACCCTCATTTGCTGACGTATCATGAGATCAATGAAAATAATAATTTAGCCATGTGACTGTTACATAGGCATTGAATGTGTGTGACCTACACATGTGCATACTTTAGCAAAATTGTGGTACCAATTTAGAAAACTCTATAATTATAGCAACAAATTGAAAATTTGACAAAGTTGTGCCACTATTTTGACATTTTTTTCCATTATCCAATCCTTCCATAGTGTATGCATATGTTTAACTTGATTTGCACAAGTGTATCTTTGTTTATATAGAGATAGAGATAAGTACATCCTAATAAGGGAAGCTGTATAAAGATACAATTCTAGAATAGTCAAATTAATACTTCTAGTCATACTCCATATATGGTCCATCTCCATCATATCGCCATAGGCATAGGCTGGCTATATAACGATATGTTTGGCTTCTGACCAAATATTATCTATCAATCAGACGGCCAGAAGAAGGCAGTGCAGCACAGTGGCTGTATTGAAGAAGAAATTATATTTTAAAACCCTATTCTAATTAATGGATTAATTGCAATTTTAATTGCTTAACAAAATGCCACTATAACACTCCCATTTCAACCTTCAACAGAATATTAATGGGAATGGGCTCGTGATATTGCCACAGTGGACATAAGGGCCACGTCTTGACGAACCTCACGGCATATATATATGCTTAGGCTACCAGTCCATAAATGAAAGGCAACAATTCATTTTTATTAATCTCAGAAGGAAATTATACATATCAGAGTTAAATATCAATTAACAAAATATGCATAGGCGCACAGTCCGGAATGTTTAAAAAATATAAATAATACGAGGCTGATACTCATAATATGATTTCCCCCTAATGTAGCTCATCCCCTCCTTGCCGCAGATACGGCGGGAACTTGATTTCTTCCACTTGTTTCCCGCGCCGCGGATACGGCGGGAACTTGGTTTCTTCCACTTGTTTCCCGCGCCGCGGATACGGCGGGAACTTGGTTTCTTCCCTTGTTTCCCGCCGTTCTAAAAATTACTATTTGTTTCTTCACTTGTTTTTTTTCTTTCCTTGCCCCTATGTGTGTTGTTTTTTCTTAGTTGTTTCTCTTTAGCCGACGTTGTCTGAGTCTTTTATCAAAAAAAGAAATACCAGTATCTTTAATTTTCTTAATTCATATATGTAAGTTATTCTGATTAATGCATATCTCGCAATAATTTAGGTAAAATACTCATTTCATAGTACTTATTTAGTACTCTTTTTAAAAATAAAAAGGGATGTTTGGGAGCGAGCAGATTCCTTCAGATTGTCTCAAAGTTCTCTCGTCTAAGAGCATGTTCTCCTGGACTTATTTCGAGGACTTATTACTTATCCTTATTAAAATCAGACCAGATCAAATCAGATCAGACCAGACCAGATAAGACCATACTCTATATAAATATATATATATATATATATATATAGTTGTAATATGATCAAACCATATCCAATCAGATCAGATCAGACCAGATCAAATCAGATCAGACCAGACCCATTCAGATCAGACCAGACCAGATAAGACCATACTCTATATAAATATATATATATATATAGTTGTAATCTGATCAAACCATATCCAATCAGATCAGACCAGAAACATTCAGATCAGACCAGACCAGATCTTATAAAATTCAGATCAGAACACCGACCTTATTTCAGGCGAAGAGTATTTGATCATCTATTATGTCTATTTGACCCCTACTTGCCATGTCCTTTATTTTTGTTTTGCTTGTGATCTTCAATAGCTTCCACACATCACTATTATAGTATTAGGTAATAGAGCTTCATTAGGATTTATTACCTCCTAATTAGATTATTCAGTTTGTTTTACTAGCTAATAAATTTATTTTAATCCATTTCCCTATTTCCAGAAAATACCTAAAATATATGCTCACAAAATGTTTATGAAAATGCCAAAATAAGTTTTCTTCATGTAATTTGAGTGCAGTGTTTGATGTTTGATTGCTCTAATGACATCTATTATCTATTATCTATATATTAATAGGGATGTACACAGTCTGATTTGGTGCGATTTGACACCGAACCAATCCCAAAAAAAAATAAACGGTTTGAAAAAAATTAACCCATACCAAAATATTTTAGCATTTCATAGTATGTGAAGTTCTCACGCCGTTGTAAACATAGTAGGATTCCCCAGAGTTCAACATTCATCGGTTCCCTTCGCCCATCATTAGCTGGGACGCCTCCAATCCAGTGTCCACATGAGATATAATTTCTCAGGATGCCCCGTGAACGACTATTAACCCCAAATGAGCTTCCATCACAAACAGCTTTGAACCACCGGCTGGTGGTTTCTCCCATTCAGTTTTCTGCAAGTCTCCATGAACGGAGTCTAAGTTGTCTAAAAAGTGACGTAACTTGAGGAAAAATAGCCAAATGCGTCCCGTTTGTTTCATTTTTACCGGTTCCGTCCTGTCCATTTTTTTAGCCCCAAATAATCCATTACGATTACTAATCTGGGCCAAATCAGTCCACAAAGCCCTAATGTTGTGTAATTAGAAGACGTGGCATTGGATTAAGTAGGTAAGTGTTTGGACTGGACACAGTGGCCGGTCAATTGACACATAGGAGGCTCCAAATCAGATGGGTCAAGAACCCGACCCGTTTAAATTGGTGAAAGGGTTTGAGAACGATGAAGCTCGAGAAAGTTCCCACAGCTCACTTTTCATAGTTCTAAAGCAACTTGCCGTTCCCCCTCCCCCAAATCGTGACAAGCAAGGAAGTAGGAGTTCTGGCAGAAGAAGCTCGGTGACAATGGGGAATTTCGGCTCGCAGCTGAGGCCCCAAGACAAAAACGATCTTCCCCCACCTGATTATGGTAAGTTTTCCCCCATTTACATCGGTATAGCAATGTTTATGGGTCTTGGTTTGGGTTTATGCTTTGAAGGTGTTTTCTTGTAATCTGTATAATCTGATCTTTGGCCACTGGATTTTTTTTTTCTTTTTAATGTGTTGTTTTCTTTTAAATTAATCTGTTCTTTATCCAAGCATTGCAGGTTGTCTCTAATCTTTTTATGATGTTGTTTCGTTTAATCTCAAGATGGATACTTTCCTAATTTTTATGCCTCTTTTGCTTGTTCTTCATCTGTTGACTCTCGTGTGTTTTAGTCCCCATTCTTGCATTTGAGTTCCCCATTCTTGCTCCGGTATTCGTGGAATCTTCACCCGAATCTATCCCCACATCTTCTCTGCTGTTGCCGTGGTGGATTTCACTGACCTACGGCTCGACCACAATATTTGGGGAGAAATATCAAATGAAAATGAGCCATTTACCAAGCTCCAGCCGTTTAAAAGAGTCTCCTATGTGGCAATTGGCCGGCCACTGTATCCAATCCAAACACTTACCTAATTAATCCAATGCCACGTCTTCTAATTACACAATATTAGGGCTTGGTGGACTGATTTGGCCCGGATTAGTATCGTAATGGACTATTTGGGGCAAAAAAAAAATGGACAGGACGGATCTGGTAAAAACTGAAACAAAAGGGACGTATTTGGCTATTTTTCCCATAACTTGATGTAATTCCGGTTATTAAGATGAGGTGGGACCAAACTAAATATACTTCTAATTAAAGAAGTTATGGCACTCATTATACAAATTCATTAAATATAGACTAGTAAGTAAGCCGTCGAAACTCGACGGGTATAATTATATATTATATATATAATATATATACTTATATATCATATGAAACTAATATAGAATATATGATAATTATAATTTAATTATTTTTAAAACTAATAGAGAAATCATATTAAACTGTCTTCTTGTCGCTTGTCCCGTACAAACATAGTAGACCAATAAAAATAAATAATAAAATTATATTTTATTTAATTTGAACTTTATTTAAAATTAAATAAATTTAAATAAGTATTAAGCATAATATAAAAATTTTTCTTTACAATTTGCTGAAAAATTTACTGTAAACAACGTTTCTTGTAATATCTTGAATTAATCCATCTTAACTAATATTAATACTCTGAGTCTCGTCTTGCTAGTGACACGAGATATCTCAACATATAACTGTTTATTGCTAAAAACTGGTGATAATGGCCAAAATTGACCATTATTTTCAATCTATTTCCGTGTCTAATACGGACATTTGATCGCATTCCGGTCTTATTTTAATAAGAAAGCAGTTGAATTTGACAGATATATGCAAGTTTGTATAAATAATAAGCTGGTATTGAAAAACACAAAAATATTATTATTTTATTACTTTTTATATTAAAAAATCCAAAAACATGATAAAAATATTAAAAATCATACACTTGATTAATTTTGGGTTTAGTGTTATCTATTCAGTGGAACACGGGTCCATTAAATGGAATACAAACCAAATAATCAAGTGGAATAAATATTATATTTATATTATTACATTTTGATGTATATATTTATTTATTTCTTATGTTTATCTTTATTTCCATTTTATCTTATAATTAAAAATTAATTGGTCCACTAATTCATTCATTTGATTAAATGCAGGTAATTTGGTGATTTGGACCCAATAAAAATTATTAGTCCAGTCCACTACCATCATTGCCCAACTCCAAGCCAATCATATTTTCAGTCCAATCCATTTAATCAAATTTTAGCCCAACACTTTCAAGCCCAAACCACAATTATCCAAAGCCCAATGCCCAAACCTAAGCCAACCCTAAAACCTAACCCTGCTTCCGCCGCCGCCGCCGCCGCCGCCGGCGGCCGGCCGGCAAAGCCCCCTTCCACCAGTCCAGAATCCGAGCCTCTCTCCATCAACCCCCATCTTCGCCTCATCCCTCCATTTTCACCCGTCAACCTCCGACCACCTCATCCATTCGCATCAACACCATCACCACCGCGAGTCTCGCCACCACCTCGCCGCATCGCTTCCATCCCTCCACCAACCACCACAACTCACCCAGCAAAAAGGAAATGGAGGAAGAAAAAGACGAAGCAGAGAGGGAGAAGAAGAGAGGAGGAGGAAGGCGACTGGACCACCACCATCTCCGTCGCACAGCCACCGCGACTCAGCTGCTCCGCCGCGAGAGTCACCACGACCGCGCCAGTGCACCTCCGCCGTCGCCCATCTTCTCCGCCGCTGCTCCCAGCGAGCTCTCCACCCCTCCTTCACCATCCCCAACTTTCAGTCAAGACCCAGCAAGCAAGAAAGCAAATAGAAGATAAGAGAAAAAGAAATTGTGAAACTGAGAAGAAGAAGCTGCCAAGAAGAAGAAGAGATGAAAGAATGGAAAACTGGAAAACTGGAAAGAAGAAGAAGAACGAGAGAGACAGAGAAAAAGAATGGAGAGAGAGGAAGGAAAGAGAAAGAAATGAGAAAGAGAAAAGAAGGGAGAGAGAGGAAATTAAACATTTTGTCGCGATACACCTTTTGGTCGCGATAGAGTGCTCCGCGACAAATGCTCCGCGACCAAAAAAATGCTCCGCGACTGTGAGAAGAGTATCAAGACACATAATTTTGTCGCGGAACAATGCTCCGCGACAAAGGGAACGCGACCGCGACAAAGTAGAGAGAAAAAGCAGCTCACGTGACTCCCATCCTCCCTCAATTCAAATTTCCCACATGTCTAATCAATCACAAGATCCCGGGACTGGAGGTCCCATTGGAACAAGAATTTTGTCTTCTTCCCCTTGGACTCCAGCTCCTGTGCCCCTGTGCACAGAATCTGAAGCAAAAGGCAAATCTTATCTGTTGTGTCCCTATGCAATTTGTTCCGCGACACAACAATTTGTTTGGCAACAAAGTGGGTCTCTAATGGGCCTAGGGTTTTCCTACTCACCTATAAATATATCCTCCCACCCCCTTGAACAGTAACCTAGCCACACTTGCAGTTTAATTTTGTTCTTGGGGCACCACTGTGCTCTCAAGTAGTTTCTAGTGTAGGTAGTTTTACTTTTTATGCAATGTAGATTGTAGTGTAGTTTTAGTTTAATTTCTGTAATAAATTAGTGTGGCTAGTGTTCACATTTTATTTCAGTTTTATATTTTTGTATTTTGGGTTGAAAACACTTAATCAATGAGTGTGTTTAAACCATTTTTGGCTTTTGTTGTTATATGAGAAAATGTTCCACAAAAATCTATTATGGATCATTTCCATAATATTTCTTGCTTTATTTTTGTGTTTTGGGTCACTTGACCAATTTTTCATGTTTTAGCTAGATTTTTTTTAGTTTTTATATATTTTGTATATTTTTATGTTACATCATTCCCGTCTTAATCCGTGATTCCCGTCTTAATCCCACGGATTAAAACGCAAACCCCGAGTTTCCAATTTAAGGGGTTATGCTGCCGAAATTTTTATAAATTTTTTGTAACACCCCGGTTTTTGGTCACCCAGGTCGGGGTGTCACCGCCACACCTCCCTAGCAAGACACGGTTTCTCCGAGCTTGCTAAGGAGATGCAAGGCTATGGTTTTTCAGAATTTAAAACATTCAAACAGCCCATTCATATATAATTTAAAAATAATAATATCAACGTTGCAGCGGAAAATAATATTTACATATATATTGCAGCGGAATTTAAATGTAGGGCCAACATGGCCAAAACACGGGTTAAACAGGCCCATTCATGCAATTCATCTCTGAGACTAGAGTAATAAAAGAAAATAATACTTTCTCGAATATCCCATACATGCATATGATGATGCACATTCTTCATACTCTGTATAAAAAAAAAAGAAAACGGTTTCGGTCAGCACGTGCGTGCTGAGTAAGTTAACACATACGCGATTATGGGGTTTCAAAGCCATTAAAAATATTTAAGGAAAACATGATCATAATTCCCCACAATTTAATTTATATATTTAACAACAATTTAATTACATAACTAAATAGACAGGGATTCCATGAAATCACAATATAGCTTCCAAGGTAATTAATTTCATAACATAACTTCAAAGCACAATTTAAGTACGCGAAGGAAGTCTAAGTCTTTTAAATTTTTCCCCGTTAATCCCTAGTCGAGTATCAAGATTTCATTTGTAATCAAGTTTCTCACGTTTGCATATCCCGCCGTTTGGCGTAGTTTCTCATGTTCAACACCATCGTCCAATCAGGCACGATGTGCAAAGCTAGGAGGGCACCCTGCAGAGCACTCACCCCCCTACGTAGATTACTCTCGTCCGGTTAGGCACGAAGCAAAGAGCTAGAGGGGCACTGATGGAGCACACACCCTCTACATACGTCACTCTCGTCCATTCAGGCACGAAGCGAAAAGCTAGAGGGGCACCCGATGGAGCACTCACCCTCTACGTAGAAAGCTCAAACTAGTCTTAACGGGATTTTGAAAATGTTTGTTTATGTATTCTTTCTCAAAGGAGTTTACACTCATTTAAACCTCAAGAGTCAATTTCTCAGATTTAGTAAGTTTCTCAGAATGATCTATTTCAGGACGCTGTTCGCTCCGATATCATTTAAAAATCCATTTCGACAGTATTTTCAAGATTTGACTTGGTAAACCACTGTTTACTTCAAAATTAATTAAAAATCAGAATTAATTCCTAAAATTCCAAAAATTCACTACTGACTCGGAAACGTCGAGATCTACAACTTTCGTGTTTTAACTTTTTCGATCGGGGATACGGAAGTAATAGAGAAACGTGAATTTTCAACAGGGTAACAATCCATCCGAGTTTCTACGCATCAGTTTCAAGATGTTAAGATCTGCCAGAGCAAAATAACTCTAAATTTGATGACATTTTATAGGATGATTTTTAAGATGATTATCTACAACTTTCATTTAGAACTCAACGTCCAATTCTCATTGGATCAGAGGTTAATCGTCAACTCAAGTTCGAAACAAATTTCTGTCAAGGTTCTTGATTTCAGTACGAACGCAGATCGGATCGACTCGGGTTCGGAGGTTCAGATCTCAATGAAAAATTCTAAGAATTTACAGAGGGGTTCTAAACTTATAGATCTACAACTTCTATGTTTAGCACTAAACCTGATTCGACCTGAATCCAATGTCAAAGTCATCGACAAGTCCGGAATGTAAATCTGTCCATGTTTCAAGATACGAATTAAAGGCAGGTTCGTCTAGATCGATTTTCGGGTATCAATTCTTAACCAAAAATTCTGAAATTTTTACAGTAGATCCAACACACATAGATCTACAAATTTTGTTTTCAACTCAAGCCCTGAATTGGCCTACATCTATCGTCAAAACGCCTACACGGTCGGACCTAAGTTCTGTCAAGAATTTCAAGATCTAAGTTTTAACAGTTCGGTTTTAGGTAGATTTCACATATCAAATCGTCTTTAAAAATTCTAAAAATTTTACAGTAGATAGATCTAAGCCTTAGGAACGTTTTTCATGTTTTAAGTTTTTCTGTTTGAAGTCGTTTTAAGGTTCGGAAAAATTCATCAAAACTGTTGCGCCGGTAAAGTTTTCGTGTTGACAGATTTTACGTTCTTGATTTAATTCAATAGATTCAACATATTTTAATCTCCCAAAACCGTGTAAGTATTAACTTACCGATTTGTCGTCGTCTCAGCTTGTCGATTCGGAGGCGTGGCTTCCAGTCCACCGTTTATCTCCTTGATTCGTCGGGTTCTTCGCTCTCGATCCGGATCGGGGTGTAGAATGGAAAAAGGATCGAGTTAGGTTTCGTTTTCGAATCAAGAATGGAAAAGAATGATCAAGGACTTACCACAGCGACGAAGGTCTCCGAAGTTCGTCCAAAAGCTGCTGCCTTGGTGTCTTCTTGATGCCTTCGTAGCCTCCGGGATTACGTCTTTGTGTATAGTATCGTAGGGTTTTTGAAAAAGGGTTTCGGGTCTTCAAGGGGTTTATTTATAGATAACCTAGTCATAGGGCGTCCAAAGACTGAGTCTAAGGGTCTTGAGCCGCAAGACGTTCAACCGAAGTCGGAAAATCCGCGTTCGGGCGAGAGATTCACGCAACAGGCAAATCTGTGGGCTGGCGCGGGGTTGGCGCGCCAATTGCCCCTTTAGCACGCGGTCAGCGCGCCAGACTCGCCTGGACTCCGGTCCGGGCAGGTCGTGCGATCCGTCGTGCGTTTCCTCCTCTCTTTCGGGTTTCTATCCCCCTATGCTCCCGGATTCCGATTTCCGGGCTCTCTTCGGGTTCTTATTTCGTGTCGTCCTTTCTTCCGGATCTAAATTTACGTTTTGGCTCGAATTCTCGAGTTCATTAATATCGGACCCACGTGTAACGACTTATTCAACTTTATTTAATTTCTGTTGTTTAATTTAATCTCTTTAATTAATTTCATTTATCATTTCTTCTACATTTATTTATTTATTATATTTCCTTATTTATTTATTTATTCATGTTATAAAATTCTCGGGTATTACAGTCTACCCCCCTTAAGAATCAACTTCGTCCTCGAAGTTGTGTTTCGGCTTTTCTCTGCTAAGTTTTGTTTATTTTATTATTTTGTGACTGAACTTAGAAACAAAACTTCTAAGCTGCCTACGTACCCGGTGAAGGGATCAAGCCATAGCGTAGTTCAAAATAATTTGAATTTGTTTGCTTATTTATTTGGAATAAATATTGTTGAATCAAACTCACAAAATAAATTCGTCTACTTTATTACGGGGTATCACATCCTCTCCCCCTTAGGACTTCAGTTATGTCCCCATAACTGCCTATATGTTATTCTCAAGAGGCTTCGGGTTTTGGGTCTTTATTCTGGGGGTATTGGTGCCCTTGGTTGTTGCCATTTCGACCGTCTAGGTTTCGTGGCTGGTCAGGTCCAGCGGCCAGGTCCTCTCTCTTGGTGATATTCTTAATATGGGTTCGGCACTCTTTCATCCGATGTCCACGTCGACCACACCGGAAGCATGTGTCGGGTTGAGGGCATCCTCTCACCAGATGAGGTTGGTTACACTTTGGGCATCGGGGTACGTAGCCTTCACGGTTGAAAATCCTTCTATTGTTGCCTCCCTCGTCGCCTTGGGCTAGCTCATTTGGTCCTTCACGATAATTTTTCCTACCCAAGTCAATATCAGTTCCACGGTCCTTATCTCTCTTGCCTTGTCCATGGGGACCTCGGCTAGTCTCACCTATCGCCTTACGCTTCAGTCCTTGAACTCGTGCAACCGCTACCGCACGATCATAAACAGCTTGTAGGTCGGGGTAGTGCATCCCTGTGATCACCTCGCGCACTGCTAGGTTCAGTCCCATCTCGAATTTTTGAGCCTTCTCCGCGTCTGTGGGTACTAATCTTGGTGCGAACCTCATCAGCTCCTTGAATCGAGTGTAGTATTCTTGCACTGTGTGGCCCCCTTGTTTCAGAGACAAGAATTCCTCGTACATCGCCGCTTTGGTACTCAGGGGATAGAATTTATCCCTGAGCATCTCCATCATTTCCGCCCACGAGTAGGGCTCATCATCTTCAGCCAGTTTTGCTTGAGTCGCCTGCCACCAGTCGTCTGCTTCGCCGCCCAAGTAGTACGAAGCGACGTGCACTCTTTCTCCTTCCGGACACTTGACCGCACCCAGCAGCTTGTCAAAAGTCCGGATCCACTCCTCCAGTTTTGCTGGATCCTCCTCACCAGCGTAGCGGGGCGGCTGGATAATTGGGGCGAGCTTGGGGCGGTGGTACCGCCGCAGCTTGTCCTTGGTTAACTTGCACGTTCCCTAGTGTAACACCCCGGTTTTGGTAACCTAGGCCGGGATGTCACCGCCACACCTCCCTAGCAAGACACGGTTTCTCCGAGCTCATTAAAGAGATGCAAGGCTATGGTTTTTCAGAATTTAAAATATTCAAGTAGCCCATTCATAGATAATTTAAAAATACTACATCAGAGTTGCAGCGAGAATATAGATAAAGTACACAGCGGAAGTAAAGTGTATGCAGCGGAATTTGAAATATAGGGCCGACATGGCCAAACCACGGGTTAAACAGACCCGTTCATGCAAGTCACGTAAAATAAATAATTAAGTATCCAAAATGATCCCCCAATGAGTGATCATGCTCCGTACTCTGTAACAGAAAAAAAATGAACAACGGTTTTTATCAGTATTATAAAATACTGAGTAAGTCAATCCTTACATAGCAATAAAGGGGTTAGATTTTTAGTAATTAAGATAAATCTTTTTGTCATGCATAAAAACATTTTATTTAAAAAGAATGCGAATATAATTGCATACTTTAAAGACACATTTAATTTCATAATTTAAAACTTAAGCATGGGCAATTATTTAAGACATGATTTAAAAACATGAAAAATGCCGTAAGTAAGTAAATAAAAATTTGAGCCTTTTTAAAATTCTCCCCGATACGCCACTATCAAACAATATTTAATTTAGCCGGCAATCCGGCGGCCGCAGCCGATTTCATAAAAATCTGAGCTTTTAATATATTTCCCGTTACGCCATCATCTCAACAATATATCATTTAGCCGGTGATCCGGCGGCCGCAGCCAATATCAATAGTATCAGTTAGCCGGTGATCCGGCGGCCGCAGCCAATATCAATAGTAACAGTTAGCCGGTGATCCGGCGGCCGCAGCCAATATCAATAGTAACAGTTAGCCGGTGATCCGGCGGCCTCAGCCAATTTCATAAGTATCATGTCAAGTTAGCCGGTGATCCGGCGGCCGCAGCCGATACGCCATACCCAGTACCACTCCGTCGAGCCTCGAGTAACCCATACGGATACACTCGAGAGGGTAGGCCGTTGGTCTGTTGTGACCAAATACGCCATATCCAGTACCGCTCCGTCGAGCCTCGAGTAACCCATACGGATACACTCGAGAGGATAGGCCCAAAATAATAAGATGCCGTTTTGGCGATCTTTCGCGCGTAATACTCATTGCCGTTTTGGCACAAAATGAACAATTAGGAGGGCACCCTGCAGAGCACTCACCCCCTGATTTTATGTAACCGATATTGTTTCAACTTTAGTGTAACGGGATTTTCAAAAATATAGCTTTATCGTATCACAAGATTTCGATCGTTGTTTAGAAAATTTCAAACTTTCACAAGTTAAAACCGATCGATGTCACAGTTTACGCCTTTTTAGTTTAAAAATCCATTTCTTAGGCGATTGATCTGAAATTTTCACAGTAGCTCAAAAACATCCCAATGAACAACTTTCATGTTTTGAGTTTTTCGGAAAAATGATTGGAAGCATGTCAAAAATCAAGTTTTCTACAGAAACAAAAAGCTGTCAGGATTCAGGTTTGACATCTGTCAAAGATTTGACTTTTTAACATATCAAATGAACTCCAAAAATTCTGAAAATTTACAGGCACTTAAAAGACACCAAAATAAACAAGTTTTATTAGAGGCAAATTATGCAAATTCATCACGGATTAAGTCAGATTAATCTACTAAGTTCGGTCTTAAAATCTGTCTCAGTTTTCGAAAGGTTCATGCACCACAGAATATGTTCGACGCGGTTTGGGATAGCAAATCTTAATGAAAGTGCATGAAATTTTACAGAGGTATTCAAGACTCATAGATCTACAACTTTTGTTTAGATCATGAAGATTGGTTCGGACTAGAAATGATAGAAATAAGCTCATCAAGTTCGGTAATGAAATCTGTCAACTTTTGAAAATTCTTAAAAACGCAGAATATGTCCGACTTGATTTGGGGTATCAAAACTTGATGAAAAATTCTGAAATTTTTACACAATATAGCTTAAGATCTTAGGATCAAAATCTTAGTTTTGAGTTTTCAGGTTTGAACGCTCGAAGTAAGAGTTTTGCTCGGATTTCAGAAAATACGTAGATTGGGGTTTTTATGTTTGATTTCAACGTTTCGTTTAAGATCCAATGTTTCGGATGTCTTTAAACCACCCATATTGATATGGAAGGTATTAACTTACAGTGAGTGAGTTCTTGAACGTTCTAGAGTTGATCGATTTGTCCAAAATCGCCACGAACGGATCTACGCAACACGTTCTTCTTCTCCTTTGGCTACGAACGTGTTTTGCAAGTAAAGATCCGTAAGTTAGAAGGTTGATTATGATCTTAAAGCAATAAGGAAACTTGATTTACACCTTACCAACAATCCAATGCCTGCAAATCCTTGATCTACACACTACCTTGGTTGGATTTGATTGCCGGAAAGTTGCCGGAAGTTTGCCGGAAGGGTGTTTGGCTTAGGGAGAGTTTTGGGAGAGTTGGGAGAGTTTGTGGGATGAATAATTGGTGAGTATGGCTGACAATGGGGTGTTAGGGACCTCTAGCATCGTCCAAAAGATGCCTCCCCCGTGATCAAGCAAGATTCCCGCGTTGGGACCCAAAAATTGGCGAGAAAGTCGCCAAAACGCGACAAAGGGCTGCTGCTGTCATGGCGGCGCGGTGGCGGCGCGGTGTTTGCCTAAAGACCGCGCGGGGTGCGCGCCACTCTCGCCTGGACTTCGGTCCGGGCGGGGTCGTGCGATCCGTCGGGCTTTTTCTCCTCTCTTTCGGACTTCTATCCTCCTACGTTTTCGGGCTCGATTTTTCGGGTCATTCTCGGGTCATAAATTCTTATCTTAAGTTTATCTTGACTCAAATGAATTTCATATTCGAGATCTTAAGTCCGTCGGTCTCGGGTTCGTCGACTTCCAATTCGTCGTCTATTGATTCTCGTGCCATAACTTGTATCATTAAATTTCTTCCGACTTCACGGGTTCTTGGAATTAAAATTCTTTTCCTTCATGAACTTAATTCCAAATTATTTTGACTCAATTCATGGAATGTCTTCGGGCTTCCTTTCCCTCTTTTATTCCATTTTAAATTTAAATCTATCGGCGTTTCATCTCTGAGCAATAATTTACTGTGATAAATTATTTTCTTCTTCTTGGAGATATTCGAAGTTGTGGTTCGGCTTTTTCTTGCGCTAAGAGTTAGGGTCCCTTTGTTCACTTTATTATTTTGCGATATTGTGCTATTGAATTATTGTACGATTGTTGATTGTTTGTTGTTTGATTATTGTTTGACTGAACCCAGAATTGAAATTTCCGAGTTGCCTACGTACCCTGTGAAGGGATCAAGTCATTACGTAGTTCAAAACAATTTGAATTTGTTTTTCCTCGGGTGTTACATCCTCCCCCCCTTAAGAATACAGTTATGTCCCCATAACTGTGGTCCGGTCGTCTTGGAAGAGGGTAGGGTAACGTTGTCGCATGTCGGCTTCCAATTCCCAGGTTGCCGTCTCCATTTCGTGGTTGGACCACAAGACCTTGACCATCCTTACAGTTTTATTCCTTGTCACCCTTTCCTTGTGGTCGAGTATTTTCACCGGGGTTTCTTCATAGGTCAAGTCATCATCCAGTTCGATTACGTCCGGTTGGAGTACATGCGATGCGTCGGGCACATACTTCTTTAGTTGGGAGACGTGAAACACGTTGTGGACGCGTGCTAATTGAGGCGGCAGTGCTAGCCGGTACGCTAGATTCCCCACTCTTTCGAGGATCTCATACGGCCCTATGTATCGTGGGCTCAGTTTCCCTCGCTTGCCAAAGCGCATTACGCCCTTCATCGGCGAGACCTTCAGCATGACCTTGTCACCGACTTGAAATTCCAAGTCCTGCCGTCTCACGTCCGCATAACTCTTTTGCCGGTCCTGAGCGGCTCTCATCTTCCCCTGGATAACCTTAACTTGCTGAGCCATGTCCTCCACCAGTTGTGGCCCTACTGTCATTACTCGATCGTTCTCTTCCCAACTCAATGGGCTCCGGCATCTTCGTCCATATAGTGCCTCGAAGGGCGCCATGCCGATGCTCGCATGGTAACTGTTGTTATAGGAGAACTCGATCAATGGTAAATGGTGCTCCCAACTTCCCTTGAATTCCAACACACAAGCCCTCAACATGTCCTCCAGCGTCTGTATAGTTCGCTCCGTCTGTCCATCAGTCATAGGGTGGAACGCCGTACTCATCTTTATCTGTGTCCCCAGAGCTGCTTGCAGCTTGGTCCAAAATTGGGAGGCGAATCTGCTATCCCTATCCGAGATGATGTCATGCGGCACCCCGTGCCGGCGCACCACATTGTTTACGTACGCTCTTGCTAGTTGGTCCATTGTCCAAGTGTCCTTCATCGGGATGAAGATGGCGGCCTTCGTTAACCTATCCACGATCACCCAGATCTTATTCATTCCTTTTGGCGAACGTGGTAACCCTGAAACGAAATCCATAGAGATACTATCCCACTTCCAGCTTGGGATCTCCAATGGTTGCATTAATCCTAAGGGCTTTTGCCGTACTGCCTTGATCTTCTGGCGGGTAAGGCACCTTGCCACGAATTCGGCCACCTCTCTCTTCATGTTTGGCCACCAATAATTTTTCTTCAAGTCCTTGTATAGCTTATCCCCTCCGGGGTGGACCGAGTAGGGGGTGCTATGCCCTTCCTCCATCACCTTCTTCTTCAGATCTACGGATTCTCGCGGTATACACCATCTTCCCCTGAAGCGGATGCTCCCGTCCTCATGAATCTGGAAATCTACTGCCTTTCCTTCGGCAATGCTTCTCCTTATTTCCTTCATCTGTTCGTCACCCGACTGGGCGAGTCGTATCTCTTCGTATACGGTAGGGCTTACTACCATTGCGTTGACGACCTCGGTTACCGTACCGGGATGCACCAGTTCCAGGCTTAATTTCGCCAAATCTCTGTATAACTCGGCCGGTATCACCAGTGAGTTCGTGACGTGTTGCGCCTTCCGACTCAAGGCGTCGGCCACGACGTTGGCCTTGCCCTCGTGATACGCAACTTCTAGGTCGTAATCTTTGATCAGTTCCAACCATCTCCTCTGCCTCAAGTTCAGTTCTCTTTGCGTGAATATGTACTTGAGGCTCTTATGGTCGGTGAACATCCGACACTTCCGCCCATAGAGATAGTGTCTCCAGATTTTCAGGGCAAACACTACCGCGGCCAGTTCCAGGTCGTGCGTCGGGTAGTTTTGCTCGTGCGGTTTCAGTTGTCGTGATGCGTACGCTATGACCTTTTGATCCTGCATCAGTACGCATCCCAGTCCTTCTCTCGAGGCGTCGCTATACACCTCGAAGTCTCCATGCTCTGATGGTAGCGCCAACACCGGCGCCGTGGTAAGTTGTTTCTTCAGTTCCTGGAACGCGGCTTCGCACTCGCCCGTCCAGTCATACTTCACCCCCTTCTTCAGCAGTTGCGTCAATGGGCGGGCGATTTTGGAGAAGTCTGGGACAAATCGCCTGTAGTAGCCCGCCAGTCCGAGAAAACTTCTTATCTCCGTTGGGCTCTTCGGTGGTACCCACTCGGTTACAGCCGAGATCTTTGCCGGGTCCACCGCCACTCCGCTGGCGGATACGATATGCCCAAGGAATGTTACTTCCCTCAGCCAGAAGTCGCATTTGGACAACTTCCCATATAGCTGATTTTCTCGGAGGATCCTCAGCACTTTATGCAAGTGCTCGGAATGTTCCTCCTCGTCCCTTGAGTAGACCAAGATGTAGTCTATGAATACCACTACGCATTTATCTAATAGTCCTCGGAACACGTTGTTCATGAGGTTCATGAACATTGCCGGGGCATTCGTCAATCCGAATGACAGTACTGTGAATTCGTAGTGCCCATAGCGAGTCCTGAACGCTGTCTTCGGGATGTCCTTCTCAGCAATTCGCATCTGATGATATCCCGAACGCAGGTCGATCTTGGAGAACACAGTAGCTCCCTTCAGCTGGTCAAATAGATCCTCGATTCTGGGCAACGGGTACTTGTTCTTGATAGTGACTTGATTAAGTCCTCTATAGTCGATACACAGTCTCAGACTCCCATCCTTCTTTTTGACGAACAAGACCGGTGCTCCCCATGGAGACGTACTCGGTCGAATATATCCCTTCTCCAGCAATTCTTCGAGCTGTTCCTTTAGCTCCTTCATCTCCGGCGGTGCCATGCGGTAAGGAGTCTTTGATACTGGTTCCGTTCCCGGGATGAGATCTATGGTGAACTCGAGATCCCTCTCAGGGGGCATGCCAGGAACGTCATCTGGAAACACATCCGGGTACTCTCTCACCACCGGAATGTTGTCTATCTTTACTCCTTCAGACTCGAGGTTGTGAACGTAGCATGCGTATAGCGTGTGGCCCTTACGCATTAGGCTACCTAACTCTAGGACGTTGACTATCTTGTTAGATTTCTTAGGGGGTTGAGAGTAGAAGATGACTCTTTTTCCCCTACTTTTTGACAGCGTGATCTTTTGCTTTTGACACTCGATCACGGCCTTATACCGGGTTAGCCAATCCTTTCCTAGTATGACGTCAAAGTCTCTGACGTTGAACTCTACCAAGTTTGCGAAAAACTCTACGTTCTTTATCACTATGGGTATTCCATTGTAGCGTTTAGAGCAGGTTATTACTTCTCCAGAGGGCAGTTGGATGCTTAAGCTAATCATCTCGCACTTAGGTAGATCTAGTTCAGTTACGACTCTCGAAGATAAAATCGAACAACTGGCTCCGGAATCAAATAAGACTCTAAGTGGAGTACTTAGGACATGGAAAGTACCTGTCATCACGTCACCATGCGCGGGTATGTCAGCCTGGTTGATCACGTTCAACCTCCCCATCGGCCTCCCTTGATCGGCTGGCTGGTTTTGATTTGGGTTTGCGTTTTGCTGCTGGTTCGGAGGGCGTTGGTTCGGATTTGGAGGAGGCCGATATCCTTGATTGTTGCCATTCCTACCCCCCTGGTTGAATGGCTTGTTAGGTCCAATGACCAAGTCTTCTCTTTTCGTGATGTTCTCGAGTCGGGTTCGACATTCCTCCCTCCGATGGCCAATTCGGCCGCACCGGAAGCACTCGCCCATCTGAGGACATTTCCTCACCAGGTGCGGCCTGCCACACCTTGGGCACGGCGGCACTCGTCCTCCTTGGTTGACATTCCGACCATTGTGGTTTTGAGCATTCCCGTTCGGCCCTCGCCGAAAGATGTTCCCGCCAGTAGTGTTGCTCGCCCGGTTATCCCTGTTCCTTTTGTCTGGGCCTTGAGCCCCTCGGCTAGATTCCCCAGCAGCCTTCCTCTTTAGCTGTTGCACTCGTGCTACTGCTACTGCCCGATCGTAGACAGATTGCAAGTCCTGGTAATTAACTCCAGTAATCACCTCTCGAATCGACAAGTTCAATCCCATTTCGAACTTTTGCGCCTTCTCCCCGTCAGTAGGTACCATCCTGGGCGCAAATCTCACCAATTCCTTAAACCGTGCATAGTATTCTTGAACAGATTTCTCTCCCTGCTTCAGGGATGAGAACTCCTCGTACAGTGCTGCCTTAGTACTCATCGGGTAGAAGCGCTCCCGGAGTAACTCCATGAACTCGTTCCACGAGTAAGGTTCGTCATCCTCTGCCAGCTTCCCTTGGGTAGCCTGCCACCAGTCGTCGGCCTCGCCACCCAGATAGTACGAGGCCACATGGACCTTCTCCCCCTCCGGGCATCTCACCGCCTTTAGCAATTTGTCGAAGGTTCTCAACCATTCTTCCAGCTTAGCGGGGTCTTCCTCCCCGACGTAATAAGAAGGTCGGTAGGGGTTCACCGCAGCTAAGTAGTTGATTCTTGCTTCCGGTGGTGGTGCCGCAGCAGCTCCACCCTGGTTAACGTAAGCATTACCCAGTGCGATTAGTAATTCCTCCATATTTTTCAGTCGCCCTTCCGTAGGGTTGGGCATTGGTCCTGCCGGGTTCGGCACCTCCGCGTTAGGTGCCTGCTCATTGGTTTGTCCCGGCGTGCCGTGGGTGTTGGGGGTGGCAGGGAAGGTCCTTGGTCGTCCTCGAGGCGCCATCTGTTGTAAGAACAGGTGATTTAGATTTTAAGGAAAATATAATAAAGGGTTTTATACAATGATTATCGAAACCCCAGGGTCTAGGGTTTCAGGGTCTTGGGTTTCAAGGTTCAAATGAGCCGTGCGTTTGAGATGGATTTGTTGTTTGGTTTGTTGGGAAATCAAAGTGAGCGTTCATCGTTTTGATCATTAAGTTCATCATGTCTTGGTTAGCCATCTAGCGCAAGAAAAAGATCTAGGTTACAACGTAACACTTCTAGGTTCTCTAAGGTATAGAAATGCAATATGCACATGCAGTGATGATCCCCCTGATAAAAAAAAATTTTATGCATGCATTTATTTATCCATGGGTTTTAAAATAAATTTATTCCATGGATAGACTAAAATAAGGATAAAAGGTTTGGGCCGCTATATTGGGCCGAAAGAAATAAATTATTTGGGCTTTAAATAAAACAAGGTTATTGGGCCAAAATAGTTGGGCTTATCATGATATTTAGATATTGAGCCAAAAATAATTAACCCTTGGGTTTAAAATATTACACTAAGTAAATAAAATTTTTGGGCTCAAAATAATAAACATTTGGGCTTAATTTAAAAATACAGGTATTGGACTAAAAATAATTTCTTGGGCTTCTTAAAAATTTTTTTGGGCTTTAACTTCAAAACAATAATTGGGCTCTTTAAAATATATTACTAGTTTAGAAATAATAACTTTAAAAATAATAATACTTAAAAATAATAGTAAAAAAAAATATTCCGGGCTCTGATACCAACTTGTAACACCCCGGTTTTGGTAACCCAGGCCGGGATGTCACCGCCACACCTCCCTAGCAAGACACGGTTTCTCCGAGCTCATTAAAGAGATGCAAGGCTATGGTTTTTCAGAATTTAAAATATTCAAGTAGCCCATTCATAGATAATTTAAAAATACTACATCAGAGTTGCAGCGAGAATATAGATAAAGTACACAGCGGAAGTAAAGTGTATGCAGCGGAATTTGAAATATAGGGCCGACATGGCCAAACCACGGGTTAAACAGACCCGTTCATGCAAGTCACGTAAAATAAATAATTAAGTATCCAAAATGATCCCCCAATGAGTGATCATGCTCCGTACTCTGTAACAGAAAAAAAATGAACAACGGTTTTTATCAGTATTATAAAATACTGAGTAAGTCAATCCTTACATAGCAATAAAGGGGTTAGATTTTTAGTAATTAAGATAAATCTTTTTGTCATGCATAAAAACATTTTATTTAAAAAGAATGCGAATATAATTGCATACTTTAAAGACACATTTAATTTCATAATTTAAAACTTAAGCATGGGCAATTATTTAAGACATGATTTAAAAACATGAAAAATGCCGTAAGTAAGTAAATAAAAATTTGAGCCTTTTTAAAATTCTCCCCGATACGCCACTATCAAACAATATTTAATTTAGCCGGCAATCCGGCGGCCGCAGCCGATTTCATAAAAATCTGAGCTTTTAATATATTTCCCGTTACGCCATCATCTCAACAATATATCATTTAGCCGGTGATCCGGCGGCCGCAGCCAATATCAATAGTATCAGTTAGCCGGTGATCCGGCGGCCGCAGCCAATATCAATAGTAACAGTTAGCCGGTGATCCGGCGGCCGCAGCCAATATCAATAGTAACAGTTAGCCGGTGATCCGGCGGCCTCAGCCAATTTCATAAGTATCATGTCAAGTTAGCCGGTGATCCGGCGGCCGCAGCCGATACGCCATACCCAGTACCACTCCGTCGAGCCTCGAGTAACCCATACGGATACACTCGAGAGGGTAGGCCGTTGGTCTCTTGTGACCAAATACGCCATATCCAGTACCGCTCCGTCGAGCCTCGAGTAACCCATACGGATACACTCGAGAGGATAGGCCCAAAATAATAAGATGCCGTTTTGGCGATCTTTCGCGCGTAATACTCATTGCCGTTTTGGCACAAAATTAACAATTAGGAGGGCACCCTGCAGAGCACTCACCCCCTGATTTTATGTAACCGATATTGTTTCAACTTTAGTGTAACGGGATTTTCAAAAATATAGCTTTATCGTATCACAAGATTTCGATCGTTGTTTAGAAAATTTCAAACTTTCACAAGTTAAAACCGATCGATGTCACAGTTTACGCCTTTTTAGTTTAAAAATCCATTTCTTAGGCGATTGATCTGAAATTTTCACAGTAGCTCAAAAACATCCCAATGAACAACTTTCATGTTTTGAGTTTTTCGGAAAAATGATTGGAAGCATGTCAAAAATCAAGTTTTCTACAGAAACAAAAAGCTGTCAGGATTCAGGTTTGACATCTGTCAAAGATTTGACTTTTTAACATATCAAATGAACTCCAAAAATTCTGAAAATTTACAGGCACTTAAAAGACACCAAAATAAACAAGTTTTATTAGAGGCAAATTATGCAAATTCATCACGGATTAAGTCAGATTAATCTACTAAGTTCGGTCTTAAAATCTGTCTCAGTTTTCGAAAGGTTCATGCACCACAGAATATGTTCGACGCGGTTTGGGATAGCAAATCTTAATGAAAGTGCATGAAATTTTACAGAGGTATTCAAGACTCATAGATCTACAACTTTTGTTTAGATCATGAAGATTGGTTCGGACTAGAAATGATAGAAATAAGCTCATCAAGTTCGGTAATGAAATCTGTCAACTTTTGAAAATTCTTAAAAACGCAGAATATGTCCGACTTGATTTGGGGTATCAAAACTTGATGAAAAATTCTGAAATTTTTACACAATATAGCTTAAGATCTTAGGATCAAAATCTTAGTTTTGAGTTTTCAGGTTTGAACGCTCGAAGTAAGAGTTTTGCTCGGATTTCAGAAAATACGTAGATTGGGGTTTTTATGTTTGATTTCAACGTTTCGTTTAAGATCCAATGTTTCGGATGTCTTTAAACCACCCATATTGATATGGAAGGTATTAACTTACAGTGAGTGAGTTCTTGAACATTCTAGAGTTGATTGATTTGTCCAAAATCGCCACGAACGGATCTACGCAACACGTTCTTCTTCTCCTTTGGCTACGAACGTGTTTTGCAAGTAAAGATCCGTAAGTTAGAAGGTTGATTATGATCTTAAAGCAATAAGGAAACTTGATTTACACCTTACCAACAATCCAATGCCTGCAAATCCTTGATCTACACACTACATTGGTTGGATTTGATTGCCGGAAAGTTGCCGGAAGTTTGCCGGAAGGGTGTTTGGCTTAGGGAGAGTTTTGGGAGAGTTGGGAGAGTTTGTGGGATGAATAATTGGTGAGTATGGCTGACAATGGGGTGTTAGGGACCTCTAGCATCGTCCAAAAGATGCCTCCCCCGTGATCAAGCAAGATTCCCGCGTTGGGACCCAAAAATTGGCGAGAAAGTCGCCAAAACGCGACAAAGGGCTGCTGCTGTCATGGCGGCGCGGTGGCGGCGCGGTGTTTGCCTAAAGACCGCGCGGGGTGCGCGCCACTCTCGCCTGGACTTCGGTCCGGGCGGGGTCGTGCGATCCGTCGGGCTTTTTCTCCTCTCTTTCGGACTTCTATCCTCCTACGTTTTCGGGCTCGATTTTTCGGGTCATTCTTGGGTCATAAATTCTTATCTTAAGTTTATCTTGACTCAAATGAATTTCATATTCGAGATCTTAAGTCCGTCGGTCTCGGGTTCGTCGACTTCCAATTCGTCGTCTATTGATTCTCGTGCCATAACTTGTATCATTAAATTTCTTCCGACTTCACGGGTTCTTGGAATTAAAATTCTTTTCCTTCATGAACTTAATTCCAAATTATTTTGACTCAATTCATGGAATGTCTTCGGGCTTCCTTTCCCTCTTTTATTCCATTTTGAATTTAAATCTATCGGCGTTTCATCTCTGAGCAATAATTTACTGTGATAAATTATTTTCTTCTTCTTGGAGATATTCGAAGTTGTGGTTCGGCTTTTTCTTGCGCTAAGAGTTAGGGTCCCTTTGTTCACTTTATTATTTTGCGATATTGTGCTATTGAATTATTGTACGATTGTTGATTGTTTGTTGTTTGATTATTGTTTGACTGAACCCAGAATTGAAATTTCCGAGTTGCCTACGTACCCTGTGAAGGGATCAAGTCATTACGTAGTTCAAAACAATTTGAATTTGTTTTTCCTCGGGTGTTACACCTAGCGCAACCAAGACCTCTTCTATCGGTGCGGGGGCGTCCTGCGCACCTTGAGGTTGTTCTTCTACAGGTTCCGTGACATTAGGTGGCATTTCAGTAGTGGATTGGGGAGCATGCCGGTTTCTTGGTCTACCTCTTGGTGCCATTCTGTTGCAAATGGTGTAGATTAGGACACGGAAAGGTATTGTCTAAGAAGGGTATTTTTTTTTTTTGATCGGACAGGTCTGTCCAGATTTTTTTTTTTTTTTTTCAAAATTCAAATTTTGGTTTTGTTGTTTGGCAATCCAAACAAGATTTTTGGAATTGATAGTGTTTTAATAAAACTTGATTTTTATCGTTTTCACCTAAGGAAATTTTCTAGTTCGTACAAGTCTAGGAATGGCTAAGGCCGAGGATTGTCATACTTCGGTGTGCGCATAGATGAACGCGATCCAGAACTAACGCAGGATCAATATCTAGTTATTGTTTCTAATTCGATGTCATGCCTCAAGTTTATATAGGTGTAACAAGAGATCTAAGTTAATTTCGCCAAGATTCTAGGTTCAACTTCGCCAAGATTCTAAGTTCAAATTCGACAAGATTCTAAGTTCATAGAAGAGATGCAATATGCAAATGCAAATGATGTTTCCCCCCAAAAATAATTTAATGCACTATATGTATATTTTTCCTTAGGGTTTTAAAGGTAAAACTTTCCCATGGAAAGAATACTTTTAAATTTTAAAATAATAGTCAAAATATTAATAGTAGTTTTAAAAATAGCCGGGCTCTGATACCACTTTGGTATCAGATATTTTCTTTAAAATAAATAGCTTTAAAATATTCTGGGCTTTGATACCACTTTGTAACACCCCGATTTTTGGTCACCCGGGTCGGGGTGTCACCGCCACACCTCCCTAGCAAGACACGGTTTCTCCGAGCTTGCTAAGGAGATGCAAGGCTATGGTTTTTCATAATTTAAAACATTCAAACAGCCCATTCATATATAATTTAAAAATAATAATATCAACGTTGCAGCGGAAAATAATATTTACATATGTATTGCAGCGGAATTTAAATGTAGGGCCAACATGGCCAAAACACGGGTTAAACAGGCCCGTTCATGCAATTCATCTCTGAGACTAGAGTAATAAAAGAAAATAATATTTTCCCGAATATCCCATACATGCATATGATGATGCACATTCATCATACTCTGTATAAAAAAAAAAAGAAAACGGTTTCGGTCAGCACTACGTGCTGAGTAAGTTAACACATACGCGATTATGGGGCTTCAAAGCCATTAAAAATATTTAAGGAAAACATGATCATAATTCCCCACAATTTAATTTATATATTTAACAACAATTTAATTACATAACTAAATAGACAGGGATTCCATGAAATCACAATATAGCTTCCAAGGTAATTAATTTCATAACATAACTTCAAAGCACAATTTAAGTACGCGAAGGAAGTCTAAGTCTTTTAAATTTTTCCCCGTTAATCCCTAGTCGAGTATCAAGATTTCATTTGTAATCAAGTTTCTCACGTTTGCATATCCCGCCGTTTGGCGTAGTCTCTCATGTTCAACACCATCGTCCAATCAGGCACGATGTGCAAAGCTAGGAGGGCACCCTGCAGAGCACTCACCCCCCTACGTAGATTACTCTCGTCCGGTTAGGCACGAAGCAAAGAGCTAGAGGGGCACTGATGGAGCACACACCCTCTACATATGTCACTCTCGTCCATTCAGGCACGAAGCGAAAAGCTAGAGGGGCACCCGATGGAGCACTCACCCTCTACGTAGAAAGCTCAAACTAGTCTTAACGGGATTTTGAAAATGTTTGTTTATGTATTCTTTCTCAAAGGAGTTTCCACTCATTTAAACCTCAAGGGTCAATTTCTCAGATTTAGTAAGTTTCTCAGAATGATCTATTTCAGGACGTTGTTCGCTCCGATATCATTTAAAAATCCATTTCGACAGTATTTTCAAGATTTGACTTGGTAAACCACTGTTTACTTCAAAATTAATTAAAAATCAGAATTAATTCCTAAAATTCCAAAAATTCACTACTGACTCGGAAACGTCGAGATCTACAACTTTCATGTTTTAACTTTTTCGATCCGGGATACGGAAGTAATAGAGAAACGTGAATTTTCTACAGGGTAACAATCCATCCGAGTTTCTACGCATCAGTTTCAAGATGTTAAAATCTGCCAAAGTAAAATAACTCCAAATTTGATGAAATTTTACAGGATGATTCTTAAGATAATTATCTACAACTTTCATTTAGAACTCAATGTCCAATTCTCATCGGATCAGAGGTTAATCGTCAGCTCAAGTTCGAAACAAATTTCTGTCAAGGTTCTTGATTTCAGTACGAACGCAGATCGGATCGACTCGGGTTCGGAGGTTCAGATCTCAATGAAAAATTCTAAGAATTTACAGAGGGGTTCTAAACTTATAGATCTACAACTTCTATGTTTAGCACTAAACCTGATTCGACCTGAATCTAATGTCAAAGTCATCGACAAGTCCGGAATGTAAATCTGTCCATGTTTCAAGATACGAATTAAAGGCAGGTTCGTCTAGATCGATTTTCGGGTATCAATTCTTAACCAAAAATTCTGAAATTTTTACAGGAGATCCAAAACACATAGATCTACAAATTTTGTTTTCAACTCAAGCCCTGAATTGGTCTACATCTATCGTCAAAACGCCTACACGATCGGACCTAAGTTCTGTCAAGAATTTCAAGATCTAAGTTTTAACAGTTCGGTTTTAGGTAGATTTCACATATCAAATCATCTTTAAAAATTCTCAAAATTTTACAGTAGATAGATCTAAGCCTTAGGAACGTTTTTTATGTTTTAAGTTTTTCTGTTTGAAGTCGTTTTAAGGTTCAGAAAAATTCATCAAAACTGTTGCGCTGGTAAAGTTTTCGTGTTGACAGATTTTACGTTCTTGATTTAATTCAATAGATTCAACATATTTTAATCTCCCAAAACCGTGTAAGTATTAACTTACAGATTTTTCGTTCTCTCGGCTTGTCGATTCGGAGGCGTGGCTTCCAGTCCACCGTTTATCTCCTTGATTCGTCGGGTTCTTCGCTCTCGATCCTGATCGGGGTGTAGAATGGAAAAAGGATCGAATTAGGATTCGTTTTCGAATCAAGAATGGAAAAGAATGATCAAGGGCTTACCACAGCGACGAGGGTCTCCGAAGTTCGTCCAAAAGCTGCTGCCTTGGTGTCTTCTTGATGCCTTCGTAGCCTCCGGGATTACGTCTTTGTGTATAGTATCGTAGGGTTTTTGAAAAAGGGTTTCGGGTCTTCAAGGGGGTTTATTTATAGATAACCTTGTCATAGGGCGTCCAAAGACTGAGTCTAAGGGTCTTGAGCCGCAAGACGTTCAACCGAAGTCGGAAAATCCGCGTTCGGGCGAGAGATTCACGCAACAGGCGAATCTGTGGGCTGGCGCGGGGTTGGCGCGCCAATTGCCCCTTTAGCGCGCGGCCATCGCGCCAGACTCGCCTGGACTCCGGTCCGGGCGGGTCGTGCGATCCGTCGTGCGTTTCCTCTTCTCTTTCGGGTTTCTATCCCCCTATGCTCCCGGATTCCGATTTTCGGGCTCTCTTCGGGTTCTTATTTCGTGTCGTTCTTTCTTCCGGATCTAAATTTACGTTTTGGCTCGAATTCTCGAGTTCATTAATATCGGACCCACGTGTAACGACTTATTCAACTTTATTTAATTTCTGTTGTTTAATTTAATCTCTTTAATTAATTTCATTTCTCATTTCTTCTACATTTATTTATTTATTATATTTACTTATTTATTTATTTATTCATGTTATAAAATTCTCGGGTATTACTTTTTTAAAACCCCTCGGTCGCGATGCAACCTTTGTCGCGGACCCACGGTCCGCGACAAAACCCTTGATTAGCGACCAAGGACCAAATTCTTGCATTTTGTCTGCATGGCTTTTGTCGCGGAGCACTCTTGTCGCGGAACCACGTTCCGCGACAAAATCTTATTCCGAGACAGAAAATTATGCCTTGCCATTATTTTGAAACCCTTGGTCGCGAAACAACTCTTGTCCGCGGAACCATGTTCCGCGACAAAATCCTTGAGTAGAGACCAAGGACCCAAATACTTGTAATTTTATTCTGGGAGGACTCTGTCGCGGAACCACGGACCGCGACAAAATCCTTGTTCCGCGACCAAGAATTATGTCCTTACCAATTTTTGACCCTTTGTCGCTATACCTCCTCGTCGCGGAACCATGTTCCGCGACAAAATTTTTGCTTAGCGACAAGACAAACCCTAATTTTCAAAATTCCATTCCTCTTATTTCCCACCCCTTTGTCGCGAAACCCTTGTCGCGGACCCATGGTCCGCGACACAAACTCTGTATCGCGACAAACAGGCACCCTTTTTGCCAAACTTTTATTCTCCATCTCACTCCATTAATTAATTGAACCTTTATATTAGTATTTTGAGGTTGAAATCCAATGATCTCAACCCATGATTAATTTGATATAAAGAACTTTGTTCAATTTCCCATTAAAAGATTCTTCTACAAATGATTAAACTCTAATGATCTAAGTATATAATCCGGACTGTAATTAATTAATTATGGAATGAGTGATTATTTAGACATGAAGAGTAATTATGGATTTAATTCCATAACCTTGCATGAGAAACCAAAGTCTCTCATACAAGATGACCCAAAAATATTTTCTTTTATTTATTTTGTCTTTGCCCGTGTTGTGTGAAACAGCTAATAAGGAATATATCAGATTAATGTTGGCGGGCATTCCCACACGGATAACTAGCTCGTGGTCTGTATATTAATTATTAATTGTTATTTTGCATGGTCCGAATAGTGGTTGGTGGAAGCCTTGGCGGTTCGTCCATCCGGGATTATAATAGCTGCTCAGCTGATTCCTATCCGGATACAGTTTTCTTTTCTTTATTTTAATTTCAAACCTGAATCTGGAGCTGTAGTAATGTTAGATGGTATATGCCAATGTTCTCTATTGATTATTGCAGTAATAGAACATGTGGGTTTTTATCCAAATTCACAGATAGTGGAGTCTAAGATGACGGCGGCAACTGTCATTTAGGGCATTCCACTGTCTAAAAACCGTTCCACCTGGAGTAGTTGGGACTTGGATAGCAGATGTTTGCAGTCCGGATAACCCCAGTTATTTCAGTCATCTTTTTAGCCAAATAAATTCTTCTCATCTCCGGCTATTTCATCTCTGTGTGTCAACTTCTGTCTAAACCCATCTTATATTTTGGGTTATTTAATTTTACACTTCTTTATAAATTTATGCATGATATTATTATGTAGATATTGTGGTCAATATTATTTTGGGATCCTTCCCTTGGACACAGGAGTCTTGATTTTAATCAGATGTCTCATAATAAATTTTCAACAAAAATTCATTTATAAATCCGGATCTGAGTATGGGATAAATTTGACAGTTATGACTAATTCATATCCGACTGGGGGTTGATTTTGGGAAATTAGAAGCAGAGTCAGCGATTAGGTCTCGCCTAGACTGAAAGGATCTGTGTTTTAATTGAGAGTCTAGTACCTGATAGGGAATGATTTTCAGATTTATTATTTTCCAAAATTGTTGTTTGTTGGAAATCTTGTATTAAATATTGCACTGGGTCAGATTCCACTTAGATTCCGATAAGGTGTGACAGATAATACTAGAGGAACAACATTCGGGCCTTGGTTATTTTCTAAGGTAGGGTTGAGTATTCTTTCAACTGCTATCTTCTTCTGCCAAAGCCTATTTTTGAGTCCTGAGTGAGTGCATCCGGAACGAACTAATTTATTAGTTCGTTTCATTAGTTTGTATCTCATAACCACCCGACGGGAAGTGAACACTGCGAGCGGTTCACCGAGAATAGGGAATTCTTGATCCACACCCGGTCGTCCTGACTGGGGGCTTTCTTTTACTACCAGGGTCAAACTTTCAAAAACCTCCGAGTGATAGGATTTTAAATGCTTTCTTTATCGCTTTCTTTTATATGCTTTCGTTAGAGGTCACTCGGTTGTATTGAGAGTTGTGTAACTGCTACTAGGACTGATAGTTAAGGGATAGTTCAGGACTCGATTAGAATCTTTGGGTGTGACATGGGGGAATGATAGTGGTACTCGACACTTCAATTAATGATTTGTCCGGTGCTGCTTGTCCACCACAGATAAATAATATAACTTTGCAAGGCCTGTGAAGGGAGTTATGAGTCTGTGGTATCTTAGAATTTGAGGTTTTAAGAGCATGTAAACTCTCATCGTAAGTACCTGTCCATTAAAGGGAACATGGTGAAGAGAGCATGTGGGTTAGCTATCTGATGAATTATCCCAAACAAAGATCTGTGTATTAAAATGAAAGTTTAATTGTGTTTCATCTGAATCTTGTCCAATCTTTATTATTTTCTCCCTGTCCCTTCTGTCTCATTTTAAATCTGCTTTCTTAGAATAATTTTAACCGCTTTCTTAAAATAATTTTATTGCTTTATTAGACTAAATTTAATTCGCTTTCTAGAATAATTTTATCCGCTTTATTTTAATTGCTTTCATAGCTTAGTTTAAATTCTGTCAAGTAGTTGGCAGTTAAAATCACAAATCTGAATTGAGTAACCGAGTGGAAAATCTTAGTAAATGGCGTGGGCCCTGCTTCCATCGCACATCCTCCAGTGAACGATCCGGTACTTACTATAAATACTGCAATTTTTGACTCCGTGCGTGTAACACCCCGGATTTGATAACCCAGGCCGGGATGTCACCGCCACACCTTCTTAGCAAGACACGGTTTCTCCGAGCTCACTAAAGAGATGTAAGGCTATGGTTTTTCAGGATTTAAAATATTCAAACAGCCCATTCATAGATAATTTAAAGATAATACATCAAAGTTGCAGCGGAATTTAAATTGTGCAGCGGAAATAAAGTATAAGGGCCGATATGGCCAAAACACGGGTAAACAGTCCCGTTCATGCAGGTCGTAATTAAAGGCAGGGATTTAAAATAAAGATTTCCCCAATTATTCCCATGTATGCATATGACGATGCATAATCTTCATACTCTGTAGAAAAAGGAGATAAATGGTTTGGGTCAGCAAAAACGCGCTGAGTAAGTTAACACATAGCATGGGTTAGGGGTTTCAAAGCCTTTAATTAAATTTAATAAAAAGATGTTTTGAGCTTTTAAAAAAAATTCTTCCCGATATGCCACCATCTCAACAATATTTAATTTAGCCGGCAATCCGGCGGCCGCAGCCAATTTCATAAAATCTGAGCTTTTTAATATATTTCTTTTATTTCCCGTTACGCCATCATCTCAACAATAGATAGCCGGTGATCCGGCGGCCTCAGCCAATTTCATTAGTAACATCTCATCTAGCCGGTGATCCGGCGGCCGCAGCCGATACGCCATACCCAGTACCACTCCGTCGAGCCTCGAGTAACCCATACGGATACACTCGAGAGGGTAGGCAGTTGGTCTCTTGTGACCAAATATGCCATATCCAGTACCGCTCCGTCGAGCCTCGAGTAACCCATACGGATACACTCGAGAGGATACGCCAAAATAATGACGGCAGATATCAATAGTAACAGTTAGCCGGTGATCCGGCGGCCTCAGCCAATTTCATAAGTAACATCTCATCTAGCCGGTGATCCGGCGGCCGCAGCCTATACGCCATACCCAGTACCACTCCGTCGAGCCTCGAGTAACCCATACGGATACACTCGAGAGGGTAGGCAGTTGGTCTCTTGTGACCAAATAGGCCATATCCAGTACCGCTCCGTCGAGCCTCGAGTAACCCATACGGATACACTCGAGAGGATAGGCACAATATAATTTGCCGTGTTGTTGATTTTTCGCGCGTGATAGTCATAGCCGTTTTGGCACAAATTGCACAATTAGGAGGGCACCCTGCAGAGCACTCACCCCCTAAATTTTATGTAACCGATATCGTCTCAACTTTAGTATAACGGGATTTTCAAAAATATAGCTTTATCGTAATTCCAACTTCTCGATCGTTGTTTAAAAGATTTCAAAAATCGATCGATGTCACAGTTTGCGCCTTTTTCGTTTAAAAATCCATTTCTTAGGCGACTGTTCTGAAATTTGTACATTAGCTCAAAAACATCCCAACGAACAACTTTCGTGTTTTAAGTGTTTCGGAAAAAACGATGGGAAGCATGTCAAAAATCAAGTTTTCTACTCAAATAGTATGCTGTCAGGATTCAGGTTTGACACCTTTCAAAGATTTGACTTTTTGACATATCAAATGAACTTCAAAAATTCTGAAATTTTACAGGCACATACTAGACTTGATTTCCAACAACTTTTGTTTAGAACTCAAAGATTGGTTCGGGCTAGAAATGATAGGAATAAGCTCCTCAAGATCGGTTATGAAATCTGTCATCCCTTGACAATTCTTAAAACGCAGAATATGTCCGATACGATTTGGGGTATCAAGACTTGATGAAAATCTTTGAAATTTTTACACAATATAGATTATGATCTTTGGATCAAAATCTTAGTTTTGAGTTTTCAGGTTTGAACACTCGAAGTAAGAGTTTTGCTCGTCGTGTTTGATTATGAAATCTATCAAGATTCTTGATTTCGGTACTAACGCAGATTGGCTTGGCTCGAGTTTGGAGGTTCAAATCTCAATGAAAATTTCTAAAAACTTACAGAGATGTTCTAAACTCATAGATCTACAATTCTTATGTTCAACACCAATCCTAGATCGGTCTAGATCTAAGGTAAAAATAGCTAACAAGATTGAGAATGAAATCTGTCCAAAGTTCTAAGATCCAGATTTAATGATCTTCGGTTTTGGGTCGGTTTCAGGTTTCAAAACCTCATGAAAAATTATGAAATTTTTACAGAAGCTAAATCAAAGTCTTAGGAACACTTTTCATGTTTTGAGTTTTGTTGTTTGAGCAGCTTTAGAGGTTCGAAAAATTCATACAAAAACGCTGCGTTGAGGGTTTCTTTTGTTGACCGATTTTTAGAGTTTTCTTGAGTTGGATTTCTATGTTTGGTTGCATTTTAAGTCACCCAAAACCATAGTAAGGTTAACTTACAGTGGGGATGATGTTTAGGAAGTCACGGGGTCGTCCGGAATCCACGGGATGTCACGAACGAATCTCTTCCACCCGATCTATTCTTCCCTTGGCTCCGATTGGTGTTTGAATACGAAGATTCGTAAGTTAGGATGATGTTTATGATCTTAAAATCATATGGAAACTTGAATAACATCTTACCAACAATCCTAAGCCTGCAATCCTTGATCTACATACTTCCTTGGTTGGATTTGGTTGCCGGAAACTCGTCGGAAAGTCGCCGGAAGTTCGTCGGAAGGGTGTTTGGCTTTTGGGAGAGTTTTTGGAGAGTTTTGGGGATAAACTTTGATGAGAATGGCTGATAATGGACATGGGACTCAATACAAAACGTCCAAAAAGATGCCTCTCTCGTGAAGGATCAGATTCCCAACCTTGGGCCCCGAAAATTGGCGAGAAAGTCGCCAAAACGCGACAAGGTGTTGCTGTCAGGACCTTGGCGCGGGGTTGGCGCGCGAATCGGCCAAAAGCCGCGCCGGGTGCGCGCCGCCGAACGCGACAACGCGACTGTCGACACGGCGCGGGGTTGGCGCGCTTTTCTAAGCATTCCCGCGCCGGGTGCGCGCCGAGCCCGCCTGGGCTTCGGTCCGGGCGGTGTCGTGCGATCCGTCGTGCTTTTCCTCCTCTCTTTCGGACTTCTATCCTCCTACGTTTTCGGGCTCGATTTTTCGGGTCATTCTCGGTCATAAATCCTTATCCTAAGTTTATCTTGACTCAAATGAATTTCATGTTAAAATCTTAAGTCCGTCGGTTTCGGGTTCGTCGACTTCCAATTCGTCGTCTTTTGATTCCCGTGTAATAACTTGTATCATCAAATTTCTTTCGACTTCACGGGTTCTTGGAATTAAAATTCTTTTCCTTCATGAACTTAACTCCAATTATTTTTACTCAATTCATGGAATGTCTTCGGGCTTCCTTTCCCTCTTTTATTCCATTTTGAGTTTAAATCTATCGGCGTTTTATTTCCGAGCAATAATTTATTGTGATAAATTATTTTCTTCTTCTCGGAAATATTTCAACATTGATCGGAATAAATATTTTTATTCCCTTGGACGTTGATAAAAATCTGGGGTGTTACACTCTCCCCCCCTTAAGAATCAACTTCGTCCCCGAAGTTGTGCTTCGGCTTTTCTCGCGCGAAGAGTTATGGTCCTTTTTGTCTACTATTTGCGATATTGTGTTATTGAATTATTGTTTGATTATTGTTTGATTATTGTTTGATTGTTGATCATCGTTTGTTGTTTGATTATTGTTTGAGTTCTGTGGCTGGTCAGGTTTAATGGTCACTTCCTTTCTCTTGTTAATATTCTCTATCCGCGTTCGGCAGTCACGTAGCCGATGACCAAATCGACCATACCGAAAGCACGCTCCGGGCTTAGGGCATCCCCTCGCGTAATGTGGGTTACCACATTTTGGGCACGGTGGCGTATAGTCACCATGGTTGTAAACCATCCCTCTGTTTCTTCCACCGTTGCCTTGAGGTGGTCTATTCGGGCCTCCCCGAATATGGTTCATTCCTAAGTAGTTATCGGTTCTGTGGTCTCGTTTTCTCTTGTCTTGCCCTTGGTTGATTAGTGCTTTCCCCAAGGCAACCACAGCTTCCTCTATAGCTCTTAATTGGCCACTTAAGTTCTTAGGCATAGAGGCTACTTCCCCTCTTTGATTGGTTGCACTATCGTCTTGCACCGGTTCATCGGGTTGTCGTAGCTCTTCATTGGTGTTGGGTGGGATGGGCGGAAAAAAAAAATAAATTTATTCCATGAGTTTCTAAGTGATCAAGATCTAGGACTAAGGCAAAGTTAGTCTTTAGCAGGCGCTCCTAAGTCAAGATCATGTCGAGTTCTAAGGTAGGAGTGTTTCTTATTACCGATAATTCACACATAAAAAAAAAGAGTTAGTGTATTCATGTATGCATATGGATATGTGATCCCCCCAAAAAAAAAAAATTTATGCATGCATTTATTTATCCATGGGTTTTAAAAATAAATTTATTCCATGGATAGGTTAAAATAAGGATAAAAGGTTTGGGCCACTATATTGGGCCGAAAGAAATAAAGTATTTGGGCTTTAAATAAAAACAAGGCTATTGGGCCAAGATAATTTCTTGGGCCTCAAAAAAAATTTTGGGCTAAAAATTTGGGCCTTAACTTCAAAATAATAATTGGGATCTTTAGAATATATTACTAGTTTAGAAATGATAACTTTAAAAATAATAACACTTGAAAATAATAGTTTAAAAATATTCCGAACTCTTTAAAATAGTAGTTTTAAAATAGTCTGGGCTCTGATACCATTCTTGGTATCAGATATTTTCTTTAAAATAGATAGATTTAAAATATTCTGGGCTCTGATACCATTCTTGGTATCAGATATTTCCTTTTAAAATAAATAGCTTTAAAATAGTCTGGGCTCTGATACCATTCTGTAACACCCCGGATTTGATAACCCAGGCCGGGATGTCACCGCCACACCTTCTTAGCAAGACACGGTTTCTCCGAGCTCACTAAAGAGATGTAAGGCTATGGTTTTTTCAGGATTTAAAATATTCAAACAGCCCATTCATAGATAATTTAAAGATAATACATCAAAGTTGCAGCGGAATTTAAATTGTGCAGCGGAAATAAAGTATAAGGGCCGATATGGCCAAAACACGGGTAAACAGTCCCGTTCATGCAGGTCGTAATTAAAGGCAGGGATTTAAAATAAAGATTTCCCCAATTATTCCCATGTATGCATATGACGATGCATAATCTTCATACTCTGTAGAAAAAGGAGATAAATGGTTTGGGTCAGCAAAAACGCGCTGAGTAAGTTAACACATAGCATGGGTTAGGGGTTTCAAAGCCTTTAATTAAATTTAATAAAAAGATGTTTTGAGCTTTTAAAAAAAATTCTTCCCGATATGCCACCATCTCAACAATATTTAATTTAGCCGGCAATCCGGCGGCCGCAGCCAATTTCATAAAATCTGAGCTTTTTAATATATTTCTTTTATTTCCCGTTACGCCATCATCTCAACAATAGATAGCCGGTGATCCGGCGGCCTCAGCCAATTTCATTAGTAACATCTCATCTAGCCGGTGATCCGGCGGCCGCAGCCGATACGCCATACCCAGTACCACTCCGTCGAGCCTCGAGTAACCCATACGGATACACTCGAGAGGGTAGGCAGTTGGTCTCTTGTGACCAAATATGCCATATCCAGTACCGCTCCGTCGAGCCTCGAGTAACCCATACGGATACACTCGAGAGGATAGGCCAAAATAATGACGGCAGATATCAATAGTAACAGTTAGCCGGTGATCCGGCGGCCTCAGCCAATTTCATAAGTAACATCTCATCTAGCCGGTGATCCGGCGGCCGCAGCCTATACGCCATACCCAGTACCACTCCGTCGAGCCTCGAGTAACCCATACGGATACACTCGAGAGGGTAGGCAGTTGGTCTCTTGTGACCAAATAGGCCATATCCAGTACCGCTCCGTCGAGCCTCGAGTAACCCATACGGATACACTCGAGAGGATAGGCACAATATAATTTGCCGTGTTGTTGATTTTTCGCGCGTGATAGTCATAGCCGTTTTGGCACAAATTGCACAATTAGGAGGGCACCCTGCAGAGCACTCACCCCCTAAATTTTATGTAACCGATATCGTCTCAACTTTAGTATAACGGGATTTTCAAAAATATAGCTTTATCGTAATTCCAACTTCTCGATCGTTGTTTAAAAGATTTCAAAAATCGATCGATGTCACAGTTTGCGCCTTTTTCGTTTAAAAATCCATTTCTTAGGCGATTGTTCTGAAATTTGTACATTAGCTCAAAAACATCCCAACGAACAACTTTCGTGTTTTAAGTGTTTTGGAAAAACGATGGGAAGCATGTCAAAAATCAAGTTTTCTACTCAAATAGTATGCTGTCAGGATTCAGGTTTGACACCTTTCAAAGATTTGACTTTTTGACATATCAAATGAACTTCAAAAATTCTGAAATTTTACAGGCACATACTAGACTTGATTTCCAACAACTTTTGTTTAGAACTCAAAGATTGGTTCGGGCTAGAAATGATAGGAATAAGCTCCTCAAGATCGGTTATGAAATCTGTCATCCCTTGACAATTCTTAAAACGCAGAATATGTCCGATACGATTTGGGGGTATCAAGACTTGATGAAAATCTTTGAAATTTTTACACAATATAGATTATGATCTTTGGATCAAAATCTTAGTTTTGAGTTTTCAGGTTTGAACACTCGAAGTAAGAGTTTTGCTCGTCGTGTTTGATTATGAAATCTATCAAGATTCTTGATTTCGGTACTAACGCAGATTGGCTTGGCTCGAGTTTGGAGGTTCAAATCTCAATGAAAATTTCTAAAAATTTACAGAGATGTTCTAAACTCATAGATCTACAATTCTTATGTTCAACACCAATCCTAGATCGGTCTAGATCTAAGGTAAAAATAGCTAACAAGATTGAGAATGAAATCTGTCCAAAGTTCTAAGATCCAGATTTAATGATCTTCGGTTTTGGGTCGGTTTCAGGTTTCAAAACCTCATGAAAAATTATGAAATTTTTACAGAAGCTAAATCAAAGTCTTAGGAACACTTTTCATGTTTTGAGTTTTGTTGTTTGAGCAGCTTTAGAGGTTCGAAAAATTCATACAAAAACGCTGCGTTGAGGGTTTCTTTTGTTGACCGATTTTTAGAGTTTTCTTGAGTTGGATTTCTATGTTTGGTTGCATTTTAAGTCACCCAAAACCATAGTAAGGTTAACTTACAGTGGGGATGATGTTTAGGAAGTCACGGGGTCGTCCGGAATCCACGGGATGTCACGAACGAATCTCTTCCACCCGATCTATTCTTCCCTTGGCTCCGATTGGTGTTTGAATACGAAGATTCGTAAGTTAGGATGATGTTTATGATCTTAAAATCATATGGAAACTTGAATAACATCTTACCAACAATCCTAAGCCTGCAATCCTTGATCTACATACTTCCTTGGTTGGATTTGGTTGCCGGAAACTCGTCGGAAAGTCGCCGGAAGTTCGTCGGAAGGGTGTTTGGCTTTTGGGAGAGTTTTTGGAGAGTTTTGGGGATAAACTTTGATGAGAATGGCTGATAATGGACATGGGACTCAATACAAAACGTCCAAAAAGATGCCTCTCTCGTGAAGGATCAGATTCCCAACCTTGGGCCCCGAAAATTGGCGAGAAAGTCGCCAAAACGCGACAAGGTGTTGCTGTCAGGACCTTGGCGCGGGGTTGGCGCGCGAATCGGCCAAAAGCCGCGCCGGGTGCGCGCCGCCGAACGCGACAACGCGACTGTCGACACGGCGCGGGGTTGGCGCGCTTTTCTAAGCATTCCCGCGCCGGGTGCGCGCCGAGCCCGCCTGGGCTTCGGTCCGGGCGGTGTCGTGCGATCCGTCGTGCTTTTCCTCCTCTCTTTCGGACTTCTATCCTCCTACGTTTTCGGGCTCGATTTTTCGGGTCATTCTCGGTCATAAATCCTTATCCTAAGTTTATCTTGACTCAAATGAATTTCATGTTAAAATCTTAAGTCCGTCGGTTTCGGGTTCGTCGACTTCCAATTCGTCGTCTTTTGATTCCCGTGTAATAACTTGTATCATCAAATTTCTTTCGACTTCACGGGTTCTTGGAATTAAAATTCTTTTCCTTCATGAACTTAACTCCAATTATTTTTACTCAATTCATGGAATGTCTTCGGGCTTCCTTTCCCTCTTTTATTCCATTTTGAGTTTAAATCTATCGGCGTTTTATTTCCGAGCAATAATTTATTGTGATAAATTATTTTCTTCTTCTCGGAAATATTTCAACATTGATCGGAATAAATATTTTTATTCCCTTGGACGTTGATAAAAATCTGGGGTGTTACAGTGCGCTTTTGGGGGCACAGTTTCTTAACACGAGTAAATAAAAACGTGATTTTTCGGAAAATACTCATGTAGTGGGAATCTGCCGAAAGTTTCAGACAGGGAATCTCATGACAAGAAATCATGAGAAGTATCATGGCACATATGCCGGGGACCCTCAGTATGACAGGCTGAAGGTCAATCTATCCCGGTTGTACCATGAGACTTGTCAAAAGTTTCATGACATGACAGGACTGCAGTTGCATTTGAAATTAAAGCACCCCACCTGAGTAATAAAAAGTGGCACTCTTAATATATACCTAAACCCATTCCATAAATCATAACTCTTTCATTTAATAAATTCAAACTCGATATACTTCAGAAAATACTCGTGTTAATGAAATTTGTCAAAAGTTTCATGGCGCCGTTGCCGGGGAGGATGCAGCGTCGTTTATTAAGAGAATTACACTCCTGATTACTCATAGTTAGTTAGTGTATCTTAGTATATTTATTTCAGAACAGAGAAGTACTCTCAAATCAATTAAACATTTAGAGTACTAAGACTCTAAATGTGAGGATGTTGATTTGAAGGGGAAAATCTAACCATTTGGGTATTTTGTCTTGCAGGAATCATGGAGCCGCCAAAATTGGTGTAAGGAGTTAAATGGGGAAGTGTAGCATTGGGGCTACACTACTTTGATTTTTCGTTTAATTACACTTTCCCAATTGCAAAATCTAGGTTAATTAAACGAAAAAATCAAAGAAAAATGGGGAGAAGTGTAGAAGTGGAACTACACTAATTTGCAATTGTAAATTGCACAACACGTGAGACTCACGTGTTTGTCATCTCCACAACCTCCGGACCACGAAGCTCCACCACTGCTCCATCGCCCATCCACCGCATTACCATCACTGCTCTGAGGAAGCCCTCATCACTGGTGAAACAACAAATGGAGCAGCCGACCTTCGGACTACAGGTTCCCGGTTGGATTAGTTCTGTAATTGACCAAAGATTATATCCGGAATTTAAAGAAATTTAAAATCCGGAATAATATTCACAAGCACAGAATTAATCCAACCTAAATTTCTGCAAGTCAAAATCATATTTATATTTATATATATCTCTTATGCATATTATATTAAATAATTTGGGTGTTAGTCAATTGAATCACATTTAGAGTACTAATACTCTAAATGTGAGGATGTTGATATTTTTGAGAAAACCCGATAACTTCTTCTGTGTTTGCTTTGCAGGAATTTGTGGAACCACCAAAAAGAAAATTAAAGCTGCAAAACAGGTTCCCGGTTGGATCGATTCTGTGATTAATTGAAAGTATTCTTGGCATTTAAAGCAATTTAAAATCCGGAATAACTTTTATGAGAACAGAATTAATCCAACCTAATTTTTGCAAGTAGATTAAATTTATTTATGAAAATCCAAAAATGTGATTGAGCAATTTTGATGAAAATCAGAATTTCTCTAAGTATTGGGCATCGAACAATCGCCTTGTTCGATGAACCAAACGATCACATATAGCCAAAATCGTCGACCACTTCATTGGTTTGACGAAAAGGGCTATCGGAATTATGTTCCTAGCTTTTATGTACATATTTTTTCCCCCTCCCTCCCTCCTCTTTTATTTTTGTCTTGATTTGAATAATTTGTTTAAGTAGGAATTGATTTACTCACATTTCGAGCAAAGCTCAAAATGTGAGGATGTTGACTCTTCACTTAAAAAAAAAAGTGTTATTTTTATTTTGTTTATTTTAGTATTTTATATATTTGCCCAGTGCGAAGCATGCATAACTCTGTCTAGAATTCACATATTTAATTTTGGTTGATGATTAAATTTTCAAACTTTTAAATTGGGATAATATAATTGAAGACATGCATGATATGAATTTTTGAGGTTTTGAGCTATAAAAATTTAATGATATCATCATCTTGTTGGGAAATGAATTTTCATGTTGAGAATTTAATTGAATAGATTGTAAGAATTCTTCAAAGATTTTATTTAAGAATATTGTATGACATGAATGAACCTTTCCATGTGAGATTTGAGCCATGAGTCACTTTTACTCATTCTTTCCTTTGATGTGTGAAAATCATTTTAATTAAAGGAAACTAGAACTTGCGATTGGGACCGATTCAAGACCATGCCATATTCCAAAAATCGAGCATATGATCGAGGCACTTAGAAAACCCAAATTTTGGCCTTCTTTTGAATTCCAAACCCAAAAATATTTTCCCTTTAGGATTAACCAATTTGAGCCTTAAGCCTAATTTTTCTTTGAAGCCCTCTATAATATTCCAAGCCTTTAAAAAGACCAAAAAATTCAAACCCAAGTGTGTAAGAAAATATTTTATCAAGGCATTACAATTTTTGATCATCAACAAAAATTTCAATCGGTATTCAAAAATCCGATCCAAAAAAAAAAAAGTTGAACTCTTTTCAACACAAATAAATTGCAAATGACAAAGCAAATTAGACATAGTCTAATGTCATGCAATAGAAAAAGAAAAACAAAAGAAAAAGAAAAATATTGATGAGCATAAATTTTTAAATAAAAATATGCCTTGTTATGATAAAATAAATTCTTACCACTTCTTAGCCCAATAATTCCTTTTCCTACCAAATGTTACAACCGTATGCCCCGTTATAACCCTTGAATAAGACCTCATGATCTCGATTTGAAGAAATGAGCCGGTGGCGAGTTGGTCCAATTGCAAGCTTATGGGATAATTTAATTAAATTTGATTATGAGCGTTCGTGATTGAAACCCAAAATTTGAGAGTGAGTGAAATTTCCGTTTCTACTATATGTGAGGCTCTGCTTTTAATTTATGTTCATGTCATGTTTTAATTCTACAATTAAATCAATGAATTTTTCTAAACATGATATTCATGAAGAATTATCAATAATGACTGATTTGTATGCCTGATTAAGTGAGAAGTATCATTTCATTAAACACTGCAATCAAGAGAATTTAATACTTGTAGTTGTCGATTGTCTTATCCCAATCTAAAAAGAATGATATTTTTGAAGCCACGCATATAGATTGAATATGCAGAGTCTATGTTCCTAGGAACACTGACTCTGACTGCTCGGGGACGATCAGTATTAAATGTGAGGATGTGATAATGGCCAAAATTGACCATTATTTTCAATCTATTTCCGTGTCTAATACGGACATTTGGTCGCATTTCGGTCTTATTTTAATAAGAAAGTAGTTGAATTTGACAGATATATGCAAGTTTGTATAAATAATAAGCTGGTATTGAAAAACACAAAAATATTGTTATTTTATTACTTTTTATATTAAAAAATCCAAAAACATGATAAAAATATTAAAAATCATACACTTGATTAATTTTGGGTTTAGTGTTATCTATTCAGTGGAACACGGGTCCATTAGATGGAATACAAACCAAATAATCAAGTGGAATAAATATTATATTTATATTATTACACTTTGATGTATATATTTATTTATTTCTTATGTTTATCTTTATTTCCATTTTCTCTTATAATTAAAAATTAATTGGTCCACTAATTCATTTATTTGATTAAATGCAGGTAATTTGGTGATTTGGACCCAATAAAAATTATTAGTCCAGTCCACTACCATCATTGCCCAACTCCAAGCCAATCATATTTTCAGTCCAATCCATTTAATCAAAATTTAGCCCAACACTTTCAAGCCCAAACCACAATTATCCAAAGCCCAATGCCCAAACCTAAGCCAACCCTAAAACCTAACCCTGCTTCCGCCGCCGTCGCCGTCGCCGCCACCGGCGGCCGGCCGGCGAAGCCCCCTTCCACCAGTCCAGAATCCGAGCCTCTCTCCATGAACCCCCATCTTCGCCTCATCCCTCCATTTTCACCCGTCAACCTCCGACCACCTCATCCATTCGCATCAACACCATCACCACCGCGAGTCTCGCCACCACCTCGCCGCATCGCTTCCATCCCTCCACCGACCACCACAACTCACCCAGCAAAAAGGAAATGGAGGAAGAAAAAGACGAAGCAGAGAGGGAGAAGAAGAGAGGAGGAGGAAGGCGACTGGACCACCACCATCTCCGTCACACAGCCACCGCGACTCAGCTGCTCCGCCGCGAGAGTCACCACGACCGCGCCAGTGCACCTCCGCCGTCGCCCATCTTCTCCGCCGCTGCTCCCGGCGAGCTCTCCACCCCTCCTTCACCATCCCCAACTTTCAGTCAAGACCCAGCAAGCAAGAAAGCAAATAGAAGATAAGAGAAAAAGAAATTATGAAACTGAGAAGAAGAAGCTGCCAAGAAGAAGAAGAGATGAAAGAATGGAAAACTGGAAAACTGGAAAGAAGAAGAAGAACGAGAGAGACAGAGAAAAAGAATGGAGAGAGAGGAAGGAAAGAGAAAGAAATGAGAAAGAGAAAAGAAGGGAGAGAGAGGAAATTAAACATTTTGTCGCGATACACCTTTTGGTCGCGATAGAGTGCTCTGCGACAAATGCTCCGCGACCAAAAAAATGCTCCACAACTGTGAGAGGAGTATCAAGACACATAATGTTATCGCGGAACAATGCTCCGCGACAAAGGGAACGCGACCGCGACAAAGTAGAGAGAAAAAGCAGCTCACGTGACTCCCATCCTCCCTCAATTCAAATTTCCCACATGTCTAATCAATCACAAGATCCCTGGACTGGAGGTCCCATTGGAACAAGAATTTTGTCTTCTTCCCCTTGGACTCCAGCTCCTGTCCCCCTGTGCACAGAATCTGAAGCAAAAAGCAAATCTTATCTGTTGTGTCCCTATGCAATTTGTTCCGCGACACAACAATTTGTTTGGCGACAAAGTGGGTCTCTAATGGGCCTAGGGTTTTCCTACTCACCTATAAATATATCCTCTCACCCCCTTGAACAGTAACCTAGCCACACTTGCAGTTTAATTTTGTTCTTGGGGCACCACTGTGCTCTCAAGTAGTTTCTAGTGTAGGTAGTTTTACTTTTTATGCAATGTAGATTGTAGTGTAGTTTTAGTTTAATTTCTGTAATAAATTAGTGTGGCTAGTATTCACATTTTATTTCAGTTTTATATTTTTGTATTTTGAGTTGAAAACACTTAATCAATGAGTGTGTTTAAACCATTTTTGGCTTTTGTTGTTATATGAGAAAATGTTCCACAAAAATCTATTATGGATCATTTCCATAATATTTCTTGCTTTATTTTTGTGTTTTGGGTCACTTTACCAATTTTTCATGTTTTAGCTAGATTTTTTTTAGTTTTTATATATTTTGTATATTTTTATGTTACATCATTCCCGTCTTAATCCGTGGGATTAAGACGCAAACCCCGAGTTTCCAATTTAAGGGGTTATGCTGCCGAAATTTTTATAAAATTTTTAAAACCCCTCGGTCGCGATGCAACCTTTGTCGCGGACCCACGGTCCGCGACAAAACCCTTGATTAGCGACCAAGGACCAAATTCTTGCATTTTGTCTGCATGGCTTTTGTCGCGGAGCACTCTTGTCGCGGAACCACGTTCCGCGACAAAATCTTATTCCGAGACAGAAAATTATGCCTTGCCATTATTTTGAAACCCTTGGTCGCGAAACAACTCTTGTCGCGGAACCATGTTCCGCGACAAAATCCTTGAGTAGAGACCAAGGACCCAAATACTTGTAATTTTATTCTAGGAGGACTCTGTCGCGGAACCTTTGTCGCAGAACCACGGACCGCGACAAAATCCTTGTTCCGCGACCAAGAATTATGTCCTTACCAATTTTCGACCCTTTGTCGCTATACCTCCTCGTCGCGGAACCATGTTCCGCGATAAAATTTTTGCTTAGCGACAAGACAAACCCTAATTTTCAAAATTCCATTCCTCTTATTTCCCACCCCTTTGTCGCGAAACCCTTGTCGCGGACCCATGGTCCGCGACACAAACTCTGTATCGCGACAAACAGGCACCCTTTTTGCCAAACTTTTATTCTCCATCTCACTCCATTAATTAATTGAACCTTTATATTAGTATTTTGAGGTTGAAATCCAATGATCTCAACCCATGATTAATTTGATATAAACAACTTTGTTCAATTTCCCATTAAAAGATTCTTCTACAAATGATTAAACTCTAATGATCTAAGTATATAATCTGGACTGTAATTAATTAATTATGGAATGAGTGATTATTTAGACATGAAGAGTAATTATGGATTTAATTCCATAACCTTGCATGAGAAACCAAAGTCTCTCATACAAGATGACCCAAAAATATTTTCTTTTATTTATTTTGTCTTTACCCGTGTTGTGTGAAACAGCTAATAAGGAATATATCAGATTAATGTTGGCGGGCATTCCCACACGGATAACTAGCTCGTGGTCTGTATATTAATTATTAATTGTTATTTTGCATGGTCCGAATAGTGGTCGGTGGAAGCCTTGGCGGTTCGTCCATCCGGGATTATAATAGCTGCTCAGCTGATTCCTATCCGGATACAGTTTTCTTTTCTTTATTTTAATTTCAAACCTGAATCTGGAGATGTAGTAATGTTAGATGGTATATGCCAATGTTATCTAATGATTATTGCAGTAATAGAACATGTGGGTTTTTATCCAAATTCACAGATAGTGGAGTCTAAGATGACGGCGGCAACTGTCATTTAGGGCATTCCACTGTCTAAAACCCGTTCCACCTGGAATAGTTGGGACCTGGATAGCAGATGTTTGCAGTCCGGATAACCCCAGTTATTTCAGTCATCTTTTTAGCCAAATAAATTCTTCTCATCTCCAGCTATTTCATCTCTGTGTGTCAACTTCTGTCTAAACCCACCTTATATTTTGGGTTATTTAATTTTACACTTCTCTATAAATTTATGCATGATATTATTATGTAGATATTGTGGTCAATATTATTTTGGGATCCTTCCCTTGGACACAGGAGTCTTGATTTTAATCAGATGTCTCATAATAAATTTCCAACAAAAATTCATTTATAAATCCGGATATGAGTATGGGATAAATTTGACAGTTATGACTAATTCATATCCGACTGGGGGTTGATTTTGGGAAATTAGAAGCAGAGTCAGCGATTAGGTCTCGCCTAGACTGAAAGGATCTGTGTTTTAATTGAGAGTCTAGTACCTGATAGGGAATGATTTTCAGATTTATTATTTTCCAAAATTGTTGTTTGTTGGAAATCTTGTATTGAATATTGCACTGGGTCAGATTCCACTTGGATTCCGATAAGGTGTGACAGATAATACTAGAGGAACAACATTCGGGCCTTGGTTATTTTCTAAGGTAGGGTTGAGTATTCTTTCAACTGCTATCTTCTTCTGCCAAAGCCTATTTTTGAGTCCTGAGTGAGTGCATCCGGAACGAACTAATTTATTAGTTCGTTTCATTAGTTTGTATCTCATAACCACCCGACGGGAAGTGAAAATTGCGAGCGGTTCACCGAGAATAGGGAATTCTTGATCCACACCCGGTCGTCCTGACTGGGGGCTTTCTTTTACTACCAGGGTCAAACTTTCAAAAACCTCCGAGTGATAGGATTTTAAATGCTTTCTTTATCGCTTTCTTTTATATGCTTTCGTTAGAGGTCACTCGGTTGTATTGAGAGTTGTGTAACTGCTACTAGGACTGATAGTTAAGGGATAGTTCAGGACTTAATTAGAATCTTTGGGTGTGACATGGGGGAATGATAGTGGTACTCGACACTTCAACTAATGATTTGTCAGGTGCTGCTTGTCCACCACAGATAAATAATATAACTTTGCAAGGCCTGTGAAGGGAGTTATGAGTCTGTGGTATCTTGGAATTTGAGGTTTTAAGAGCATGTAAACTCTCATCGTAAGTATCTATCCATTAAAGGGAACATGGTGAAGAGAGCATGTGGGTTAGCTATCTGATGGATTATCCCAAACAAAGATCTGTGTATTAAAATGGAAGTTTAATTGTGTTTCATCTGAATCTTGTCCAATCTTTATTATTTTCTCTCTGTCCCTTCTGTCTCATTTTAAATCTGCTTTCTTAGAATAATTTTAACCGCTTTCTTAGAATAATTTTATTGCTTTATTAGACTAAATTTAATTCGCTTTCTAGAATAATTTTATCCGCTTTATTTTAATTGCTTTCATTGATTAGTTTAAATTCTGTCAAGTAGTTGGCAGTTAAAATCACAAATCTGAATTGAGTAACCGAGTGGAAAATCTTAATAAATGGCGTGGGCCCTGCTTCCATCGCACATCCTCCAGTGAATGATCCGGTACTTACTATAAATACTGCAATTTTTGACTCCGTGCGCTTTCGGGGGCACAGTTTCTTAACACGAGTAAATAAAAACGTGATTTTTCGGAAAATACTCATGTAGTGGGAATCTGCCGAAAGTTTCATGGCAGGGAATCTCATTGTAACACCCCGGTTTTGGTAACCCAGGCCGGGATGCCACCGCCACACCTCCCTAGCAAGACACGGTTTCTCCGAGCTCACTAAAGAGATGCAAGGCTATGGTTTTTCAGAATTTAAAATATTCAAACAGCCCATTCATATATAATTTAAAGATAATACATCAGAGTTGCAGCGGAATTTAAATATAGGGCCAACATGGCCAAAACACGGGTTAAACAGTCCCATTCATGCAAGTCGTAATTAATGCAGGGATTTAAAATAAAGATTTCCCCTAATGTTCCCATGTATGCATATGACGATGCATATTCTTCGTACTCTGTAAGAAAAAGGAGATATATGGTTTGGGTCAGCAAAAACGCGCTGAGTAAGTTAACACATAGCATGGGTTAGGGGTTTCAAAGCCTTTAATTAAATTTAGTAAAAAGATGTTTGAGCTTTTAAAAATTCTTCCCGTTACGCCATCATCTCAACAATATTTAATTTAGCCGGTGATCCGGCGGCCGCAGCCAATATCAAAAGTATCATTTAGCCGGTGATCCGGCGGCCTCAGCCAATTTCAAAAATATCATTTCTCAAAATATTTTTCGTTTCTTTTATAGTTCACCATTCACCAGGGCTCTTGTGACCGCAATCCTCATAACCAATATTTCCGCAGGAAATCATACAATCGCCCTTGGGGAATCTAACCCGCAAGAACTCAATACATCCTAGGGAATCTAACCCGTAGGAAAACATACGATCGCCCTTGGGGAATCTAACCCGCAAGAACTCAAATACATCATAGGGAATCAAACCCGCATGAATCATATTGATAATGTCAAACTTGGTCACAAGTCCCCAATGTTTCAAAAGAATTCTTTTAAAGAAAATGTGTTTTTATTTGGTGTAACGGGATTTTTCAAAAGTATAGATATATCGTAATTCCATCGTCTCGACCGTTTGTTCGAAATTTCAAAATCTCTTTGATTTAAAAATCACAGTTTGCGCCTTTTTGGTTTAAAAATCCATTACTTAGGCGATTGATATGAAATTTGTACAGCAACTCAAAAACATCCCAATAAACAACTTTCATGTTTTAAGTTTTTTGGAAAAACGATGGGAAGCATGTCAAAAATCAAGTCTTCTACAGAATCAAAAAGCTGTCAGGATTCAGGTTTGACAACGTTAAAAGATTCGACTTTTTATCATATCAAATGGACTCCAAAAATTCTGAAATTTTACAGAGACATACTAGACTTGATTTCCAACAACTTTTGTTTAGAACTCAAAGATTGGTTCGGGCTAGAAGTGATAGGAATAAGCTCCTCAAGATCGGTTATGAATCTGTCATCTTTCGAAAACTCTTAAAAACGCAGAATATGTCCGACATGATTTGGGGTATCAAAACTTGATGAAAATTTCTGAAATTTTTACACAATATAGCTTAAGCTCTTAGGATCAAAATCTTAGTTTTGAGTTTTCAGGTTTGAACACTCGAAGTAAGAGTTTTGCTCGTCGAGTTTGATTATGAAATCTGTCAAGGTTCTTGACATCGGTTCTAACGCAGATTTGATCGGCTCGAGTTTGGAGGTTCAAATCTCAATGAAAAATTCTAAAAACTTAAAGTAATATTCCAAACTCATAGATCTACAATTCTTATGTTCAACACCAATCCTAGATCTGTAACAACCCGAATATTATGTATCCCAAATAATATCAAACAACAAAACACAATGATACAATCGCAATCAATCAAGCGATCAATAAGTCGCGCAACTTCGGGGACGAAGTTGATTCTTAAGGAGGGTAGATTGTAATACCATAGAAATTGCCCGAAATATATATATGAATATATATTTTTTGATTAATTCACTAAGTAGATTTTTAATCAAATCTATATATATTTATATGTTCAAATATGTGCTTAAAGATTAGTATATTATTTTCTACAAAACATACTTTGAAAAATTATATATATTTGTCTTTTCAAATAAATATATGGATTTCAATATCAAGTGTAATAAGTATATGGTTCATAGAATATTTTAAATCCATATACAAGTTTATATACACATATATATACCTTGGTCTTGAAATAATCTTTCCAAACATGTACACATGTATATACATGTATATATTTATATGTTTAAATTATAATGAGAATTATCTATTTTCTATATATCCTTGATTAATCATTCTACCCATATTTTTTATTATGGAATTATTCTAGAATGCCATAATATAATTGGGAATAATTTGACTATGGTTTGAAATTGTAGGGTGGAATATTAATCATATCTTGTCATTTTCAAATAAGGAATATATTCCTTTTTGGAGCTATGTATGACTTACAAGATCACTTAATTTTTATTTTAGTATATATATAAATATATATACATATTATTCTTATTATTATTATAAGGTATTGGAGCCACAATTAGAGTAATAAGGATTGAATTATGAAGTAATAAAGTCTATCACACCATTACCATTAGGATACAAGCTGACAAAAATTTTTAGCTATAAGAATCGAATTATTTGACCTACCTACAGTGGGAATCACTTAAAGTGTTCAACACAAAAGTTGTTCCAAATTGTGTCTAGATTATGCACGTCAAATTTTAGAATTTTTGGCCAAGCCATTTAGTCCCAGCATCTCTGTCTTTGGACATATACCATAGTGAGTGCCAACTTTGTTAGGTTGTGCATGTGACTCCTATGTGACTTGTGACTTGTGACTTGTGTCTCCCATGTGACTTGTGACTCCTATAACACTCTAGGGTGGATAGAAGTCTTGTGAAAGTTTATTTAATACCCTCATTTAGCTACCAAAGGCAGCCATTTGGATTCCACTCCCATCATTGCAAATTTTAGAAAAACTTGAGAAAGTGTTGGTGGGATTTATGAGTATTCTTCTAGTTGGTCAAGCAAGGAAGGCTTTCTTCAACATCCAATCTCTTCATCCAGTAGGTAAGGATGTTTTTAAGTTCACATATCTTGTTTAGATTGAGATCTTTGGGTAGATAACTAAGAATCTCTCTCCATGTGTCCAAAACCTAGCTTTGTGGAGGAATAGCAATGGAGTTGTGGACTTTGGACATCCTAAAGGCTTGGATTTGAGAATTTCTTGATACCACTTCATAGATGGTAAGTTAATCTTCTCTACTTCAAGTCTTGGAGATCCCAATCCAAGTTTTAAGTGTACAAAAATCGAAATCCATCATCCTTACCCACAACCGCAAATCTGTCAACTAGGGTTTTTTCATAACTAGTTTCTGTTGTCTCGCATTTTTGACTTAGATCCGAGCATTTTTGGAAAATCTTTCCTAAATGAAAATTGTTCCTAACATTCTAAAGATGAGATCTGTAAATTTTCATAATTTTTGGAGTTCATTTGTTGACCCAAATTCGATCTGGTATTCTGTTCTAAGTTGCTGTCAGATTCGGTTTTTAAAAGAAGTTCGGTTTTGTGGTGCTTTTTAGATCAGCCTATGTTGGTTATTTTTGGTTGATGTCTTCAGGAGTTTTGTTCCATATTGTGTCTAGAATGTCTCCGTCAAATTTTATGATTTTAGAAACTCTCTCGTAAAAGTTATGAATTTTTGAACATACTATGGTCTGATTCCCTGAAGCTTTTAAAATCCTTGGATCAGGGTTTTCTGAAATCGATTTAAATGGCCTATTTAGAGTCCGAATTTGAAGATGCCTATTTCTATGAAAAATGTTCATCTTGGTGTTTTCTAGTTCCTGTAAAAGTTTCGGAATTTTTGAAAATGATTTGCTATATTTCCAAAGGCGATTCTGAATTCTGCCACAGTTTTAAATTCTTCTGGTAGAATCCATGTTGTGTTCTCGATGAAGATGAGTTGATTCTCACTCTTTTTCAAATGCGTAAATTTTGAAATTATTAAAATGTGGATTTTGAAACTTTGTGAAATATGATCGAGTGGGATGCTTTAATTATTTCTTGAGGGTAAGTGCACTTGGTGGAGCTCGTTGGGCCGCCCCCTCTTGTAGCCAAAACGGCAAATATGGTTATTATGGTTTAGTGATTGTAAGAGTCTATACTCCTAAATGTAAATCAGGTTTCCTTATTGTTTTAAGATCATAACCATCATCCTAACTTATGAATCTTCATATTCAAACACAAATCGGAGCCAAAGGAAGAATAAATCGGGTGGAAGAGATTCGTTCGTGACATCCCGTGGATTCCGGACGACCTCGTGACCTCCTAGACATTATCCCCACTGTAAGTTAACCTTACTATGGTTTTGGGTGACTTAAAATGCAACCAAACATAGAGATTTAGAAACTCTAAAATCTGTCAACAAGAAAAACCCCCGGCGCAGCGTTTTCGTATGAATTTTTCGAACCCTTAAAAGTCTTCAAACGAAAAAACTCAAAACATGAAAAACGTTCTTAAGACATAGATCTAACTTCTGTAAAAGTTTCATAATTTTTCATTGTGTTTTGATATCTGAAAACGGCCTCCAACAAACCTGCCCTACAAGTCAAATTTGAAACTGTGACAGATTTGAAATTGGACCAAAACCCCTACTTCAAGAGTTCAAACCTAAAAACTCAAAACTAGGATTTTGATCCTAAGATCTTAAGCTATACTGTGTAAAAATTTCAGAGATTTTCATCGAGTTTTGATACCCCAAATTGAGTCGGACATATTCTGCGTTTTAAAGAAATTTCAAAGGTTGACAGATTTCATAACCAATCTTGATGAGCTTATTTCTATCATATCTAGTCCGAACCAATCTTTATGATCTAAACAAAAGTTGTATATAATCATGTCTAGTATGTGCATATAAAATTTCAGAATTTTTGAAGTTCATTTGATATGTTAAAAAGTCAAATCTTTGAGAGGTATCAAACCTGAATCCTGACAGCATACTATTTGTGTAGAAAACTTGATTTTTGACATGCTTCCCATCGTTTTTCCGAAAAACTCAAAACATGAAAGTTGTTCATTGGGATGTTTTTGAGCTACTGTGAAAATTTCAGATCAATCGCCTAAGAAATGGATTTTTAAACTGAAAAGGCGTAAACTGTGACATCGATCGGTTTTAAACTTGTGAGATTTTGAAATTTCTAAACAAACGATCGAAATCTTGTTATATGATAAAGATATATTTTTGGAAATCCCGTTACACTAAAGTTGAAACGATATCGGTTACATTGGTTACATAAAATTAGGGGGTGAGTGCTCTGTAGGGTGCCCTCCTAATTATTCATTTTGTGCCAAAACGGCAATGATTACTACGCGCGAAAGATTGCCAAAACGGCATCTTATATTTTTGGGCCTATCCTCTCGGGTGTATCCGTATGGGTTACTCGAGGCTCGACGGAGCGGTACTGGATATGGCGTATTTGGTCACAAGAGACCAACGGCCTACCCTCTCGAGTGTATCCGTATGGGTTACTCGAGGCTCGACGGAGTGGTACTGGGTATGGCGAATCGGCTGCGGCCGCCGGAATACCGGCTAAATGAGATATGATACTTATGAAATTGGCTGAGGCCGCCGGATCACCGGCTAAATGATACTATTGATATTGGCTGCGGCCGCCGGATCACCGGCTAAATGATACTTTTGATATTGGCTGCGGCCGCCGGATCACCGGCTAAATGATATATTGTTGAGATGATGGCGTAACGGGAAATAAATTAAAAAGGCTCAGATTTTATGAAATTGGCTGCGGCCGCCGGATTGCCGGCTAAATTAAATATTGTTGAGATGGTGGCGTATCGGGGAGAATTTTTAAAAGCTCAAATTTTTATTTACTTACTTACGGCATTATTCATGTTTTTAAATCATGTCTTAAATAATTGCCCATGCTTAAGTTTTTAATTATGAAATTAAATGTGTCTTTAAAGTATGCAATTATATTCGCATTTTTAAAAATAAAATATTTTTATGCATGACAAAAAGTTTTATCTTAACTATGCCGTGCAAATCATTTTACTATGTAAGTTGAATCATGATCACGTGGAAATCTTTATTTTAAATCATGCCATTTATTTATTAGTGGATGATTAACTTAAATTGTGTATTACCTACAAACATCTTTTTATTAAATTTAATTAAAGGATTTGAAACCCCTAAATCATGCTATGTGTTAACTTACTCAGCGCGTTTTTGCTGACCCAAACCATTTATCCCCTTTTTCTTACATAGTCTGAAGATTATGCATCGTCATATGCATACATGGGAACATTTGGGGAAATCTCTATTTTAAATCCCTGCATTTAATTACGACTTGCATGAACGGGACTGTTTAACCCGTGTTTTGGCCATGTCGGCCCTTATACTTTATTTCCGCTGCACAACTTATATTTCCGCTGCAACTTTGATGTATTATTTTTAAATTATATATGAATGGGCTGTTTGAATATTTTAAATTCTGAAAAACCATAGCCTTGCATCTCTTTAGTGAGCTCGGAGAAACCGTGTCTTGCTAGGGAGGTGTGGCGGTGGCATCCCGGCCTGGGTTACCAAAACCTGGGTGTTACAAGATCGGCCTAGATCCATGGTCAAAATAACCAACAAGATTGAGAGTGAAATCTGCCAAAGTTCTAAGATCCAGATTTAATACTCTTCGGTTTTGGGTTGGTTTCAGGTTTCAAAACATCATGAAAAATTCTAAAATTTTTACAGAAGCTAAACCAAAGTCTTAGGAACACTTTTCATTTTTTGAGTTTTATTGTTTGAGCAGCTTTAGAGGTTCGAAAAATTCATACGAAAACGCTGCGTTGAGGGTTTCTCTTGTTGACAGATTTTTATTAATTTTCTTGAGTTGAATCTCTATGTTTGGTTGCATTTTAAGTCACCCAAAACCATAGTAAGGTTAACTTACAGTGGGGATGATGTCTAGGAAGTCACGGGGTCGTCCGGAATCCACGGGATGTCACGAACGAATCTCTTCCACCCGATTTATTCTTCCTTTGGCTCCGATTTGTGTTTGAATACGAAGATTCGTAAGTTAGGATGATGTTTATGATCTTAAAACCATATGGAAACTTGATTAACATCTTACCAACAATCCAAAGCTTGCAATCCTTGATCTACACACTTCCTTGGTTGGATTTGGTTGCCGGAAACTCGTCGGAAGTCGCCGGAAGTTCGTCGGAAGAGTGTTTGGCTTTGGGAGAGTTTTGGGAGAGTTTTGGGGTGAATGATTGATGAAAATGGCTGACAAATGAAGATGGGACTCAATACATAAAGTCCAAAAGATGCCACACCCGTGATAGATCGAGATTCCCCCCTTGGGTCCCGAAAATTGGCGAGAAAGTCGCCAAAACGCGACAAACGCAGCTGCTGCTGCAATGGCGCGGGGTTGGCGCGCTAACATGAAGAACCCCGCGCGGGGTGCGCGCCAAACACGCCTGGACTTCGGTCCGGGCGGGGTCGTGCGATCCGTCGTGCTTTTCCTCCTCTCTTTCGGACTTCTATCCTCCTACATTTTCGGGCTCGATTTTTCGGGTCATTCTCGGGTCATAAATCCTTATCTTAAGTTTATCTTAACTCAAATGAATTTCATGTTTGAGATCTTAAGTCCGTCGGTCTCGGGTTCGTCGACTTCCAATTCGTCGTCTTTTGATTCCCGTGCAATAACTTGTTTCATTAAATTTTTTTCCGACTTCACGGGTTCTTGGAATTAAAATTCTTTTCCTTCATGAACTTAATTCCAAATTTTGTTACTCAATTCATGGAATGTCTTCGGGCTTCCTTTCCCTCTTTTATTCCATTTTGAATTTAAATCTATCGGCGTTTCCTATCCGAGCAATAATTTATTGTGATAAATTATTTTCTTCTTCTCGGAAATATTTCAACATTGATCGGAATAAATTTTATTCCTTTGGGCGTTGATAAAAATTTGGGGTATTACAGTCTACCCCCCTTAAGAATCAACTTCGCCCTCGAAGTTGTGTTTCGGCTTTTCTCGCGCTAAGAGTTATGGTCCTTTTGTTTACTATTTGCGATATTGTGTTATTGAATTATTGTTCGATTGTTGATTATCGTTTGACTAAACCCAGAATTGAAATTTCCAAGTTGCCTACGTACCCTGTGAAGGGATCAAGTCATTACGTAGTTCAAAAGAATTTATTTGGGATACAAAATATTCGAGTTTCGAAATAAATGCTTATGCATTCTTACGGGGTATTACATCCTCCCCCCCTTAAGATTACAGTTATGTCCCCATAACTGCCTATGCATTATTCACAACCATGTTCGAGTATCATTGCCTATGATCCTTCCTTAATGAGCTGGCAAGTCAGCTTGATCAATGTCGTTCAATCATCCCATGGCTCTTCCTTGATTCCCTTGTTGAGGGTCTACCAGATCTAGCCTTTTCTCAATCATCTCTTCACGAACATTGCATTCTCTAATCATGTGGTCTTCCCCACCACATCTATAACAAGTTCTGCGCCTTGGGCATTCGCGCACCAGATGGGCTTGGTGGCACCGTGGGCAACGTGGTATGACTGTACGACGTATGCCGTTCCTCCCATTATTGAAACCTTTATTCTTATTCTCCTTTGGCTTATTGAACCCAGCTTGACCATTATTCTTCCAAAAATTGCCATTGCTGATGTTTCGATTCTTCTTCTCAAACCCTTGTGAGTCCTTGCTCGACTCACCATTGTCCTTTCGCTTTAATTGTTGGACACGCGCGACTGCTACTGCCCGGTCATATATCGCCTGCAATGTCGTGCATTGTCCTCCCACCAATATCTCTCGAATATCAAGATTCAAACCCATCTCGAACTTCTGAGCCTTGTCAAAGTCAGTTGGCACCATTGTAGGAGCAAATCTAACCAGCTCCTTAAACTTGGCATAGTACTCTTGTACCGTCTGCCCACCTTGTTTCAAATGGACGAATTCTTCATACTTTGCGGCCTTAATGCTCATTGGGTAAAACCTTTCCCTCAAAACCTCCTTAAATTCTTCCCATAGGCAGGCTTTAGTCAAATTTCCTTGGAGGTTATGCCACCATTCGTCGGCCTCTCCGCTAAGGTAGTAGGTCGCCACTTGGACCCTCTCGTCCTCGGGACATTTGATAGCGCTAAGGAGCTTATCAAAGGTGCGAATCCAATCTTCCAGTTTGGCCGGATCCTCTTGGCCATCATAATGGGGTGGATTGTAGGGGTTTACCAATGACAAGTAGTTGACTCGGGCTACTGGCGGAGGTATTGTCGCTTGTGCCCTATGCACCTCTGCATTTCCTAATGCTACGAGTACTTCTTCTACCGTCTTTAAACGTTTATCCATGTCGTTGGGAATAGGAGGCGCTCGATCTCCGACGTTCGGAGGAATCTCATTGTTGTTAGGTGCGTTTGGGAGATTAGTGTCAGTGCCGTTTGGACTTATCTTCCTCAGTTTTCTTCTAGGTGCCATTTTCTGTTATAGAAGCACGCGAAGATGAGTTTCTAAGTGATCAAGATCTAGGACTAAGGCAAAGTTAGTCTTTAGCAAGTGCTCCTAAGTCAAGATCATGTCGAGTTCTAAGGTGGGAGTGTTTCTTATCACCGATAATTCACATAAAAAGAGTTAGTATAAATATTTATGTATGCATATGCATATGTGTCCCCCCAATAAAAAAAAATTTTATGCATGCATTTATTTATCCATGGGTTTTAAAAATAAATTTATTCCATGGATAGATTAAAATAAGGATAAAAGGTTTGGGCCACTATATTGGGCCGAAAGAAATAAATTATTTGGGCTTTAAATAAAAACAAGGTTATTGGGCCAAAAATAATTTCTTGGGCTTCTAAAAAAAAATTTTTGGGCTAAAAAAAATTTGGGCTTTAATTTCAAAATAATAATTGAGCTCTTTGAAATATACTACTAGTTTAGAAATGATAACTTTAAAAATAATAATACTTGAAAATAATAGTTTAAAAATATTCCGGGCTCTTTAAAATAGTAGTTTTAAAATATTCCGGGCTCTGATACCAACTTTGGTATCAGATATTTTCTTTAAAATAAATAGCTTTAAAATAGTCTGGGCTCTGATACCACTCTGTAACACCCCGGTTTTGGTAACCCAGGCCGGGATGCCACCGCCACACCTCCCTAGCAAGACACGGTTTCTCCGAGCTCACTAAAGAGATGCAAGGCTATGGTTTTTCAGAATTTAAAATATTCAAACAGCCCATTCATATATAATTTAAAGATAATACATCAGAGTTGCAGCGGAATTTAAATATAGGGCCAACATGGCCAAAACACGGGTTAAACAGTCCCATTCATGCAAGTCGTAATTAATGCAGGGATTTAAAATAAAGATTTCCCCTAATGTCCCCATGTATGCATATGACGATGCATATTCTTCGTACTCTGTAAGAAAAAGGAGATATATGGTTTGGGTCAGCAAAAACGCGCTGAGTAAGTTAACACATAGCATGGGTTAGGGGTTTCAAAGCCTTTAATTAAATTTAGTAAAAAGATGTTTGAGCTTTTAAAAATTCTTCCCGTTACGCCATCATCTCAACAATATTTAATTTAGCCGGTGATCCGGCGGCCGCAGCCAATATCAAAAGTATCATTTAGCCGGTGATCCGGCGGCCTCAGCCAATTTCAAAAATATCATTTCTCAAAATATTTTTCGTTTCTTTTATAGTTCACCATTCACCAGGGCTCTTGTGACCGCAATCCTCATAACCAATATTTCCGCAGGAAATCATACAATCGCCCTTGGGGAATCTAACCCGCAAGAACTCAATACATCCTAGGGAATCTAACCCGTAGGAAAACATACGATCGCCCTTGGGGAATCTAACCCGCAAGAACTCAAATACATCATAGGGAATCAAACCCGCATGAATCATATTGATAATGTCAAACTTGGTCACAAGTCCCCAATGTTTCAAAAGAATTCTTTTAAAGAAAATGTGTTTTTATTTGGTGTAACGGGATTTTTCAAAAGTATAGATATATCGTAATTCCATCGTCTCGACCGTTTGTTCGAAATTTCAAAATCTCTTTGATTTAAAAATCACAGTTTGCGCCTTTTTGGTTTAAAAATCCATTACTTAGGCGATTGATCTGAAATTTGTACAGCAACTCAAAAACATCCCAATAAACAACTTTCATGTTTTAAGTTTTTTGGAAAAACGATGGGAAGCATGTCAAAAATCAAGTCTTCTACAGAATCAAAAAGCTGTCAGGATTCAGGTTTGACAACGTTAAAAGATTCGACTTTTTATCATATCAAATGGACTCCAAAAATTCTGAAATTTTACAGAGACATACTAGACTTGATTTCCAACAACTTTTGTTTAGAACTCAAAGATTGGTTCGGGCTAGAAGTGATAGGAATAAGCTCCTCAAGATCGGTTATGAATCTGTCATCTTTCGAAAACTCTTAAAAACGCAGAATATGTCCGACATGATTTGGGGTATCAAAACTTGATGAAAATTTCTGAAATTTTTACACAATATAGCTTAAGCTCTTAGGATCAAAATCTTAGTTTTGAGTTTTCAGGTTTGAACACTCGAAGTAAGAGTTTTGCTCGTCGAGTTTGATTATGAAATCTGTCAAGGTTCTTGACATCGGTTCTAACGCAGATTTGATCGGCTCGAGTTTGGAGGTTCAAATCTCAATGAAAAATTCTAAAAACTTACAGTAATATTCCAAACTCATAGATCTACAATTCTTATGTTCAACACCAATCCTAGATCGGCCTAGATCCATGGTCAAAATAACCAACAAGATTGAGAGTGAAATCTGCCAAAGTTCTAAGATCCAGATTTAATACTCTTCGGTTTTGGGTTGGTTTCAGGTTTCAAAACATCATGAAAAATTCTAAAATTTTTACAGAAGCTAAACCAAAGTCTTAGGAACACTTTTCATGTTTTGAGTTTTATTGTTTGAGCAACTTTAGAGGTTCGAAAAATTCATACGAAAACGCTGCGTTGAGGGTTTCTCTTGTTGACAGATTTTTATTAATTTTCTTGAGTTGAATCTCTATGTTTGGTTGCATTTTAAGTCACCCAAAACCATAGTAAGGTTAACTTACAGTGGGGATGATGTCTAGGAAGTCACGGGGTCGTCCGGAATCCACGGGATGTCACGAACGAATCTCTTCCACCCGATTTATTCTTCCTTTGGCTCCGATTTGTGTTTGAATACGAAGATTCGTAAGTTAGGATGATGTTTATGATCTTAAAACCATATGGAAACTTGATTAACATCTTACCAACAATCCAAAGCTTGCAATCCTTGATCTACACACTTCCTTGGTTGGATTTGGTTGCCGGAAACTCGTCGGAAGTCGCCGGAAGTTCGTCGGAAGAGTGTTTGGCTTTGGGAGAGTTTTGGGAGAGTTTTGGGGTGAATGATTGATGAAAATGGCTGACAAATGAAGATGGGACTCAATACATAACGTCCAAAAGATGCCACACCCGTGATAGATCGAGATTCCCCCCTTGGGTCCCGAAAATTGGCGAGAAAGTCGCCAAAACGCGACAAACGCAGCTGCTGCTGCAATGGCGCGGGGTTGGCGCGCTAACATGAAGAAACCCGCGCGGGGTGCGCGCCAAACACGCCTGGACTTCGGTCCGGGCGGGGTCGTGCGATCCGTCGTGCTTTTCCTCCTCTCTTTCGGACTTCTATCCTCCTACATTTTCGGGCTCGATTTTTCGGGTCATTCTCGGGTCATAAATCCTTATCTTAAGTTTATCTTGACTCAAATGAATTTCATGTTTGAGATCTTAAGTCCGTCGGTCTCGGGTTCGTCGACTTCCAATTCGTCGTCTTTTGATTCCCGTGCAATAACTTGTTTCATTAAATTTTTTTCCGACTTCACGGGTTCTTGGAATTAAAATTCTTTTCCTTCATGAACTTAATTCCAAATTTTGTTACTCAATTCATGGAATGTCTTCGGGCTTCCTTTCCCTCTTTTATTCCATTTTGAATTTAAATCTATCGGCGTTTCCTATCCGAGCAATAATTTATTGTGATAAATTATTTTCTTCTTCTCGGAAATATTTCAACATTGATCGGAATAAATTTTATTCCTTTGGGCGTTGATAAAAATTTGGGGTATTACACTCATGACAAGAAATCATGAGAAGTATCATGGCACATATGCCGGGGACCCTCAGTGTGACAGGCTGAAGGTCAATCTATCCCGGTTGTACCATGAGACTTGTCAAAAGTTTCATGACATGACAGGACTGCAGTGCCATTTGAAATTAAAGCACCCCACCTGAGTAATAAAAAGTGGCACTCTTAATATATACCTAAACCCATTCCATAAATCATAACTCTTTCATTTAATAAATTCAAACTCGATATACTTCAGAAAATACTCGTGTTAATGAAATTTGTCAAAAGTTTCAACTGGTTTTGGAAGATAGAGTTCAACCTTCTTTAATGATTGACATTGACTTTTCGTTATATTCATAGCAAAACAAACTGCGGATGAGAAGTATCTCATCTGAAATCGAATGGAGAATTGGTTAAATCAGACGGGCTCATAATCATTCTATCAATCAAGAATTTTCTACCTTCATGGTTTCCCAAAATTAGTTTTACCTCAATTATATAGTTTCGAATCTTGGTTACCATCAACCCGCTTCCACTGTATAATTTATTTGATGCATCTATGTACTTGAAAAGAATGACTATAAAACCCTTATTCAACTTTGTTTTATGATTCAGTAGTCCAGAACACTTGATCGTGTTTAGATTCTGATGAAAATATTTTATTGTCATTATCCATGCTTTCATCCTCTTGACAAATAATTTTAGAACTGAAATATACATTTTCATTTGCAGACAGATAATCATTAATTGTATCAACTCATCTCATTGGAAGGGGCTGGTATAGCACCTATCTTTAGAAAATGTCTATATTTGAAGTGATGCAGTTTATGTTTGTATATGTACGCTAACAAAATGCTTATATAAGGTCACCGTAGAGTTTATAAGAATATTATCCGGAAACGTCACATCTAACTACATCTCCAAGATCAATACCGATTTTACCATCACCTACATCAAGTATCCATATTGCAAATTTTTTATATATATAAATTTCACTGTAAACAACATTCTTGTATTATCTTGAGTTAATCCATCTTAATTAAATATTAATAATTTGATTCATCTCTTGCTAATGACACGAAATATCACAACATATAATTGTCAAAGCTAAAAATTAGTTTTGAAAAATAGAGTTCAACATTCTTTAAAGATTAGCATTAACTTTTGTTTATAACCATAGTAAAACAAAGTGGAAATTTTCTCCTTTAAAATCGAATGAGAATTTGGTTAAATCCGACAGGCTTATAATAATTATATCAAGAATTTTCTACTTTAATGGTTTCCCAAAATTATTTAGCCTTCATTGTATTGTTACGCATCTTGTTTACTATCAACGGGCTTCCATTGCATAATTTATTTGATGGATCTATATTTCTAAGAAGTATGACTATGCAGCCCTCCTTCAACTTTATTTCAAGATTCAATAATCCTGAAAACTTGATCATACTTTGATATTCCGGTGAAAATATTTCATCGTCATTATATATACTTTCAACATCTTGCATTGTCAAATAATGTTAGAACTGAGATATATCTTTTCATTTGCAAACATATGTTCCATGATGTAATTATTAACCGTATCAATATCTCATTTGTAGGGGCGAGTCTAACAACATTTTTAAAAATGTCTGGATTTGAAGTCGTACAATTTATATTTATACATATAATCTCAACAATTGTCGACCCGTAGAGTTCATAAGAAAATCATCTTGAAATGTCACACCTGATTGTACATCTCCAGATCAATACCAGTTTTACCAATTACTATGACCTGCATGAAGCATTCATTTTGCAATTTTTTTGGCATATATGAATTTCATTGTAGACAACATTTCTTATTGTATCTCGAGTTAATACATCTTAATTGCATATTAATGCTTTGAGTCCCCTCTAAAAACCGGTTCGGGGAGATAGAGTCCAACATTTTTTAACGATTGACAATGACTTCTATTTATAGTCATAGCAAAACAAACTGCGAGAGAGAATTTTCTCCTCTAAAATCGAATGGGAAATTTGGTTAAATCAGATGGGCTCATAATCATTATACCAATCAAGAATTTTCATCCCAAATAATGAGCTTTGCTTTAATTAGAAGAGAGGTTAAATCATTTTTTTGGATAATTTTTTGTAGGTAGAATTCTCATCACAATTTAGTGGAATATCAAATCTAGAATGTGCAGTCCTACCTCTTGGAAGAAGTCGTGATGTTATTACACTGGATGCTACAAGCAATATAATATCACGACTCCACGATTGGCTGAACATAATGATTTCCAGATAAATGTATTGTCAGTTCCACCACGTAAAGAGAAACGAATTCAACCTCACCACTATCAACTACAGACATTATCTTATTATTAATGTTCTTTGCTCATCAATCAACAAAGGTAATAGCTTAGTATGATATGTCATTATTTTTTTTTATTATTATAATATGATTCTTCTATTATTAATAGATTGTTTATTTCAGATGTTAAAACTTCATCCGGTACCGGCATTCCAGAGAAAAGTTTCAAACTTATAAAATTTGCTGCAATTAACTTTCCAATTTTAAACAAAGTTAGATTTTTTGTTTGTTCTTCTGTCAATTGCAAATCTGTTAAAACATAGATTAATGAATTCTTTCTTAAAAAGTAAATTAAATAAATTTCATTTTACTTCTTTATTTAATAATGGATATATTCGCACTCCAATAACTCTTTATACACCCAATTATTTTATTTAAAATGTTTTTACGGAAATAGTTAATTTAGTGTAAACTAATTATTCACATAATATGAATTTTCACAATTTCCTTAAATTATAAATTTTTTGTATAATTTTTAATATAATAAAATATAAATAAGTTTCATTTTACTACCTCTGTATTCAAATGTTGTTGACATTTGTAAATGTGCTATTATTCACACACAGACTTTCAGTTAAAGTTTTATTAGAGTTATACAAGTTAAAATATAGCCAAGTGAGATCTTGTTAGATTCGTCTGGTCGTGTAATTTTTAAGTATCGAACTTTTAGAATTTTTACTTGCACTAAACTTGAGTTACATGATTTAAAATGTACCCTGAATTGTGTGAAAAGTGGGTCCGTAAAAAATATTTGAATATAGAAGAAGTATTTATATTATTATACAATAAGAATGATATAAGTACATACTAATTATATACTATAAATTTAAAATTTAAAATCTTTCAAATCTTTTTAAATTTTAAACTTCAAATCTTTTTAAAAGTGAACAATATTGTGGGATTCCGTATAAATTAAAAATTCCAGATATTTCAAGAATTGAAAATCTATAATAATGAAAAAATACATAAATGAGAAACTTTAAAATTAATAAATTAAAAAATGCAAAAATCTATAAAAATTGGAAACTTGAAATGGAGATACTACATTAAATGTAGGATAGGTTGTTCACTAATGGTTTTATTAATATATAGATTAAATTTGAGATCGGAGAAAATTATAAAACTAAATTGGCTCTTCCCAATAGTTTACGTAAAATGTTGTTATAATATTTCTCCCTCATGATGTCAACTATATTTTCGTTTTCCTAATCATTATTTTACAATATAGTTTTTCTCTCTCTTTTTTGGCAGTTAGTCGCCGGAAAAATACCAAAATAGTGTCGTAACTTTGTCAATTTTTTAATTTGATGGTGGATTTTAGTAATTGTCTTCATTTTGGTCCCATCGGGCCTTAATCACCCTCGTTTGCTGACTTATCATGAGATCACTGAAAATCATAATTTGCCAGGTGGTTGTTACATAGACATTGACTGTGTGTTACCTACACATTTGCATACTTTAGCAAAATTGTGGTGTCAATTTAGAAAACTCAATAATTATGGCAACAAATTGAAAAATTGACAAATTTGTGCCACTATTTTGACATTTTTTTTTTCCATTATCCAATCCTTCTCATAGTGTATACATATGTTTAACTTGATTTGCACAAGTGTATCTTTGTTTATATAGAGATAGAGATAAGTACATCCTAATAAGGGAAGCTGTATAAAGATACAATTCTAGAATAGTCAAATTAATACTTCTAGTCATACTCCATATATGGTCCATCTCCATCATATCGCCATAGGCATAGGCTGGCTATATAACGATATGTTTGGCTTCTGACCAAATATTATCTATCAATCAGACGGCCAGAAGAAGGCAGTGCAGCACAGTGGCTGTATTGAAGAAGAAATTATATTTTAAAACCCTATTTTAATGGACTAATTGCAATTTTAATTGCTTAACAAAATGCGACATCAGATCAGATCCTATCAGACCAGATCAAATCATATCAGACCAGACTCATTCAGATCAGACCAGACCAGATAGACCACACTATATATAGTTATAATCAGATCAGGCCATATCCAATCAGATCAGACCAGAAACATTCAGATCATATCCGACCAGACCAGACCAGACCAGACCAGATCTTATAAAATTCAGATCAGAACACCTTATTTCAGGCGAAGAGAACATGGCTAACTCCCAAACATCCAGCACTACAAAAAAATTGAGTTTACCGACCGCACATGCGGTCGGTAACCCAAGGACGCGGGTCGTCCCAGGACTTACCGACCGCACTGCCGACCGGAGGTGTCGGTCGGTAAACTTTTGGTCCGAAATCCAGCGCCGACTAGAAAAATTTGCCGTCAGGGATCCGCCGACCGAATTACCGACCGCACGGTGGTCGGTAAATTTGCCGACCGAATTACTGACCGCACGTGCGGTCGGTACTATCTAATCCCAAGAGGTCCCGGATTGAGTTTACCGACCGAATTACCGACCGCAAATTGCGGTCGGGAATTATCTTTTATGGAAAAATGGCGTGCTCAGGAGGGGGCTCGAACCAATCACCTCAACATCCCCAACCACAACCCTAACCACCTTGGCTAGGTCTCTAGTCCATCAATCATATTCCGCCATGTGTCCTATATAGTAAACCTTCCCAAATATATATGTTGAAAGAATTTGCTGAAGAGATGCCTTGAACCCAGGTAAGCAATCGGATCCATTTAAGATATTTATACTATATTTGATGCAGAAAGTATTATACAGTAATTACCATTTAAGATATTTATACTATATTTGTTCAATCTTGCAATTTACCTCACATAAATGTGGTTTTCTTTTTTTTTTTTCTTTTTTTTTGAATAATCGGATATTTCAACATCCTACTGGGGCCAAACTAATACATCGAGTATCTAGTCGGCATTACAATACTAGTTATTGAAATAAAATTGAAATAGACAAGTATCTCCCTCATGATGTCATCTATATTTTCGTTTTCCTAATCATTATACTAGACTTTTTCTTTCCTCTTGCCTTAGCCTCACATCGATGATAAAACATACCATATTTTATTATATATGTTTAACTTTATTTGCACAAGTATACATTTGTTTATAGGTACAACTACAAGTAGTGAAATACTATTATTGAAGACGTACAAAGCTCATCCACTAATGGTTACATGTCAGCCTCATAGACAGATATACTCCATGGTCCATCATAGATGGCTGTATAACGATATGTCTGGCTTCTGACCAAAAATGATTAATTTGCATTGCAACAATCAGAAGGCCAGAAGGCAGTGCTGCACAGTGGCTGTATTGAAGAATAAATTATATTTAGTTTGAAAACCCTATTCTAGTTCTAATGGATTAATTGTCATTTTATTTGGGAATGAGACTTGGTCAAGTGATTATGTCCCTTGACTCTCAACCCTATGGTTGGGTTCAACTTTCCTTTATCCCTTTTTTTAATTTAACACACATTTTTGGACACATGAGTGTCATCTTTATCAAAAAAAAGAAAAAAAATTGTCCTTTTATTTTGCTTAACAAAGCGTTATTGTAATTATACCTCCATTTCACACGACGAACAGTATATAAAGGGAAATGAGTAAGAGCGACTGCAGCATCTGCCATAAAGGGTCGCGTCTATCTTGCTGAATCTTTAGCAGATGCTAAGGCTCATCACAGTCGAATAAATGAAAGAAAGATAACCGTTCATTTATATATTAATAAGAAGGAATTCATACACGTCAGGGTTAAATATCAAATAACAAAATATGCGGCATAATAAGCACAAAGGCCTGAATGTACTGTGAAGAAATTATATAGTACTTCTTTAATATCCGCTACCGAATGATGCAATCAATCACGGTCATTTTATTTAATTGATGTCCTTAAACTAAAAGAAATACAAACACACACGGTCGGGAAATAATATGTTAATAAGTAAACCTACGTACCCCGACACGGGTAACTAACAGATATAGGAACATTTCAGTTTTAATGTATCATTCCATAGCTGCATTGCAACCTCTATGGCATGCATAATGTACCGTGAGCATAATAATCTTGTTCCAATTATATACAACCCTCCAAATTGCAAAATTTTCTCTTCATCATACTCCTTGCCAACCTATTAAATATTACTATTACTTTCAAACACAACAGAAAACAAGTCCTATGCTTATGCTTCTGGACTTCTAGTTGCAAATCAATTAAATTTGATTAATATTTTGCAACTCCTACGGACAGACAGTATATAGTTGCAAATGGTTTTTGTTATTTCAATAATTTCTTGTAGTGCAGTCACCAAAATTTCAATCATTTGCTATATATGCGGTGGCCCTGGCATATATACTTGAGAATAAATTAAATTAGACGATCCACAAAGTACTTGTTGTAGTACCTCCTTTTTGGTGTTTTTGGTTGGGGTTGCAACATGTATGTTTACAATTACAAGTAGGTAGCCTCCATTAAGGCCCAATAAAGACAATCAAGCCCAGGCCCAATAAAGACGATCAGGCCCAGGCCCAATCCTTCATGCCTCATTCTCATGATTATCCAGCAACAGCAACAATTCCAGCTCAGTCCTGGATAGCTCTTCACTTAATCAACCCTCCATTTTTGTTTAATTCTTCTCTTCTTCTTCTACTATAGTTTTATACTCGATCCATTAGGGCTCCGGGTTCCTATCCGACATACCGAATCTTCAACAACTCCTGCTCTAAGTATTTCCATGTCTATGGTCTTCTTCTGTTTTGTTTCATAGAGCACTTAATTGGGGCAAAATTTTGGATAAAAAATCCATCAAGTGTTTGGATTCCTATATATGTTGGTGTTCCAGCTTGTCATTCCTACAATATCTTTCTTGTATGCAATCCACCTGAATGCCACTTAATTAAGCAGCCGACCCAAAAAAACACAGAGCAGCATCCGGAGTCGAGTGGAGAACTGTATGTACCTATTGTTCAAACGTTGTTGGTCTCATCATACTAGTATGACCTTAATACTTTTAACTGTGTTATCCAAATTGTGTTGGGTATTGGTGTGTTGACAGATCATGCTATTATTTATAATAGCAGGTTTTTCTGGCGTACTTTTGAAGATATATAGAAGCGTTTAGTCACCTGCTTTATTACTTGGGCACTACTGTGGCGTGTTATGTTATTCTGATAATATATTACTATAAGAATTCTAATTGCCAGTATTTGGTTTCTTCCTCTTCCTTTCAATACTGTCCTTAAGTAAGACATCATGATTTACAAAAATGAAAAAAGTGTCTTCAAACAATTAGCTTAGAGCATAACTATTCATTATGGATGGATATAAGGATTTTAGTAGGTAATATATCTGAGTTTGCTCTTTCATATACAATGATGGATGTCTTGTAATTTAATGTAGATGGTCAATGGGGCCGGACTAGTGGAATTACAAGATTATGGCTACTCTTTGGACATGTAAAGCCCTTGTATGTTTGCTAGAATGTGGATAGCATTCGTTGAGTTTGACTGACACAAATGTACAATTTCTTAACCTATTTCTAATTTAACGGTGTCTTTGCCACTCAGCAAATGGGTCAAAAAATATACATATGGGCATGGGCGGATCTATTCACTAGAGAGTGTGGCACGGGACACCACTTAAATCGATGAAACTGCTATTTTAAGGTAGAATTTTTTTTACATTTAGCTAGATTAAGCTCGTTGACACCACTTAATTTTTTACGGTGACACCATAATTATTCATTTCAACCAAGTTTTTCTCTATATTTTGTATTGTATCTATTATCCCTAGTTTTAATATAGCTTTTACTATTTTTTGCCACACCACTCAAAATATTTTCTGGATCCTGCATATGGGTATGTCAAATACAATCAATGCCTATGTAGCATCTACATGACACAATTAAATTAATTATTTACACTAATCTCGTGTCATGTCAGCAAATTGAGGTGATTAACGCCTGATGGAACAATTTTGGAGACAATTAGTAAAGTCATGATACCAAATTAAAAATCCGAAATTATGGCATCAGATTGAAAATGAGCAAATATGCGACATCATTTTGACTTTTTTTTTTCAATATTAATATAGTGGGGTTGCAATAGCTTCGAAGATTTTGGCATTTTGGGTTGATACAAGTCTAGCCTATTCAGATATTATATAAGATTTAAAGCCCATCCATATGGCGGTTGCATGTTGGCTTCGTATAATCCATAGTCCATCATATCATCTTAGTTGGCTGTATAACGATGTGTTTAATTTGGCTTCTAAGCAAAAATTATTTAGAGATAAATATTAAAATAGGGTATTATAATGGTCTATTTTTTTTAGCTCACTACAAACATGAATTACCAAAATAGGTCACTATGAAGATTGTGCATTTTAAAAATAGACCAAATGACTTAGTAGTGGTCCATTTTTGCAATGCAAATAATTATTAATATATGCAACTACAAGGTCATTTTGCCTATTTTTATAATGTGCCGCCGGTGAAGTGGGTTATTTTGGTAATTGGCTTTTGTAGTCACCTAAAATAAACTAAAAATAAAAAATACTCTTATAGTAGATATACAAGGAGTGATACCATGTGATAATAACAATGATTTGATAATTGTCACTCAATAAACAATGAGTGAGTGAGACTTGTATATATAGAACGAATAATAACAACAATCCCAATATACAAGGAAAGATTACAACAATATGGAAAGAATCAAGGGAATAAATATACACCCTATATATATGGTTAAATATCTTCGCTATCACCTATTTTAATATTAATCTTAATCATTAATTTGCAAAGGAGAAGTGGATAAGAAATTATATTTTAAAAGCCTATTCTAATGGATTAAATGTTATTTTAATTGCTTATCAAAGCACCACTATAATACTCCCATTTCGCCCTTCGTATAGCGCAATAGAATATCAGTGGGAATGGACGGGGGATATTGCCGCACTTGCCATGGGAGGCGCTTTGCCGAACCTTACCGCATATGCTAAAGCTAACAATCGGATAAATAAAAGACAAACCTTTTTATTTATATTATCAGAAGGAAATCATATGAAGTACATCATAGTTAAATATTAGGAGTAATTAACAAAATAGGCATAAGCTAAATTTCTATCTGATTAAGACTTATAGTACCCATCTCTACAACTGATATTTGGGAATTCTGATTTTGTAAGCATCTGCGTGTAATAATTAAAGCTAATATGTTTCCATTCACATTGCTTTTTCTCTTTCTATTTTTTTTTTTCAATTTTAATTCTCTCATCTCCTTAAATCTCAACTATAGATTTCCTCATTTTTTTAAACTCGTGTCACTACCCAGTGTTAAATTCTTTTGGGAATGGAAGCAGTAATATATTTAATTAAAGATTTAAAGGTCATCCACTAATGGTTGCATGCTCACCTATTATAAAGATATTCTACATACTCCATCTATCGCCTAGGGGTGCTTGCCTATGGGTGATTATTGAGTGTAGTTCGAGTGTATACAGTAACAAAATTTGAAATTTTAGCTCGAATTCAACTAGGCTAGATAGTATATGATTTGAATTTAAATTCACAGTTTTTTTACTCATTGTGAGAATTGAGAATTGATAGCCTAAAGAATGCAGATGGATCGACCTTCTTCATCGGGATCATTTTGTTATTAACTACTGTTACATAATCCGATCCCCATCTTTGGTGTCTGAGAGGACAAACAAGTTTAGCGAGATTGCAGAAGCGATCATCTGCTTGGAAATTGGAGATGATATTGCTTCAGAATAGTAATAGGCATCGAGTTCATTGAGTGGCGACAACTTGGAAGAAATAGCAGTAGGCATATTGGAGCCAACATTGTTGGACCAGAGAAGTTTTTGGGTGGAAGAAAAAGAAGGCGAAAGCGAATGAGACATTGCAAAGGAAGATGGGATAAGAAGACAAAAGGAGAGAAAAACAAGGGTGAAGTTGGTGTGTTTAGCCATTATTGAAGTATTTGACTGTGGTTTCAAGTGAATAATTTTGATGAAAGAATGGTTCTTGACACCCTTATTTATAGTTGGAGCTTAATTATTATTATTATTATTATTATTATTATTATTATTATTATTATTGGAGCTAAGAAATACTTTAAGAGATATGCATGGAATGATGGGAACGGTACGTATTACCCACACTATGGAACATCATCAATAATAAAATAAATTCAGCCATTGATTTGGGTGGTGGGGACTGAATTAGAACTATTTTAATTTGAAGGGGCTCATCCATTTAACTGGACCGTCTAATCATATTTGGTGGTCCCATTTGATAAAAAATTTAGGCCCTCTTAACATATATAATAAATTAGTTACAAATGTTCAAAGATATTTGTAGAACTGACCCTATAAAAAAATTGAACTTAAAAATTTTAACTCACCTATATGGACGGCTATAGTTTCTTACAAATGAGTAAAAGTAAAAAAACAAAAAAAAAATACATAAATAATATCAGAACAACTAGAGCCCAGGATAAATAGATCACTAGAATTACAAGATTAATAGAATAACTTAAAATAATTTATTAATAAAATAAAGTAAAACAAAAAAATTGGGGCCCACATTTTTTGGGGCCCTCTGCAAAAGCACATGATGAACGGCCTCTTAACCAGCCCTGCATTTAATTCTTTTCAGTGTCTCAACGGTACCCCCTTAGTTACGCAGAAAAGAGCTGCTCAATTAATGACCTATTGGTTTTGGGTTGGAATATCATTTTTAACATATTTCTAAATCAAAGGTTATAGCTAGGTACCCACATGAATATCTAATCTTCATTTCCATCTGTGAAGTTATTGTACAAACTGCAAGCATAGCTGCACATGCAGTTGTGTTGTGCAACTTAAATATTGCGATGTTTGTGTTGCGTGTTTTCTCCATCACAAAGCTGAACTCGAACATCACATAAATGTATATACTCATCATATAATCCCAATAAAACATCATTGTACAGAGAAAAAGGAAAAAATCCTTTTGACATAACACACCCATATCACAAACAGAACCTTGGCCATCACAACATTAGGATACATTATAAAAAACCTATATCACAGCACAACAGCACCTTGCAGGTGACTGCAGTGTAGCTTCTCCCTCATCTTGAGGAGGGTGTTACGTAACGCAGATCTTGCATATGTCGGAATCACTCCTTGCCGAATATGGGATACTCCATTCATAACCAATTGATTTTTTGGTTGTAATCCCATATCCATGTTCTTTTGGTAAAATAGCGACATTTTTATTTTTCTTTTCTTTTTGTCCAAATCCATATCTACTAATTGTTGGCACCATATAGTCCCCTACCTTGGTTAATTAATACAGAATTCGTTATTTTTTCACTAATCACACTAATAAATATCATCTTTTGTTACTGTTGTTTCGATGTAACACTTAATCATATAGAAAATTGCTTTTGGGAGGGTTGAGGACCTATCCCAACGGATGCTACGATCTAAAACATTGTGTAAATAAGTGAAAGAAAATGAATAAAACCTTTAAAGGAAAGCAATTAAGAAAAATAAAATACTTTGTTAAAAATAGACATTGCAAAAAATGTAGAGTTTGTGTCTTGGTGTTGGAACCATTTTTGCTGCCTAGGAAATGTCTATTTTTACATGTGTTCGTATCCTTTCACGAAAAGACACCTTTTGGATATGAGTCATGCATCGTTCATTTGTAGTCAGTCATCCTTCTTGCCTTGCCTTGCCTTGGTGCGGACTAGCCCTTTAGGAGGGTATGGATGCTTCCTTGCTCAAGTTCACATTATCTTGATCTTGCTTAGAAAAGTCCTTCTCGGATGGCTTTACTCGGGTATATGCTGCTCGGGAATGCTACTCTTCGAGCTTTGCACCTTTATTCGATTTGGTTTTTTATGGGGGATAAGGTAGCCCGGGGTTCACAGTCCGAGCACGACTATTATTCCCGGATTAAATAAGAATATTGGGCCTGTCATGTGTTTTCGGCCCTGCAGCTTATTAGACGTATTTTATGTGTTAAAACCTTTAAAAAAAATTATTTAAGAAATATTACTTGCTACAAATAATATTGTTTGCTACACGTATTTTATGTGTTTGCTACAAATAATATTTAAGAAATTATTCTGACAAATTCACAAATAATATTGTTTGCTACAAATAGATAGATTTTAGCTTGGTTAAAAGATTTATAGATTTTTATTGGATCGTGAGCATTTTCTAAATAAAAAAACTTTAAAATTGCATATTAACCACATATGAATATTTTTCACTAAAAAATAGATCGGTTAACTAAAAGTGGAAAAAATAATTATCAAATCAAACGAAAAGTGAAATAGTAAAAAAAACGTGAGACCAAAAGTGGGTGAGAAAATCATATGGGACCAAAAGTGATTTTCTTCGGCTAACTTAGTCTGATTAGTGAATAAAAGGACAGATTTGGTATTAATTAGCAAATGTAGAAGACTATATATTTGGGGCCGGAGAAAAAGATTTTTTAATCCGTTTTCTTTCCATAAAATCCAAATCGGTCCGTTAGTAAATTTTTGCCCCTTATAGTTGTAATACCCGGGAATTTTGCAACATAAAATAAATAAATAAATAAATAAATAATAAATAAATAAACATGATACTTTGATAAGGAACCATAAGGAAGTGAGAAATGGAGTTTAACTTAAAAAGGAATCAAAGTTCCGAGAACCCGAGAAGGCGAAGACAATTTAATCGAATAAATTGTTACACGGGAACCCGATACTAATGGACTCGATAATTCGAGTCCAAATGTAAATTCAGACCCGAGTAAGATTTAGATAGGGAATTGGAGCCCAAAACTAGCCCGGAAATCGGAGCCCGAGAACATAGAGGGATAGAAGTCCGAAAGAGAGGAGAAACGGCCCGACGGATCGCACGACCCGGCCCAGACCGCAGCCTGGACCAAGGCCGCGCGGTCTCCGCGCGCCCCTAAAGGGTAGACCCCGCCAACCCCGAGCTGTTAGCGGCAGTCACAGCATTCCGCGATTCACTCGCCTGATTTCGAATTTTTCGACTTCGGTTGCTCACCTTTCGGCTCAAGACTCCCTAGGGCAGACCTTGGACATCCCCTAGGTCTTCCACATCTATAAATAATCGTCTTGTTCGACCCCGAACACTTTTCAAACCCTATGAAAAACTCTCTACATATCAAACGCAAATCCCAGAGTCGTCGGAGGCACGAAGGCAAGAAAGGAGACTGACTTGGACGAAATTCCGGAGGCCTTGTCGTTGTGGAAAGTTCTGGTCCATTTCTTTTTCATTCTTGATTCGAAAACGAATCCTAACATGATCTTTTTTCTATTCTAAGCCCCGATCCGGATCTAGGACGAAGAACCCGACGAATCAAGGAGATAAACGGTGGACTGGAAGCCACACCTTCGAATCGATGAGCCGGATCATCCATAAACCTGTAAGTTAACCTTACTATAGTTTTGGGCGAATTAAAATACACCTAATCTAAAGATTTAATCAAGAACTTAAAATCTGTCAAGACGAAAAACTCTACGGCGCAACTTTTTTGCTCGAATTTTTCGAACCCTTAAACTGATCAAACGAGAAGACTTAAAACACAAAAAATGTTCCTAAGACATTAATCTAGGTTTTATAAAAATTTCGTAATTTTTCATTAAGTTTTGATATCTGAAATCGTCCTAAACTAATCTGTTCAAATTTTGGATCTTGAAATCTTGGTAGAACATTAGTCCGTACTTGTGATCGATTTTGACAATAGTCTAGGCCGATTTAGAACTTTAGCCGAACATGAAACTTGTAGATCTATGTCTTAAGTATCTTCCTGTAAAATTTCATCAAATTTGGAATTCGTTTGCTATGGTAGATATTAAAACTATGAAACTGCTGTTGTAAAATTCGGACCGATTAATAACCTGATGAAAATCCACGTTTTTGACTTGTTTCCTTAACTCGGATCGAAAAACTTAAACCATGAAACTTGTTCGTCTCTGTGTTTTCAAGTCACTGGTAACATTTCAGAATTTTTGGACTTAAAACGTATTTTTAATTAATTTTGGAGTAACCAGCGTCTTCTGAAAGTTGAATTTATTGTTGGAAAGGATTTTTAAATCATATCGGAGCGAACTGCGTCTTGAAATAGTATGTTTTTGAGAAACATAATTTGGGAAATTGTCGATTAAGAGTGGAAATTCTTTTAAAATAAAATACATAAACAAATGTTTTCGAAATCCTGTTATGACTAGATTGAGCCTTCTACGTAGAAGGTGAGTGTCACATCGGCTGCCCCTCTAGTTTTTTCATATGCGTGCCTATATTGGACGAAAGAAGCTTAAGTGAGAAAATTATGCCAAAACAGCGAGATATTTAGGGCCTACACTCTCGGGAGTATCCGTATGGGTTTCCCGAGGCTCCGGACTGGGTATGGCGTATTTGGCTACGGCCAACGGTTACGTGAAATATGTAGGGAATGCAATGCCATCGAGGCAAACTTGAAATACTATGTAGGGATTGCAATGCAATCCAGGCAAACTTGAAATACTATGTAGGGATTGCAATGCAATCCAGGCAAACTTGAAATACAAATGAAATCTTGATACTCGACTATGGATTAACGGGAAAAATTAAAAGACTTTTATTTATGGATTTTATTGAAATTATTTATGGCTTTAAATTAAATTATGATTATGTCAAGTATTCAACTCATCATGTAAGCTATATGTATGGCTAGTAGACTCCATGTTTTAAGTTATGCCATTTACTTAGTTAATTAAATTAAACTGTATAATATCTAGTAGGATGCTTTGTTTAAATTTAATTAAAGGCTTTGAAACCCCTTGATTATGTTTGTGTTAACTTACTGAGCAAGTTGTGCTGACCAAAACCATTTCCCCATTTTCTTTCAGAGTGAGGATTATGCATCATCATATGCATACATGGGAATTTTGGGGAGATACATTATTTTAGAATTTTTGTGTTAGACTAGAACTTTGCATGAACGGGCATGATTAACCCGTGTTTTGGCCATGTTGGCCCTATATTTAAATTCCGCTGCTATCTATATAATTAGCTATTATTTTCCGCTTCAACTGTAATGACATTATTTTCAAATTATATTACAATGAATGGGTTGTTTGAATGTTTTAAATTCTGAAAAACCATATCCTTGTATCTATTTAGCAAGCTCGGAGAAACCGTGTCTTGCTAGGGAGGTGTGGCGGTGATATCCCGACCAGGGTTATCAAAAACCGGGGTGTTACAATAGTCCGCTAAGTTTACTAATTTTTTTTTTTTCATTTTGGTCCTAATTACGCATTTAGCCTGAAGTTGCTGACAGGCCGAACTAAATTATATTTTACATCTACCGTGACCAATCTGGAGTCCCCACACATAACACGTCAGCTTAATAAATGTTTGAAGTAAATGTTTGAAGGCTGTCAAAATATATCACTAGTCTAAAAAATGCCTCCAAGGGGGTTAATTAAGTCATTCTTTAGTGGTTTAGGGACATAGTCTCCACTTGGTTCGCATTGAACCCTCATTGAGGTTACCCAACCCACAATGAAATAGTAACCATTCACAACAATAATAAAACTTATCTTCATTTCCAATCCGGATAGATTCAACAACCCTCATCTCAGCCCTTTCACCATCAAGAAATTGGTGTTCTTGGAAAACGTAGGTCAAGCGACTCTCTCCTCTGTCCGAAATTCATTCTCGTATCGGATTGGGCAGTACCTTCGCTGGATACCATCGGAGTTCTAGTCAACAGATATCGTAGTGGATACCATATATACAATGTAGGATACCATGTTGATCCATTGTTTTAAATTTCGGTCGAAATCCCGAAATTTCGGATTTCCGAGCACCCCGAAGTGAAATTTCACATGCAATAATTTTTTTGCAAAATTTCGATGTTTTGCAAAATTTCGAAATTTTGTTGCAAAATTTCATCAAAATTTTATTTCGATGAAATTTTGGCCGAAATTCAAGATTTCCCGAAATTTAACCGATATTTCCGAAATTTGACAGAAATTTCCAAAATTCTGATTTTATATTTTTAAACAAATATTTTTTAAAAAAATTAATTTTAAATAAAATTGAAATTGAATGGATGAGGTATTGAAACTCAGGATACAAATGGAAGTTCACTTAAATTTAAAGATAATTTTTTTTAGAAAATATTATATTGACACATATGTGTCGGCAAAGATGTGTGGAAGCTCAAGCCACACAAATTAAAAAAGGGGAGGATAAAGGGGAGGGATAGGTGGCCGGCTGGGAATCGAACCCCCAATTTATGGTTGGAAGGCAGGAAAACATGACCACTTGGGTCCAGTCTCATTCCCGAAAGATAAAATTATGTAATCTCTATGTAATAATCATGACCTTAAATATGGTACTACTATTTAGTAAATAATGTATACATTTTATTGCAATATCATTAGTACAATTTATTTAGCTTCATTAATAGTGTTAGAAAGAAATATCAAATTTTTCATTAAAATATCCAACTTATATTAATTTCCATGATTTCTCCAAATTCAAAACCAATTTTGTCAAATATGTTCCAAATTTCCACCGAAATTTCAAATATCTTCAAAATTTCCTTAAATTTGCATATCCGATATCGACACCAAAACCGAAATTTAATACCTTGGTTGAACCATCGATGACAGTTATAATCTACCCAAACTATTGGTGATATATAGAGTATCTCCAAACTGTAAAAAGCCATGGGTGGATCTCATACCCTCCTACAGAGATGACATTTATCTAGAAATCGGATCATAAGGCCAAAATCAACACGCTCTCATACCATGTTAGAAGAAAATGATAAAATACCAAAAACGTTCTTTTTCTTTTTCTTTTTGTGCACATCCGTCGTCTACTAATTGTTGGCCTCATATGGAAAAAAAAAAAAAAATTATTTTTGTTCATTTTCTTTCCAAAAAATTCAAATCGATCAGTTAGTAAATTTTTGCCCCCTATAATCTGCTAAGTTTGCTAATATTTTTCAATTCGATCCTAATTACGTAACTAGCCTGATACTGCTAACGTGGTCGAAGTAAATAATATTTTACATCCTCTTTGTTCAATTTGGAGTCCCCACACATAACACATCAGCTTAATAAATGTTTGAAGGATTCCATAACATGTCACTACTCTAAAAAATACCTCAAACGGGTCAAACCCGTCCATGAACCTATTTTTTCGATTATCATCGCCGAACCCTTCCCTTAACTTCCCTAATGGAGGGATGGGTTCAGTGAGGATTAGGGTAGTTACGGGACGGGTTCGGCGATGATTAACGAAAAAACTGGGTTCATGGACTGGTTCGGCTATGATTAGAGTAGTTATGGGAGGGATTCGTCTAATTCAATATGTGTGGAACTGTTTGGTGGTTTTTGTGATGTTTATAAAAAACTAGTTTTTAATTTTTTGATTATATTTTAAACAGTGTCACCTCAAATTATATTTAAATAGTAGTACTCAAACTCTTTACATCCATATCAAACTAAATCAATAAAAATATTCAGCTAATTATTTCGATGAACAAGAAAAATGAATTGTTATAAAAGAATACTCCCTCCGTCCTAGATAACGTGCCTTCTTTGACTATTTGACATTGTTCATTGTTCAGTTTTGACTCAATTTTATTGTAAGTATATATCTGAAAAAACAATAATCGAGTTGGGTCATGTTAGAGTCATATAATCATGTAGTTTTATTAGTAGTATTTTACATAATTTTTTGTTGTACATATACATTAGATTATGTGAAAAAATCAAACAAGACATGTTAAATGAGATTGAGTGAGTAATTAATTATCCAATGTCTAAACCATCGCGGAAAATGCTAAAGTGTTTGAAATTAAAAAATTATCGCACATGTTGCTATGCAGATTTTCCATATCCGTACAGTGCGGAATGAGATCGTGTACCGTTGATCAATTTTATCTTCCAGTTGAAATCATTTGGAGGGGTAGTTTCGTAATTTTACTTTATAGGTATTTAATCTGTTGAATTCGCAACATAGGATATACAATTCAGCGACATGACATACACAACTCAGCGACGGAGCCAATACAATATAGCGACGCAGCCTATGCAATTCAACGACATTATTATATTCATCTCAGCGATGTTTGAACTTAGAGCTACTTGAAGTTCATTTCAATTTTAAACGCATCTCAGCGATGGAGCCTTCACAATTCAGCGACGGAGCATTCATAATTCAGCGACATGACCAATGCAATTCAGCGAGAGCCTATGCAATTCAGCGACATCATTGTATTCATTTCACAACACAATTTTATACATTTCAGTGACATGGTTATATGCATTTGAACCCATCTCAACGACGGAACCTTCAGAATTCAGCGACATGACATATGCAATTCAGCGACAAGGTCAATACAATTCAGCGACTTGATATAGTACTTCTCAGCGACATGCGATGGTATATTTCATTGATATATATGGTTATCTCAGCGACATGTTATGCTTATCTCAGCAATATATTTTCGTGATTTTGGTAATTAAAGAAACGGTTATATTTTTTTGACAATAATACCCTTATCAATTTATGATCGTCCGATTGAAATCATCTGTCCACATTCACGTGTGGATGTGCGGACATATTGACATGTCCGCACCTTAACCACACCCAATTATTATTAAAATTTGCCCCAACCAGTCAGTGGCGGCCGGCCACATGATAAAATGTATAGATATAGGGGTGGCAAAAATCGGTATACCGAAATACCGTTACCGTTACCGTACCGTACCGAAAATTTCGGTATGGATAAAAATCATACCGATACCGATACCGAATATTTTGGTATACCGAAAATCGGTATACCGAAAATTTCGGTTTCCTATAATCTATGCCGTTACCGTACCGAAAATTATATATACCGAAAATACCGAAATATGCCGAAAAATACTGAAAATACTGAAAAATACCGAAAATTTTACATACCGAACAATGCATTACATACTGTTATAAATTGGCATACCGAACTATACCCAAAAAAATCAATACTGTGTTCATCTTCCAATCGCGGGTATACTGAAAAATTACTTAAATTGGCCCTTCAAAGTTCCAAATGTCTTAACACAACAATATATATTAAATTTTAAAATAATATAAAAATTAATGTTTCGGTATTTCGGTATACCGAAATACCGAAAATCTCGTATTCTCATACCGTTACCGTACCGTTTTTTTCGGCATACCTAAATTTCGGTATACCTAAATTTCGGCATACCTAAATTTCGATATTTTTCGGTAATTTTCGATACGGTAAGCTCGGCATACCGAGTTTTCGGTAATTTTTTCCACCCCTATATAGATACTTACAAACGACAATTATATGTAATTTATTATGGTGGGGTTGCAATTGCTTCAAAGTTCAAACCACGACATAGTTTAATTTGTCTCCAATAATATTTGACTATTCGAATATTATTAAAGAATTATACTTAAAGAGACGTACATCGTAACATAATCCTTGCATGTCGGCCTCGTATATTTTTACGTACAAATGTATAATAGCAGTACATTAGTATAGTGGGGTTGCAATAGCTTCAAAGCAGAACATAGTGTAAATTATCTCAAATAGACTGTATTAGAGTTTGGCATTTTGGGTTGATACAAGTCTAGACTAGTCAAGTAGTATTATTCAAGATTTAATGCTTATCATCCACTAATGGGGTTGCATGTCGGCCTCATATACTCCATAGTCCATCACATCTGTTATTATTTGTCTAAGCTTTTCATGCAGAGTCTGGAGGTTGTCAGCATCTCTCAACAACAACAGCTTGGCAGTTTGTGTAAGCCAAGTCATGCCCTCTACTGCCGGGAGTTTTTAAAAGACTTCTAGAGTTCATTGCTATATATAAATATTAGTCTTTAGGCAGTATAGGGCAATTGAGTTCTGAATTGTCATATCTTTTGTATTTTTGTAATTCAAGTCTTGAGAGTTCATTGAAATGTATCTTTGTGAGAGACTTGTGAGTTCACTGTATACATTCTTTCTCGTGTTGTAACTCAAGAAAGTGTATTCTTGAGATAGTGTGGATAGATTCAGGGACGTCAACAAGGAGCTAGGAAGATCAGGTTTGGTTCTTTTCATTCACAGCGAGATTAGAAGTTGAGGGGGAGTCTCAACATCTCTAGATCGAGTTGGTAGATTAGAGTCAGAAGTTTGTATTTTCTTGGAACTTGTTGAGTAGATCGTAGCCTGGATTGGTATCCCCCGGATGTAGGACAGGAGGTCCGAACCGGGTCAACAAATAATCGTCTCCATTTTTTACTTTTCTGCATTCTGTTATTCTGTATTGTGATTGTGCTTTGTTCTGACTTCTGATTAACTACCGACTCAAGAATTGGGACCTAGAATTGGTATCAGAGTCGTCCCTCTAACAGATTTACTTGAGGCAGATTCACCATGAGTCGTGAAGTTGCACATCTACGCCCTCCAATTTTCGATGGTACAAACTATAGTTACTGGAAGTCTAGAATGCAGTTTTATCTTCAAGCACTCGGAGACGAAGTGTGGGATGCTGTTGAAGAGAAGTGGGAACCACCCACTAGAACAGATCGACCTGCTGCTGATAGCACTGATCCGCCTACCATACGTCTTGCAACAAAAGCTGAATATTCTGTCGCTGAGAAGGCCACCAAACAAGGAAACGCCTCTGCTATGAACGCTATTTTTGGTGCTATGGAAGAATCACAGCATAGGATGATCAAGAACTGCAAAACCGCCCATGAAGCATGGAAATTCTTGGAAGTTCGTTTTGAAGGTTCCGCAGATGTAAAGATTACGCGTCTACATCGGGTTGAATCACTCTATGACAGGTTAGAAATGTCTGAGGATGAAGATATTTCAACCTATTTTGGAAGATTCCAGGAAGTTGTTAATCAATGCATCGAGCTTGGCATGGAATTTGAAGAAAATAAACTAGTAAGGAAGATGTTGAGGACAGTTTCTTCAAAATACTCTGGTAAAGTATCGGTTCTTGAAGAAAGTGACAAGATCAACACTATGTCCCTTGAAGTTTTAGTTGGAAATCTTCAAAATTATGAGCTAAATCATCTAAATCCAAAGGACAAGAATAAGTCAAGGGACATAGCGTTTAAAGCTGAATTGGAAGAACGATCTGATGATGATCTTGAAAAAGAGATGTCCTTATTGTCTAAGAAGGTCTCCAAACTTCTTCAAGAAAGGAATAGAAGGCAGTTTCTGAAAGGGAAATCTCATAGAGGTCGTTCTAGTAATGCATCAACGGCAGACAAGCGACAGAAAAAGAACTTTACAAAATGGGATGGAAAAAGTTCAAAGTCTCAAAAAATAAGAGAGCCTGAAAAGTTTGACAAATTCTCATCCATAATCTGTTATGAATGTGAAGGGAGAGGTCATGTTAAAGCTGAATGTCCTACTGCAAAACGCAAGGAAGGAAAAGTTTTTCAAGCTACTTTGAGTGATGGTGATTCTGAAGTTGAGAACTCTGAAGAACAACAAAGTGATTCAGATGAAGTTGTTGCCTTCATGCTCAGAGATAGCAGTCCCTCAAAAGGTAATTCTAATTTTTCAGATTACTCTACTGATGAGGATGATTCTTTTGTTTCAGGTGATATAAAAGACATATATTCAAAGCTACTTGATGTTTATGATGAGCTAAAAGAAGAATATGAAATCGCCTGCTCTGAGAACAAGAAGTTGTTGGCACAACTGACTGACATCGGGCTTGCACATGACAAACTCGAAGTTGAACTCAACAAAGTTCTTGAGGAATCAAAGTTACTTGGCAACAAGCTTACAGAATCTGAAGCAAATTGTATCAGACTTTCAGAAGAAAACAAAAACCTTGAACTTGAGCGTGACAAACTTAAGTCCAAATACTCTGAATTTGAAAAGCTTGAAAAAGGTAAAAGCAAATTGAATTTTGTTATCTCTATGTGCAAACAACCTGGTGATTTTACAGGTATTGGTTATAAAAAGAAAGGCAAGCAAAACAGACCTAAACCTTTCAAGAGAAATTTTGTAAGTGGTGGATATCTTGGTGAAGATTCAAACAGACCAGCTACTCAAGTCAACATTGCACCATATGATTCCAAGGATTGCATATATTGTGGACTACCAGGACATCAAGCTGACACATGCTTAAGGATTGTTCGAGATCTTATCAATGGAAGACCAGTTGTCTGGCCATCATTAGAACTGCAAAAGAAGATTCTGATCCGAAAGGCATGGGTGCCAAGAGTTTCCTATAAACAATCTCTAGGTCTTGTTGTTTTATCTTTGCAGGAACAACAAAAAGATGTCCAATGGTATTTTGATTCTGGATGCTCAAGGCACATGACCGGATCAAGAGATATACTTCAAAACTTTAGAAATCAAGACTGTGGAGAAGTGATGTTTGGAGATGGTGTTAAAAGTAAGATCACTGGATTTGGCTCAATTGACAAGGGAGTTCTCTCTAACCTTTCTAAAGTCTATTTTGTAAAAGGATTAACTACAAACTTAATCTCTATAAGTCAATTGTGTGATGAAAGATCTTTAGTGCTTTTTGACATGAATACTTGTTATGTTTTCAAAGATAATGAGTGTATTATGTCTGGAAAAAGGTCCAGTAATAACTGCTATATTCTGAAGGAAACTGTTGACAAAGCACTTATTACGAAGGAAGATCTTACTAGTCTTTGGCATAAAAGGATGGCACATTTGAATTATCAAACATTGTACAAGTTGAGTATTTCAGGTGCTGTCAGAGGACTGCCCAAACTACATAACAACACCAATCTTGCTTGTGAAGGATGTGCAAAAGGAAAGCAAACTAAGTCACAGCACAAGAAGGTGGAAGGCATCAACACCACTCACTGTCTTGAACTTCTTCATATGGATCTTATGGGTCCTACTGAAGTTGAAAGCCTAAATGGAAAGAGGTATATTTTGGTTGTTATTGATGATTATTCTAGATTTACTTGGGTATTGTTTCTCAGGTCAAAGGATGAAACTTTTGAACACTTTGAGAACTTAAGCCTGAAGCTTATGAATCAAAAGCAACAGAAGATTACCAGAATCAGAACAGACCATGGAAAGGAGTTTGAAAATCAACAGTTCACAAACTTTTGCAATACTCATGGCATTATTCAAGAGTTTTCTGCCCCTAAGACACCTCAACAAAATGATGTAGTTGAAAGGAAGAACAGAACACTTCAAGAAATGGCCAGATCGATGCTGCATGGAAGCACTCTCTCAAAATCATTTTCGGCAGAATCTGTCAACACAGCATGTCATGTGGCCAATAGGGTGTTGTTACGACCTCACACCAACTACACACCATATCAGGTTTGGAATGGTAAACTTCCTACAGTTAAATACTTTCATGTTTTTGGCTGTACATGTCATGTTTACAGGGACAGGGAACAATTGAAAAAGTTTGATGCTCGTTCTGAAAAAGGGAAGTTCTTAGGTTATTCCAACAACTCAAAGTCCTACAGAATTTATCTTACTGAAAGCAAGAAGGTAGTGGAATCTACAAATGTTATTTTTGAAGAACTTTCAGATAAAAGGCAGCTGGAAGACTTCATTGAGCTACCTATTATTCCTAAGACATCCTTTTCTGATCCTGAACCTAGTACTCAACTGGTTGAAGTAGAAACTAGTCCTACTACAGAAGAGATTGTTTCTGACATTACTGAAGAAGAACATGGTTCAGATACTGAAGCTGAAGTCAATAAGAGAAAAGGCTCAAGGACCCTGAAACATCACTCAAATGATGATATTATTGGTGATGCTACTGCTCCTAGGCAGACAAGGAATAAGAAGGATGTTGATTATAAACAACTAGCTGGAATGAATTGTTTCATATCCAAGTTAGAGCCAAAAAATACTATTGAAGCTCTTGAGGATGAATATTGGATTGCTGCAATGCAAGATGAGTTGCTACAATTTGAAAGGAATTCAGTTTGGGAGTTGGTACCACGTCCTGACAACATAAATGTTATTGGTACTAAATGGATTTTTAAGAACAAGACGGATGAGTCAGGAAATGTTGTCAGAAATAAAGCAAGACTTGTAGCACAAGGCTACACTCAGATAGAAGGCTTGGATTATGGAGAGATGAAACTTTTGACGAGCTTCGCGAGCACGAGTAATTTTCTGAAAATCCCTTTACTGGTTTATTGCTTAAGGAGGAAACTGTGATTTCAAATGGTGCCTCGAGAGTCCCCGGCAACGGCGCCATGAAACTTTTGCTCTAGTTTCATTTTGCTACTGGGGGTGAAGAACCGTCTGAATACAATTTCCAGGTGTGGATTTATTAAATGAAAAGAGTTATGATGTAGGGAAGGGGTTTAAGAATATATTAAGATTTCCCTTTTTATTACTCATGTAGGGTTCAAACGGCGCTGTGGTCCTTCCAGCCATGAAATTTTTGACAAATATCACGGTGCAACCGGGATGGACCTTCAGTCTGTCACCCTGAAAGTCCTTGGTATCTGCACCATGATGCTTCTCTTAATTTCATGTCAAGAAGATACCTGCCATGAATTTCTTGAACATCTTCCCACTGTATGAGTATTTTCCCAAAATGCTGTTTTTATTTACTCGTGTCATGAAACTGTGCTCCCGAAAGCGCACGGGTCAAAAATTGCAGTAATTTATAGTAAGTACCGGATCGTTCACTGGAGGATGTGCGATGGAAGCAGGGCCCACGTCGTTTACTAAGATTTTCCATTCGGTTACTCGTTTCAAGTTTTGCAAGGGTTTTCTAACAGCTACTTGACATAAATTAAACCAGATCATGAAAGCAATAAAGATTATTCTACAAAGCATGATAAACTAGATCGAAGAAAGCAATTAAATCTATACTATGAAAGCAATATAAAATTATGCTACACTATCTAGAAAGCAAGTTTAAATATGACAGAAGGGACAGGGAGGAAATAATAAAGATTGGACAAGGTTCAGATGAGACACAATTAAACTTCCATTTTTAATACACAGATCTTAGCTGGGGATAATCCTCTAGTTAGCTAACTCTCATGCTTTCTACACTATGTTCCCTTTAACAGACAGGTACTTATGGTGAGAATTTACATGCTCTTAAGACAGTAATTTCTAAGATACCATAAACTCTTAACTCCCCTTGCAATGCCTTGCAAAGGTATGTTAATTATTTACGGTGGATGAGCAACACCTGTCAAATCATTAGTTGACTTGCCAAGTACTCCTATCATTCCCCCATGTCACACCCAAAGTTTCAAATCAAGCCCCAAACCATTCCATAACTCTCAAACCTTTTAACAGATGGACAGCCCCTAATTCTTCCGAGTGACCTCTATGAAAGCATTTAAAAGGAATGCAGTAAGAAAGCTGTAAAGAAAGCATTTAAATCTATCACTCGGAAGCATTAAAAACGTCTCTTTCCGTTAGTATAAAAGAGCCCTTGGTCTTGGTGACCAGATGCAGATCAAGAACCCCCAAGATATCAACAAGCCACAAGGCTTACAACATCTGGGTAGTTATGAGATACAAACTAAATGAAGCAGATCCATAAATGAACCTATTCCGGATGTACTCACTCAAGACTCAATTCTAGACTTTGGCAGAAGAAGATAGTAGTCGAAGGAATACTCGACCTTACCTTATAAATTCACCAAGGCCTATATGTTGTTCCTCCAATATTATTTATCACATCTCATCTACACCCAAGTGGATATTGACTTAATGCGATATCTAATATCAGATTTCCAACACACAGCAATTTTGAGAAGCAAATGGATATTTGAAAATCATTCCCTAAACAGGTACTAAACTCTCAATTAAAACACAGATCCTTTCAGTCTAGATGAGACCTAATCGCTGACTCTGCTTCTAAGCTCTCAAAATCAAACCCCAGTGGAAGATGAATTAGTCATAACTGTCGAAGGTATCCCTTACTCAGATCCGGATTTTATAAAGGAGTTTTTGTTGGAAGTTTATTATGCAACATCAGATTTAGAGCAAGACTTCTGTGTCCAAGGGGAAGGATCCCCAAAATAATAATAAGACCAGAACATCTACATAATAGTATCATGCATACAAGTATATGAAAAGGAAAATAAAATACCCCAAAATATACGGTGAGGTTAGACAGAATGCGATACACAAAGATGGATTAGCCTGAGATGAGAAGAAATCGGCTAAAAGAATGCCAGAGATAGTTGGGATTTTCCGGACTGCAAACATCTGCTGTCCGGTTCCCAATTTTCCCAGATGACTGATTTTTAGACAGAAAGAACCCCAAACAACGGTGACCGCCGTCATTTAGTTTTCTTTTGTCTGTGAGTGGAAGAAAAACCCACATATTTCTTGTTGTAATATTTCTCAACTGATGTTGGTCGACATCAGTTGATACTATTGCAACTTGAATTCAGGTTGAGAAATTAAGATAAAGAAAATTAAAACTGTATCTGATTAGGAATTGGCTGAGTGACTAATCGAAACTCTTAGTGAAGAGAACGCTCGCCGAAGCTTCCACCAACCACTAACCAGATCATGCAAAATAACAGATAATGATTGACACACAGAAGACGGGTTAGTCGATATCCCTGTGAAGGGACCTTTCACCAACATTAATCTGTGGTGTTTCTCATTATCCGTTCATACACACAATGAACAAGAAAATCATAAAAATAAGAAAATATTTTTGGTACTGTGTGGGTGTTAAGCACACAATAAATGGACACTAATAGGTTGAAATGTGTAATGGATAGAAATCAGATGAACTGGGCCGAGGCCCAATCCATCCATGCAACTTACACAAATCATGAGAGAAAATATTTTTGGAGTTTTCAAAATACAAGGGATAGTTCAATTCGAATTATTAGGGTAATTCGAATTGAGAATGCATGAGGGATAAAGTATGATCTTACCCAATTAATCCTTGCAAAGGAATGAGATATCATCTAATTCGAATTGTTGAGCAATTTGAATTAATTCGAATTGGACAACTCGAATTGATGAAGTCCTTTCCTTGCTCAAAATTGACTATGGCATATACCTCAAAGGGGAAGGTGAATTCGAATTGTCCAGCAATTCGAATTAATTCGAATTGGACAATTCGAATTGGTAGGAGATGAAAAATAAACTAAGGCATGAAGGGATGACAATGGATACAATGTGGTTTTCAAGCCAATTCGAATTGTTTGGCAATTCGAATTAATTCGAATTGGATAATTCGAATTGGTTGAAAATCACATGGATGAAGAATTTGGCTATGCAATTCGAATTTCTTAGGCAATTCGAGTTAATTCGAATTGCCTCAATTCGAATCACATATTTTCAGACAACAACAATTTTTGTTCTCACAAGTATGGGTTAGGTGAACACTGTACTGTAATGATGGGTTTAGATTTACTAAATCCCTCATCTCACATCAATGTCATTTCACAGCCACCCTAGTGAGATTTTCAAGAAACAAACAGATACATGTCTAGTGGGTATTGGCCAGATTCAAACCCTATTTCTACAAACAAGAGATCAAAGATCAAAGAGCCTAAAACATCTAGTTATCTAAGAACTACATGAATAAACTAAGAACACTCAAGTTATCTAAGGTAGCATGAAATAAAATCAAGGCAGGAAAGATAAAGCATAAAAATAAATTTTAACAAACCTAAAGACATCTAAAATCTAGGAACACTTATTTGAAGCTCTAAGGCACTAAATCAAGCCAAAAACCCACCAAACATGCATTTATTAAGTTTGAATGTCAACTAGAACATAATAAATGTAACCTAGTTGAAACAACCAAACATACTAAGCATTTATTTCTAGGGAAAGCATTAAAGAGTGCCATAATACATGAATAAAACCATTTCTGGAAATTTTCCTTGTATTGACACTTTGAAAGCAAAATAAAGAACCCAAAACCATCATTAGCTTGAGGGTAGGGTTTATTCTAACTAGAAAGCATGTAAAAATATGGAAAATGGCTACTCTAAGGGTTATACAAACTGCTTCTACACTAAACTAAGATCAAAGCATGAAAAGGTTACACTACTTGCAAGAAAAATAAACTAAACTAAGCTAAACTAAACTACCTACCTAACCCTTAAGGGGTGTGGAACCTCCTGCTGTTCTTTTTGTCCCAAGCTGCTTTTTGGCTAAAATTCTTGATCTGTTGATTCTGTTGTGGAAGGTCTGCTTTTATAGACAATCTTCAAAACCCTAGGCCCACCAGTGTTGTGTCCATGCTCCACAGCTTCATTTGGATGAATTGTTGAGTGAAGTTCGAATTATCTCAACCAATTCGAATTAATTCGAATTGTGAGATCTCTTCCTTGAGCTGGGATTTTGGCCTTCAGTAGTCAATTCGAATTGTTGTGAATAATTCGAATTGATCTTTTCTCGAATTGGATGAGGGTTTCTGCTTGGCTCCTCGCACTTTGTTGGCAATTCGAATTGTTTGCGCCAATTCGAATTAATTCGAATTGGACAATTCGAATTGCATCTTCTTCTTGCCTTTGGGTTTCTTCTCTCTTCATTCCCTAATTCGAATTAATTCGAACTTGAACAATTCGAATTAGGCTTCTGCATCCCTTCCAACACTTAACCATATTTCAGTTGTGGGATTTTAAATCTTTTTCCCATCTTTTTGGATTTTTGTGGGCTCTTTTATTCTTTTGCTCATCTTTTCATTCCTTTTTCTTTTCTTTTTCCTTTTTTCATGTTTTTGGATTTTTCTAACACAAATACAATTTAAAATTGCATATTTTGTGTGTTTTTGTTACCGGCTCGATGTTTTTACAAACTCGCATTAATCTGTCAAATTCAACTGCTTTCTTATCAAAATAAGATGGAATCACGATCAAAATGTCCGTCTCAGACACGGAAATGGATTGGAAATAATGGACAATTTTGGCCATTATCAACATCCTCACATTTAATACTGATCGTCCCCGAGCAGTCAGAGTCAGTGCTCCTAGGAGCTTGGACTCTGCATATTCAATCCATTTGCGTGGCCTCAGAAATTTCATTCTTTTTATATTGGGATAAGACAATCGAAATTACAAGTATTAAACTCTCTTGGTTGCAGTGTTTAATGGAATGATACTTCTCACTTGAGTGAACATATAAATCAATCATTATTGTTAATTCTTCTTGAATATGTGTTTAGAAAATCACATTGGCTTAATTCTTGAATTCAAGCATGACATGAATCATTAATCAATCAAAGCAGAGCCTCACATATAGTAGAATCGGAAAGTTCACTCACTCTCAAGATTGGCTTTTATCATTAACGCTCAAGATCGAATTCAATTAAATTCTCCCATAAGCTTGCAACTGGACCAACTCGCCACCGGCTCATTTCCTCAAATCGAGATCCCGAGGTCTTATTTAAGGTTGTAACGGGGCATACGGTTGTAACATCGGTACGAAAAGGAATTATTGGGCTAAAAAGTGACATGACACCATTCCACCATAACTTGGCATTTTGCAGAATTTATGATCATCATCATTTCTATCTTTCTTTTGTTTTTCTTTTTCTATTGCATGACATTAGACTTTGTCTAATTTGCTTTGTCATTTGCAATTTATTCTTGTTGAATAGATCTCAACTTCTTCTCTCTCTCTCTCTCTTTTTTTTTTTTTTTGAATCGGTTTATAGCACACCGATGGATACATATTTGATGATCAAAAATTACAATGCCTTGATGGGATGGCTCATGCACACTTGGGTTTGATTTTCTTGGTCTTTTTTGTAAGGCTAGGAATAATATAGTGGTTTCAAAGAAAAATTAGGCTTAAAGGCTCAGATTGGTTGATCCTAAAGGGAAAATGTTTTTGGGTTTGGAATTCAAACGAAAGCCAAAATTTGGGTTTTTCTAAGTGCCTCGATCATATGCTCGATTTCGGGAATCTGGCATGGTCTTGAATCGGTCCCAATTGCAAGTTCTAGTGCCCTTTAATCGAATTGATTCACACAATCAAAGAAGTATTGAGTAAAAATGACTCGGCTCAGATCTCACAAGGGACGGTTCGATCATGTCATACATTTATTCTCAAATTTAACCTTTGAAAAATTCTTACAACTTATTCAATCAAATTCTCAACATGAAAGTTTGTTAGTCTTTCAAGTGATCATATCATTGGATTTTTATAGCTCAAAACTTCAAGAATTTATGTCATGCATATTTTTAATTGTTTTATCCCAATTTAATAGTTTGAAAATTTAATCATAAACCAAGATCTCATATGTGAATTTAAACTGACAGATTCATGCATGCTTCGTGTTGGGTGCAAATATATAATAATAGAAATAAACAAAATAAAAAATAAAAAATAATATTTATATATATATATATAATTTTTTTTTTTTGGAAATATCTAAGTGAAGAATCAACATCCTCACATTTTGAGCCTTGCTCGAGATGTGAGTAAATTAATTCCTACTTAAACAAATTATCGAAATCAAAATAAAAGAGGAGGGAGGGAGGGGGAAAACATTTATACGAACATAATTCCGATAGCCTTTTTCGTCAAACCAATTAAGTGCTTGACGATTTTTTTGGCTATTGTGTGATCGTTTGGTTCATCGAACAAGGTGATTGTTCGATGCCCAATACTTGGAAAAATTCTGATCTTCATCAAAATTGCTCGATCACATTTTTGGATTTTCTAAACATAAATAAAATCTAATCTACTTGCACAAATTAGGTTGGATTAATTCTGTTCTTATAAAAATTATTCCGGATTTTAAATTGTGTTAAATTCCAGGAATATTTTCTATTAATTACAGAACTTATCCAACCGGGAACCTGTTTTGAAGCTTTAATTTTCTTTTTGTTGGTCCCACAAATTCCTGCAAAGCAAACACAGAAGAAGTTATCGGGTTTTCTCAAAAATATCAACATCCTCACATTTAGAGTCTTAGTACTCTAAATGTGAGCTAATTGATTAATACCCGAATTATTTAATATCATGCACAAGAGATATATATATGTATATACATAAATAAATATATATATGATTTTGACTTGCAGAAATTTAGGTTGGATTAATTCCATACTTGTGAAAAATATTCCGGATCTTAAATTTCTTTCAATTCCGGGAATAGATTTCGATCAATTACAGAACTAATCCAACCGGGAACCTGTTTTGATGCTTTAATTTTCTTTTTGGTGGCTCCATGATTCCTGTAAGAAAAATACCCAATTGGTTAGATTTTTCCCTCAAATCAACATCCTCACATTTAGAGTCTTAGTACTCTAAATGTTTAACTGATTTGAGGGTACTTCTCTGTTCTGAAACATGTACACAAAACTAACTATGAGTAATCAGGAGTGTAATTCTCTTAATAAACGACGCTGCATCCTCCCCGGCAACGGCGCCATGAAACTTTTGACGAGCTTTGCGAGCACGAGTAATTTTCTGAAAATCCCTTTACTGGTTTATTGCTTAAGGACGAAACTGTGATTTCAAATGGTGCCTCGAGAGTCCCCGGCAACGGCGCCATGAAACTTTTGCTCTAGTTTCATTTTGCTACTGGGGGGTGAAGAACCGTCTGAATACAATTTCCAGGTGTGGATTTATTAAATGAAAAGAGTTATGATGTAGGGAAGGGGTTTAAGAATATATTAAGATTTCCCTTTTTATTACTCATGTAGGGTTCAAACGGCGATGTGGTCCTTCCAGCCATGAAATTTTTGACAAATATCACGGTGCAACCGGGATGGACCTTCAGTCTGTCACCCTGAAAGTCCTTGGTATCTGCACCATGATGCTTCTCTTAATTTCATGTCAAAAGATACCTGCCATGAATTTCTTGAACATCTTCCCACTGTATGAGTATTTTCCCAAAATGCTGTTTTTATTTACTCGTGTCATGAAACTGTGCTCCCGAAAGCGCACGGGTCAAAAATTGCAGTAATTTATAGTAAGTACCGGATCGTTCACTGGAGGATGTGCGATGGAAGCAGGGCCCACGTCGTTTACTAAGATTTTCCATTCGGTTACTCGTTTCAAGTTTTGCAAGGGTTTTCTAACAGCTACTTGACATAAATTAAACCAGATCATGAAAGCAATAAAGATTATTCTACAAAGCATGATAAACTAGATCGAAGAAAGCAATTAAATCTATACTATGAAAGCAATATAAAATTATGCTACACTATCTAGAAAGCAAGTTTAAATATGACAGAAGGGACAGGGAGGAAATAATAAAGATTGGACAAGGTTCAGATGAGACACAATTAAACTTCCATTTTTAATACACAGATCTTAGCTGGGGATAATCATCTAGTTAGCTAACTCTCATGCTTTCTACACTATGTTCCCTTTAACAGACAGGTACTTATGGTGAGAATTTACATGCTCTTAAGACAGTAATTTCTAAGATACCATAAACTCTTAACTCCCCTTGCAATGCCTTGCAAAGTTATGTTAATTATTTACGGTGGATGAGCAACACCTGTCAAATCATTAGTTGACTTGCCAAGTACTCCTATCATTCCCCCATGTCACACCCAAAGTTTCAAATCAAGCCCCAAACCATTCCATAACTCTCAAACCTTTTAACAGATGGACAACCCCTAATTCTTCCGAGTGACCTCTATGAAAGCATTTAAAAGGAAAGCAGTAAGAAAGCTGTAAAGAAAGCATTTAAATCTATCACTCGGAAGCATTAAAAACGTCTCTTTCCGTTAGTATAAAAGAGCCCCTGGTCTTGGTGACCAGATGCAGATCAAGAACCCCCAAGATATCAACAAGCCACAAGGCTTACAACATCTGGGTAGTTATGAGATACAAACTAAATGAAGCAGATACATATATGAACCTATTCCGGATGTACTCACTCAAGACTCAATTCTAGACTTTGGCAGAAGAAGATAGTAGTCGAAGGAATACTCGACCTTACCTTATAAATTCACCAAGGCCTATATGTTGTTCCTCCAATATTATTTATCACATCTCATCTACACCCAAGTGGATATTGACTTAATGCGATATCTAATATCAGATTTCCAACACACAGCAATTTTGAGAAGCAAATGGATATTTGAAAATCATTCCCTAAACAGGTACTAAACTCTCAATTAAAACACAGATCCTTTCAGTCTAGATGAGACATAATCGCTGACTCTGCTTCTAAGCTCTCAAAATCAACCCCCAGTGGAAGATGAATTAGTCATAACTGTCGAAGGTATCCCTTACTCAGATCCGGATTTTATAAAGGAGTTTTTGTTGGAAGTTTATTATGCAACATCAGATTTAGAGCAAGACTTCTGTGTCCAAGGGGAAGGATCCCCAAAATAATAATAAGACCAGAACATCTACATAATAGTATCATGCATACAAGTATATGAAAAGGAAAATAAAATACCCCAAAATATACGGTGAGGTTAGACAGAATGCGATACACAAAGATGGATTAGCCTGAGATGAGAAGAAATCGGCTAAAAGAATGCCAGAGATAGTTGGGGTTTTCCGGACTGCAAACATCTGCTGTCCGGTTCCCAATTTTCCCAGATGACTGATTTTTAGACAGAAAGAACCCCAAACAACGGTGACCGCCGTCATTTAGTTTTCTTTTGTCTGTGAGTGGAAGAAAAACCAACATATTTCTTGCTGTAATATTTCTCAACTGATGTTGGTCGACATCAGTTGATACTATTGCAACTTGAATTCAGGTTGAGAAATTAAGATAAAGAAAATTAAAACTGTATCTGATTAGGAATTGGCTGAGTGACTAATCGAAACTCTTAGTGAAGAGAACGCTCGCCGAAGCTTCCACCAACCACTAACCAGATCATGCAAAATAACAGATAATGATTGATACACAGAAGACGGGTTAGTCGATATCCCTGTGAAGGGACCTTTCACCAACATTAATATGTGGTGTTTCTCATTATCCGTTCATACACACAATGAACAAGAAAATCATAAAAATAAGAAAATGTTTTTGGTACTGTGTGGGTGTTAAGCACACAATAAATGGACACTAATAGGTTGAAATGTGTAATGGATAGAAATCAGATGAACTGGGCCGAGGCCCAATACATCCATGCAACTTACACAAATCATGAGAGAAAATATTTTTGGAGTTTTCAAAATAGAAGGGATAGTTCAATTCGAATTATTAGGGTAATTCGAATTGAGAATGCATGAAGGATAAAGTATGATCTTACCCAATTAATCCTTGTAAAGGAATGAGATATCATCTAATTCGAATTGTTGAGCAATTCGAATTAATTCGAATTGGACAACTCAAATTGATGAAGTCCTTTCCTTGCTCAAAATTGACTAAGGCATATACCTCAAAGGGGAAGGTGAATTCGAATTGTCCAGCAATTGGAATTAATTCGAATTGGACAATTCGAATTGGTAGGAGATGTAAAATAAACTAAGGCATGAAGGGATGACAATGGATACAATGTGGTTTTCAAGCCAATTCGAATTGTTTGGCAATTCGAATTAATTCGAATTGGATAATTCGAATTGGTTGAAAATCACATGGATGAAGAATTTGGCTATGCAATTCGAATTTCTTAGGCAATTCGAGTTAATTCGAATTGCCTCAATTCAAATCACATATTTTCAGACAACAACAATTTTTGTTCTCACAAGTATGGGTTAGGTGAACACTGTACTGTAATGATGGGTTTAGATTTACTAAATCCCTCATCTCACATCAATGTCATTTCACAACCACCCTAGTGAGATTTTCAAGAAACAAACAGATACATGTCTAGTGGGTATTGGCCAGATTCAAACCCTATTTCTACAAACAAGAGATCAAAGATCAAAGAGCCTAAAACATCTAGTTATCTAAGAACTACATGAATAAACTAAGAACACTCAAGTTATCTAAGGTAGCATGAAATAAAATCAAGGCAGGAAAGATAAAGCATAAAAATAAATTTTAACAAACCTAAAGACATCTAAAATCTAGGAACACTTATTTGAAGCTCTAAGGCAATAAATCAAGCCAAAAACCCACCAAACATGCATTTATTAAGTTTGAATGTCAACTAGAACATAATAAATGTAACCTAGTTGAAACAACCAAACATACTAAGCATTTATTTCTAGGGAAAGCATTAAAGAGTGCCATAATACATGAATAAAACCATTTCTGGAAATTTTCCTTGTATTGACACTTTGAAAGCAAAATAAAGAACCCAAAACCATCATTAGCTTGAGGGTAGGGTTTATTATAACTAGAAAGCATGTAAAAATATGGAAAATGGCTACTCTAAGGGTTACACAAACTGCTTCTACACTAAAATAAGATCAAAGCATGAAAAGGTTACACTACTTGCAAGAAAAATAAACTAAACTAAGCTAAACTAAACTACCTACCTAACCCTTAAGGGGTGTGTGGAACCTCCTGCTGTTCTTTTTGTCCCAAGCTGCTTTTTGGCTAAAATTCTTGATCTGTTGATTCTGTTGTGGAAGGTCTGCTTTTATAGACAATCTTCAAAACCCTAGGCCCACCAGTGTTGTGTCCATGCTCCACAGCTTCATTTGGATGAATTGTTGAGTGAAGTTCGAATTATCTCAACCAATTCGAATTAATTCGAATTGTGAGATCTCTTCCTTGAGCTGGGATTTTGGCCTTCAGTAGTCAATTCGAATTGTTGTGAATAATTCGAATTGATCTTTTCTCGAATTGGATGAGGGTTTCTGCTTGGCTCCTCGCACTTTGTTGGCAATTCGAATTGTTTGTGCCAATTCGAATTAATTCGAATTGGACAATTCGAATTGCATCTTCTTCTTGCCTTTGGGTTTCTTCTCTCTTCATTCCCTAATTCGAATTAATTCGAACTTGAACAATTCGAATTAGGCTTCTGCATCCCTTCCAACACTTAACCATATTTCAGTTGTGGGATTTTAAATCTTTTTCCCATCTTTTTGGATTTTTGTGGGCTCTTTTATTCTTTTGCCCATCTTTTCATTCCTTTTTCTTTTCTTTTTCCTTTTTTCATGTTTTTGGATTTTTCTAACACAAATACAATTTAAAATTGCATATTTTGTGTCTTTTTGTTACCGGCTCGATGTTTTTACAAACTCGCATTAATCTGTCAAATTCAACTGCTTTATTATCAAAATAAGATGGAATCACGATCAAAATGTCCGTCTCAGACACGGAAATGGATTGGAAATAATGGACAATTTTGGCCATTATCAAGAGACTTTTGCTCATGTAGCCAGAATGGAAGCTGTGAGGATCCTATTTTCGTTTGCCTGTTGTATGAACTTCAAGTTATATCAGATGGATATTAAGACCGCCTTTTTGTATGGAAAGATAAAAGAAGAAATCTATGTAGCACAGCCTCTGGGATTTGAAGATCATGAACATCCAGATTATGTCTATAGAGTCAAAGGAGCTTTGTATGGACTTAAACAAGCACCCCGTGCTTGGTATGAAAGACTTTCACAGTTCCTCGTTGATCATGGTTATATCAGAGGTAATGTAGATAAAACGTTGTTTGTTAAGCATACTAACAATGATTTTATCATAGCCCAGATTTATGTGGATGACATTATTTTCGGAGCTACATCAGAACATCTCAGGAAAGGTTTTGTAGAAGCCATGCAATCAGAATTTGAGATGAGCATGATGGGTGAGCTGCACTACTTCTTAGGGTTGCAGATTGATAATGGCCAAAAATGACCATTATTTTCAATCCATTTCCGTGTCTGAAACGGGCATTTGATCGCATTCCGGTCTTATATTAAGTTAGAAAGCAATTAAATTGGACTGATTTATGCATAATTGTAAAAATAATAAGCTGGAATGAAAAAGGCATAAATATGTAATTTTATTACATATTTATGTTAGAAAAATCCAAAAACATGAGAAAAAGAAAAGAAAAGAAAAAGGAATGAAAAAGATGGGAAAAAGATAGAAAAGCCCACAAAGAGAATATTTTCGGCCCATCTGGCCCAATCCAGCAGGCCCAGGAATACCTTTGTCGCGGAAGCCCCTTTGTCGCGATGGCATGTTCCGCGACCAAGGAGGGTTCCGCGACCAAGCAGACTCAGATGAAGAGGAGACCAGCCAGGAGCCCCTTTGTCGCGATGCCCTGTTCCGCGACAAAGGCATGTTCCGCGACCAAGATGCACCTTTAGAAACACAAGACCCAGTCGAGAAGCTTTGCCACATGCAGCATGTTCCGCGACCAAACTTGATGCTTCGAGACCAAGCTGTGATGTGTGTGATGTCTTGAGACACAATGGGCCCGAATCAATGCCCATAAGCTTAGGGTTCCCCTCTATAAATATGAGGTGTTACCCATGAGCTAAAGGTTGGAAAAATTCGATAGAAACTCTCTTGAAGACAAGGCAGCAAGGAGTTCCTTCTTAGGTAGTGTAGCTTAGGTTTAATTTTTTGTATTATTTAATTTTTGTTCATGGTTTAGTGTAGTTTAGTGTTTATTTTAGAGTTTTACTGTTCACAGTAGCTAGATAGCCACTTTCATATCTTGTTTTGGTTTCTAAACTCTTGTTTTAGGGTTTGTAATACCCAAATCATGGGTATAAACAACACCCACTTAATAATATGGGAAAACATTCTCATTTGTGTCCCAAATCATGAAATGGGTCTCACACCCCATGGATTTATGCTTTTTTTTTTCATTTTGGGGTCATTTGACCCCCATTATGCCTTCATTTTGCCTACTGTTTGACTTGATGGATAATGTTATGTGAATATGTGGCCAACCCTAGATTAGGATGTTTGCTTTATGTTTAAATTCTGCCCAGTTACTTTATTTTTATTTAAGCATGTTCTTCCCTATTTTGAATGTTGCTTGCTTGTTTTAGCTTAGAATAGCTTTTTGATCTGAAATAGGGTGAGATCACGCTGTTTGCATGCCACTGTTCATTTCTGCTTTTTCTGACTTTTGTCCTTAACCGCCTTTGTCGCGGAACACCTTGTCGCGGAACCACGTTCTGCGACAAAATGGTCATTCCGCGACCAAGGTGTCTATGGACATTTGTCTCCATATTTTAAAACCCTTATGTCGCGGAACACTTTGTCGCGGAAACCATGTTCCGCGACACAAACCTGTTTGGCGACAAAGGAGCCAAACTCTTGCATTTTGTCTGCATGGCTTTTTGTCGAGGAACACCCTTGTCGCGGAACCACGTTCCGCGACAAAAATCTCATTCTGAGACAAAATTATTATTATTATGCCATGACCTTATTTCTTTGAAAGCCTTTGTCGCGGAACACCTTGTCGCGGAACCACGTTCCGCGACAAAAACTTTCCATGCATAGCGACAAAGACCCAATTCCTTAAATTTTCTGAAAATCCTTTGTCGAGAAACACTCTTGTCGCGGAACCACGTTCCGCGACAAACACTCTGCTTAGCGACAAAGAGGTGTTATGCTGCCAAAATTTCAAAAACTTTGTTAAGATACCCATGTCACGGATCTCGGTCCGCGACAAAATTTATGGTATCGCGACAAAGACTCCCTTCTCTATTTGCAAACATTCTTCCATTCCCATTCTATATTATATTGCATCACTCACATCTTAACCCCACGGGTTAAGGTGTAATACTCTTGAAATGCAATATAGGGTGTTATGCTGCCCAAATTTTGATTCTCCATTTCCACACTTAATTAATTGAACCCTCAAGTCATCAATGATTAAAGATTGAGATTAGCAATAATTAACATCAATGATCATCATGATTAGAGGACCTTTGTTCAATTGCCATTAAAACACTCCTCTATAAACAAAATCTAGATGACTTAAGCAGATAATCCGGACCGTAATTAATTATGGTAGGAAGGATTATTTAAGGTCATCAATTGTGGACCCAATCCACAACCTTGCATGAGAAACCAATGTCTCTCATACGAGGAATTTTCCTTCTGTTTGTCTCTTTGATTTTGTCTTTGCATGTTGTGTGTAACATTTAGTAAGCTTACACCAGATTAATGTTGGCGGGTATTCCCTTACGGATAACTAGCTCGTAATCTGAGTATAGCTTACTCTATGTTATTTTGCATGGTCTGGATAGCAGTTAGAGGATGCCTTGGCGGTTCGTCCATCCGGATTATAATAGCTGCTCAGCTGACTCCTATCCAGATACAGTTTTCTTTTCCTCATCTTAATTTCTAAACCCAAATTCCAATCTGTAATTGGAATCAGTTGACATCCGTCAATGCTAACTGATGATCATTTTAGAGAAGAAGCATGTAGGTTGTTATCTGAATTCACAGACAGTGGAGGCCCAACTGATATTGACATTATCATTATAGGGTTCAAACTGTCTAAATTCGATCCATCCGAGCTATTGGGAAACTGAATTGCAGATGTTTGGAATTCACCTGGTAGCTCTGCCATTATTTTGGTCCTCTGGCCATTTCATGTTTGTGTTTCACCTGCTGTCTAGACCCGTGATATATTTTGGGTCACTTTATTTTACATTCTCGTATAACAGTATGCATGCTATTATTAAGTAGATATTGTGGTCTGTAATATTTTGGGATCCTTCCCTTGGACATTAGAAGTCTAGATTTAAACAGTCATTGCTTATTAAATTTCCAACAAAAACTCCTTTCTAAAAACCCCGGATCTGCGTAAGGGATAAATCCTTCAGTTATGACTAATTCACATTCCATCGAGGGTCGTGTCTTGGGAAATTAGAAGCAGAATCGGCGATTAGGTCTCGCCTAGACTGAAAGGGTCTGCATTTTAACTGAGAGTCTAGTACCTGTCAGGGAATGATTTTCACATCCATTATTTTTTCCAAAACTGCTGTATGTTGGGAATCTACAATTATGCATTACACCGAGATGGGGTCCACTTGGATTTAAATAAAGTGTACTGAATAATCTTAGAAGAACAACACTCAGGCCTCGGTTATTTTCTAAGATAGGGTTGAGTATTCTTTCAACTGCTATCCTCTTCCACCAAAGCCTATTATTGAGTCCTGAATGAGTGCATCCGGAACGAACTAATTTGTTAGTTCGTCTCATTAGTTTGTATCTCATAATCACCCGGAAGGAAGTGAACACTGCGAGCATTTCACCGAGAGCCGGGAATTCTTGATCCATACCCAGTCATCCTGACTGGGTGCTGTCTTTTACTACCAGGGTCAGATTTTCAAAACCTCCGAGTGATAGGATTTTAAAATGCCTCCTTTACTGCTTTCTTTTTACTGCTTCCCTTAGAGGTCACTCGGTTGTATTGAGAGTTGTGTAACTGCTACTAGGATTGATAGTTAAGGGATAGTTCAGGGCTTGATTAGAATCTTCGGGTGTGACATGGGGGAATGATAGCAGTATTTGGCATCTCAATAAATGACTTGTCAGGTGTTGCTTATCCACCACAGATGAATTAACACACCCAGGCTAGGGCAGTTATGAATCTGTGGTATCTTAGACTTTGCGTCCTTAAGAACATGTAAACTTATGTTGTGAGTACCTGTCTTTAAAGGGAAATCAATACTGAGAGCATGAGAATTAGCTTTCTGACAGGATTATCCTAAACAAAGATCTGTGTATTAAAATGGAAGTTTAATCATGCCTTATCTGAATCTTGTCCAATCTTTATTCTTTTCTTCCTGTACCTTCTGTCTAGACTATGACTCAGTTTCATAGTTAGTATAGAAATAGATTTTAACTGTTTCCTTAGAATAGCCTTATTGCTTTCTTAGATTTAATTTGATTCGCTTTCTAGAATAGCTTTATTTGGCTTTATTCTTTTCGCCTATGCAGTTTAGTTTAAATTCAATCAGTAGATGTTAGTATCTTTATGCAACTGATTGAGCAATACGAATGGAAAATCTAGTAAAACGACGTGGGCCCTGCTTCTATCGCACATCCTCCAGTGAACGATCCGGTCTTACTATAAATTACTGCAATTTTTGACACCGTGCGCTTTCGGGGGCACAGTTTCGTAGCACGAGTAATAAAAACATGACAACCTATAAATATATCCCTAATCCGAACTCCATCCTCACAAATTGGTTTCATTAAATAAAACCTAAACCAGGATTATGTTTTTCGGAAAATACTCATGTAGTGGGAATCTGCAAAAGTTTCATGGCAGGGAATCTCATGACATGAAATGATGGGAAGTATCATGGCACACACGCCGGGGACAATCAGTGTGACAGGCTGAAGGTCAACCTATCCCGGTTGTACCATGAGATTTGTCAAAAGTTTCATGGCAGAGAGGACCACAGCGCCATTTGAAATTAAAGCCCCTCCCATGAGTAATAAAGAGTAACAACCTCGATATATCCTTAAACCCCTTTCCCGTGAATCATAACTCTTTTCCTTTAATAAACTTAACTTGGGATATTTTCTTAAAAATACTCGTGGTAGGAAATTGTCAAAAGTTTCATGGCGCCGTTGCCGGGGAGGATGCAGCGCCGTTTTATGAGAGAATTACATTCCTCATTGTTCCTAGTTAGCTTATACATATAATTATAAATATTCACCTTCAGAAACAATTCTAACCTGGGGATTGCACAGGTACTGTCATTAGTGAAGCCGTTGTTCTATGCAAAGGAGGAAGCAGACGCCAGCCGAAATCCCGTTCAACTCAGAAATAGAGAAGACTGCTCGACGTCTTAGGGAGGAGACGAGACGAAGAAGGGAACGGGAACGACAGGCATTACTTTCACCAAGCACCAGCAGCGACATCTCCGAGATGGCAAACCCAGACATCCCACCAATCATTCAACCCAACCCTCCACTTCACCACATTGAGGAAGACCCCGAAGATGTTGATAACGATGATTTGGATGATCCCCCTCCCCAAATCATACAAGGATGTGGGAACCCACCAAACATAGAACCACAACACTTCGAGGCACCCCCTCCTAACCCGAACCATCAAAATCCACCAAACAACCAAAACCACCCAAACCAGCAAAATTTCCAAAACCAGCAAAATCAGCAATACCATAACCCCCATCAGAACCCCCCGAATCCGAATGATTTCAATGATCCGAGGAACTATTTCATGCCTCAGAACTACTACCCACAGCAGTACCAAGGCGGGCCCGAGAACAACCATCAAGCAGCAGCTGCTGCCGATTACATGCAGCCGATCTTAGAGCCAAATCTGAATATTCCTGGACAGGCTCCATTCTTGGCCAGGAATTTCGAATTGAAGCCGGCCCTAATCAATCTAGTCCAGAGCAACCAGTTTGCTGGAGCAAGCCATGAGGACCCCCATGATCACCTGCAAACCTTCTTAGAATTGTGTGACACGATCAAAAATCGTGATGTATCTGCAAACACTATTCGACTGAGGCTATTTCCCTTCTCTCTGACAAGCGGAGCACGAACATGGTACAAGTCACTGCCCGTTAATCAGAAGTCTACATGGGAAGATGTGATCAGAAACTTCTTAGCAAAATACTTCCCGGAGTCCAAGGTGGATGAGTGCCGTTCCAAAATCGCGGAATTCAAAATGAAACCGGACGAGTCCTTGTACGATGCAAAGAAGAGATTCTTCAACCTGCTCAGAAAATGTCCTCAACATGGTTTCCATGACTGGGAGAGATTGAGAAAGTTCTACAGTGGTCTGACCCCAGCATGGAAATCCATGCTCGACGCTGCTGGCGGTCAACATTTGCTTTACATACCGATGGACCAAGCCTGGGCAAAGATTGAAGCCATGAGTGTCAACCGTTCTGTTCTAACTGATGATGGTAATCACCCTTCCCCTCGTGGTTTATGTGCTGTAGGTACAGTGGAAAAGTCAGACATTGAAAAACTTCAAGAGCAAGTGGCAGCGTTGTCTGTAAATCAAGGAGTTGGAAGCTCTGCTCAGGGGCAGCAAACAGATGTGATTTGTGGACTGTGTCAAGGTGCTCATGCAACTGACACATGCGAACAGATCACAGCTGAAAGCTGTAACTATGCAGGAGCTTTTCCAAATAGGCACCCGAATTTGTCTTACTCAAACAACAACGCCCTGAATTCCCATCTCTTGAACAAGCCATAGCAGCAACAATTCAACCCTCAGCAGAATCATGGATTCGCTCAGAACAGGGGCCAACATTTTCAGAATCCCAATTTCCAACCCCAGATCCAGCAGAGGCCTCCTCAGAATTTCCAACAGCCCAATCATAACTTCCAGAATTTCCAGCCCAATCAGAACTTCCAGCCTCAGTTCGTCCCAAACCAAGGCCAATGGAATCAGAATCAGAACCAAAATCAGCATCAAAATCAAAAGCCTCCTTCAAGGCTGGAGAATTTGATGACTGACTTTATCACTAGCCAAAAGGAGATCAACACTCAGCTGCAGGCCTCTATCAGAAATGTAGAGACCCAAGTGACACAAATGGCTAACGAGATGCAGAAAAGATACAAAGGCACATTACCAAGCACTGCGGAAAAGAACCCGCAATGAAAGGCAATAACCTTGAAATCTGGAAGAGTACTAGCTGGACCAAAAGGAGCGGATACTGGAGCGGAATGTGAAGAAGATGATGTCGTTGACACTGCTGGTAAGGAAGCTGATAATGAAAACGAAGCCGAAAAAGAAACAGTCGAATTGCAGACTGACGATGCACCTGAAACGGCTGAAACAGATAAGGGTACAGGTGAAGGTACAACTTCCTTCCCTTCACCACCAAAAATTGCTAATAACAAGTACATGCCTAGGATTCCTTATCCTGCGCGTCTTAAAAATAAGGAACATGATCTTAAATTCAAGAAATTTCTGGAACGATTAAAGTCTGTAGAGATAACCATTCCCTTCACAGAATTGATTTCCGAAATGCCCATCTATGCTAAGTTCTTGAAAGAATTGATTTCAGGAAAAAGGCAGGTAGAGCAAGAGGAGGTGATTATTCTCAACAGCACATGCAGTGCCATAGTTCAAAGGAGACTGCCCGAAAAGAAAGAGGACCCCGGATGCTGCACACTTCCAGTACAATTCGGAAAGGCCAAAGTGAGTATGGGGCTTTGTGATCTAGGATCAAGCATCAATGTGATGCCACTAGCTATGGCTATTCGCCTTAAACTTGGAGAAATTCAATCGATCAAGATGAGACTGCAACTTGCAGACAGATCAATCACTCAGCCCGTAGGAATCCTCAAGGATGTTGTAGTCAAAACTGGACAGGTTCTTTTCCCAGTCGACTTCATCATCCTCGACATTGAAGAGGATTCTGAAATGCCACTTATCCTTGGACGCCCATTTCTAGCCACTGGTGGTGCACTGATCGACGCTAAATCCGGAAAAGTCACCTTAAGAGTCGATGGCGAGGAAATCATCTTTGATATGGAGAAATTGCAGAAATTTCCGAATGACAGTTCTTGTTTTTCATTTGAAAATGTAATAGTTAGGGAAGAGCTAGACTCTGTACTTGATTGTGAAATGATGCTGGATGAACTATCAAAGCAGGTACTGAAGCCTGCTGGCGTGGAGCACAAAGGATGCAAAGCCGTTCACTTTGCCGATCCCGAAACAGGGGATCTAGAGGAGTTTGACGGCATCGAATTCCATGATGACGCCAACCAAGAGGAAGAAGAGGATCCTGTACTGATGCAGGATCCCGAAGGTAAATCTGTTCTCCCACTACCCATTTCTCGCAAACTACTCCCTTCCGTTGAATGTCCACCAGAGCTCGAACTTAAAACACTACCCGATCATCTCAAGTATGCGTTTCTCGCAGAACATAAAAAATTACCTGTGATTGTTTCGGCTAAGCTCTCTCAAGAACAAGAAAATGCTCTGGTGGTCGTTCTTAAGAAACATGTACATGCAATAGGTTGGACCATTTCTGATATAAAAGGAATAAGCCCTTCTATTTGCATGCACAGGATTCTAATGGAAGAAGAGTTTAAGCCCTCCCGTCAGCCTCAGAGGCGTTTGAACCCCCTTATGCAAGAAGTGGTAAGGAAAGAAGTTATCAAGCTCTTAGATGCTGGTATAATCTATCATATCTCTGACAGCAAATGGGTTAGCCCAGTGCAGGTCGTGCCCAAACGAGGAGGGATGTGCATAACCAAGAATGAGCAAGGAGAAGAGGTTGCAACCAGGCCTGTGACCGGATGGAGAGTTTGCATCGACTACCGGAAGCTGAACGAGGCCACACGCAAGGACCATTTTCCATTGCCTTTTATTGATCAAATGCTTGAGAGGTTGGCTGGGAGAGAGTTTTATTGCTTTTTGGATGGTTATTCTGGTTATAATCAGATTGTTATTTCTAGTGAAGACCATGATAAAACCACTTTTACTTGCCCGTACGGCACTTTTGCCTATTGACGGATGCCTTTTGGTTTGTGCAATGCACCTGCTACTTTTCAAAGATGCATGATGTCGATTTTCTCTGAATTTATCGAAAAATGCATTGAGGTTTTCATGGATGACTTTTCTGTGTATGGAGATACTTTCGAAGATTGTTTGACTAATCTTGCAAAGATTTTAAAGAGATGTGAGGACACTAATCTTGTTTTAAATTGGGAAAAGTGTCATTTTATGGTCACTGAGGGCATAGTGTTAGGTCATCGCATTTCTCGTGCAGGTATTGAGGTCGATGCAGCCAAAGTTTCCATCATCTCCAATCTCCCTCTTCCTAACTCCATCAAATCAGTTAGGAGCTTCTTAGGGCATGCCGGTTTTTACCGGAGATTCATTAAGGATTTCTCTAAAATTGCCAAGCCGCTCACTAATCTGCTTTGTAAAGAAAATGCTTTCTTAATAAATGAAGCATGTGTCCAAGCCTTTGACACGCTCAAGAAGATGTTGGTTTCTGCACCAATAGTGCAACCACCCGATTGGTCAATACCTTTCGAGGTAATGTGTGATGCTAGTGATCTCGCCGTAGGTGCAGTGCTTGGGCAACATAAAGATGGGAAACACTGTGTAGTTCACTACGCAAGTCATGCCCTGAATGAGGCTCAAGTCAACTACACTACAACGGAGAAAGAAATGTATGCTGTGGTCTTCGCGTTTGACAAATTCAGACAGTATCTGATAGGTACGAAGACTATAGTATACACCGATCATTCTGCATTAAGATACTTGTTTAGCAAACAAGATGCAAAACCTCGATTAATCAGGTGGGTACTTCTGTTGCAAGAATTCGACATCATAATAAAAGATAGGCGAGGTCGAGATAATGGTGCTGCTGACCACTTATCTCGATTAGAAAATGATAAAAAAGAGAAAGCCGTTAACGAAGATTTTCCGGATGAACAGTTGTTTGCATTGCATTTGCATAAGCAAGCTTGTCCATGGTTCTCCGACATTGCTAACTTTTTAGCATGCGGAATAACCCCACCATTTTCTAATTATCATCAGAAGAGTAAGTTCAACCGAGATGTATTAAGTTATTTCTGGGAGGAACCTTATCTTTTCAAACACTGCGCTGATTCAATAATCAGGCGATGTGTAACCGAGCATGAAGCCCATCAAATTGTCAAAAAATGCCATGAATCAGAGTATGGAGGTCACCACGGTCCCGCTCGAACGGCTCACAAGGTCCTCGAATGCGGATTCTATTGGCCTCACATCTATGAGGATTGCAGGACATTTGTGAAAGGTTGCGACAGATGCCAAAGAATGGGAAACATCTCCAAGAGAGATGAGATGCCTCAAAAGGGGATTCTCACACTTGAGATCTTCGATGTATGGGGCATCGACTTCATGGGACCGTTTCCACCATCTGGTGGAAACTTCTATATCTTGGTAGCTGTCGATTACGTATCCAAATGGGTCGAGGCTGTCGCACTACCAACCAATGATGGTAGCCAAGTCATCAAGTTCCTCAAGAACAACATTTTCAGCAGATTTGGCATACCTAGGGTGGTGATATCTGATGGAGGAACACACTTTATTAATAAAGCCTTTGAAACTTTAATGAGTAAAAATGGGATCCTCCATAAGATAGGCACGCCTTACCATCCTCAAACTAGTGGTCAAGTCGAAGTATCTAATCGCGAAATCAAACACATACTCGAAGCCACTGTTGGGATAACCCGTAAGGATTTGGCACGTAAGCTCAACGATGCTCTATGGGCATACCGCACAGCATATAAGACTCCTATCGGGATGTCTCCATACAGGCTTGTCTTCGGAAAAGCCTGTCATTTGCCTGTAGAACTAGAGCATAAAGCTTACTGGGCCGTCAAAACGCTCAACTTCGATCCGAGAGTTGCTCAGAGCAAACGTAAGTTGGACCTCAATGAAATTGAGGAAATACGAGCGCAAGCCTATGAGAGCTCTCGAATTTATAAGGAGCGGACCCAGAAGTTGCATGATCGCAGGATTAAGTCTAAGTATTTTTATGTTGGTCAACAGGTATTATTGTTCAATACTAGGTTGAAGTTGTTCCCCGGAAAGCTCAAATCTAGATGGGAAGGACCACATGAAGTACTAGAGGTGTTTAAAAATGGAGCCGTCAGGATCCGAACTAACAAGGGCGACATAGTGGTGAATGGACAACGATTAAAGGAGTATATTGGACAGTTCGATCCGGAGAAAGAAAGCCAAGCAGTGGAAGATCCGGCTTACAACCAATAAGAAACAGCATTAAAAACATAAAAATTTCATTCCATATGTATATATATATATAGCACTTTACTTCATAACAAGAAAGTACCCAAAAATCAATTAAACATTTAGAGTACTAAGACTCTAAATGTGAGGATGTTGATATTTGGAGAAAATCTAATGCATCTTATTTATTTATCTGTCTTGCAGAAGTTCGGAACCACCAAAAAGAAGGAGCAGAAAAGAGTAACAGGAAAACCAGGTTCTAGGTTGGATTAATTCCATAGATCTGAGAAAATATTCCCAGAAATTAAAGCAATTTAAATCCCGTGATAAATTTCACAGATAAGTGGAACTAATCCAACCTAATTTATGCAAGTGGATTATTTACATATTTCAAACTGCATTTTGAATTCAATTGGTCTGAATTTATTCAGCCCAATTCAAATAAAATGGATTCAGACCCAACATCACACTCAGGCCCAGTCCAAGAAAATTTGAAAATTCAAAATCCTTTGTCGCGGAAGGTCCTTTATCGCGATGCCATGCATCGCGACCAGGCTCTGTTCCGCGACAAACCTTCTTCTGTCCTTACCTTTCTCTGTTGATTGTCGCGATGCACTTTGTCGCGGAGCATGGCTCCGCGACCAAGCCCTGCTCCGCGACACAACCCGCGTTGACTTTGTCCCTATACTGAATTTTGTCGCGATAGCCTTGTCGCGGAACATGGCTCCGCGACCAAGCCATACTCCGCGACCTCTCTAATGTCGCTATGCCTTTGTCGCGGAACCTTGTTCCGCGACAAAGTGTCGGATTCCGCGACAAACTCCTCAGTATTTATACCCCTTCCCCCCCTCACCAGTTCTCTCATTTTCACGTCTGTCGTTTCAGTTTCTTCTTCCTCCTTCCCCCATTTCTCTCTTCTCCCGAACGAACACCACGTGTTCTTCGCAATCTTTCACTCCTTTTTCAAGGGGATACTATGGACCGTTTGCTTAGAATCTTCCCAAACCTTGGACCCATGCCTAGACCCGAGCCAAGGAGGGCAGGGTAAACCCCTTTCTCACCCTGTTCATGGCACCGATTCGGACTCTCTTGTTTTTGTTTTTATTTTGTTATGTGCATGGTATAATATGGCCTGTGTGCATTTTTGTTTTCATATTTTTGGAGGTTTTGAATGCTCTCGGTTATGAGCACCATTTTGGAACTTTTGAGAACTCATTTTGAAACTGTTAAGGGTTAAAAATTTCTAAAGTTTAAAACTGGAATAGAACAAGCCAATGAGCAGTGGGGTGTTATTTTGAGCATCATGTTGTTATTGGTATTTTTGTTCTTGAATAAATGGGCTCACTGTTTTTTTGGTTCTAACCCTTTGTTTGATCTTAAAATGCATTAATGCAGTGTTGTTTTGGTGTAATAAAAGAGGTAAGATCTTTTTGGTACACTTGTTCCCATGTTAGAAATCTCATGGGAATGAATGTTTGTTTGTTTATGGAAACATAGTACAAACACCCAATGAGAAGCTTCCACTTTTAATAAAAGCAACCTTTTGATAAAAGACAAAAAGAGTATTTGGTTTTAAGTGTTTGACTTTTCTTTTGTTCCCAATGGAACACTAGTGTGAGTAAAATAGCAGTATTTTTGTCACCCAACTGCTATCTTTTTTAAAATCCAAAATGGGACCACGCACATCCCACCTTTCTTAAATAAAATAAGTCAACCCCTTTAAATTAAAAATAGTGTCTGCAAATTTTTGGGAATGTTTTAGCTGTCCAAGACAGTCCAAGCAATCCGGAAATAGCATATCCCCTTCCGCCACGCCTCCATTGCACATTCCAATATTCGAGCATTCCATTTCCATCCATCCATCTCATCCCATTTTCAACAAACATCTCGAGCTTGTTTAATCAAATTGGATAATCCAACTTTTGGGCCCAATGGCCCATCAAAAAGATTTTTGGTCCAATGACCACTTTTATTTTATTTTGGACTCTTTAGTCCAACAAAAATTGTTTACCTATGCTTTATATTAAAAATTCAAGTTAGAGATTTAATAGCCTCACATCCAGAGCAAAGCTCTAAATGTGAGGATGTTGGTTTCCCAATTTGAACAATTATTGCAGAAATTATAAAAATTGGATTCATCACTTCTTATCTCTTCAGGGGCAACAATCTCCCAAATCCAAATAGGGCACAGAGAGGAACCCAACTGCTAGACTTACCAGAGGAGCTCCTCGGTGAAATTCTCTCCCGAATAGGAGAGGATGAAATCAGGGAGGTATTTAATGCACAAGAAACATGCAGAATGCTGAGAGACGCAGGGAACCTAGCCATTGTGTACAGGCGATGTGAGCTGGACACTTCCACCGTGAAGCAGTGGCAGGAAAGAATTCGGTGGCAGAAACAAAGATTCCTGCAAACATGCGTGGATGCAGGAAATTTCAATCTCCAAATCATCCCAGCACTCCAAGCCTTCGCAGAAGGGGATGAGGAGCAAGCCTGCGAACTACTGCGGTTGGGCATAGAGGACAATCACAAAGCATCGATCTTTACCCATGGACTGATGCTCATGAGTAAAACAGATGAAAGCCAGGTTACTCAGGGGATCCAGATGATAGAGAGAATGGTGACCCACAGATCAATCCTGACATACACGTCCACCAACACCCTCTCATGGATGGCAGATAATCCAGACACTCCTGACTTGTTCGCAGACCAAGAAGCCAGAGTCTTCTGCCCAAGGAGGCACGAACCTATGAGAGACCACTATGGCTGGTGTCTGCGGTGTGAATTGACAAGTTTCATCCACTGGAGCAGGTATATGTTCTGAGGAAGAGGAAATGAGAAGGGTGAATCCTAGCACTGCTTTATCTTATTTTAGTTTTTAGTGTAGACATCATGTAAGGGAATTCTCCTTTTGTGTGCAGGTTAGTATTAACTGCATGAGAATCTCCTGTAATGGATGTAATTTATCGCTTTCCCTAAAATGGAACTCAACTTTCGAGATCCCCCAAACGTTTATTTGCTTTCTTTTCAAAAAGATGTCTGTACAGTCCGAGATGAATAAGTGACTGTCAGGCCAAAAATATGCTGTTGACATACTCAGTATGTCAGCAGTGCCTTTTTACTGCTTTAAATTAAATAGCCTGCAATAATATGCATAAACCTGCTCTAAATTCACATGTTGAATTTAGGCTTGTGATTAAATTTTTCAAACTTTTAAATTGGGATAATACAATTGAAGACATGCATGAGATGAACTCCTAAGGTTTTGAGCTATAAAAGTTTAATGATGCGATCAGCTTGTTGGGAAATAAATCTGCATTTTAGAAAATTTTGATTGAATAGATTGTTGGAACTAAGCTTTGATTAAATTTGAGAATACTGTATGACATTAATCAATCCAACCTGTGAGGTTTGAGCCATGAGTCACTTTTACTCATTCATTTCTTTGATGTGTAAATCATTTTGATTAAAGGACACTAGAACTTGCAATCGAGACCGATTCATGACTATGCCATATTCCGAAAATCGAGCATATGACCGAGGCACTTAGAAAACCCAAAATTTTGGCCTTCGTTTGAAATCCAAACCCAAAAATACTTTTCCTTTAGGATTAACCAATCTGAGCCTTTAAGCCTAATTTTTCTTTGAAGCCACTATATTATTCCCACCTTTCTAAAAAGACCAAGAAAATTAAACCCAAGTGTGCAAGAATGAACTTTGTCAAGGCATTACAAATTTTGATCATCAAAGAAATTCAATCGATATCCAAATCCGATTCAAAAAAAAAAAAAGGGTTGAGATTCGTTCAACATAAATAAATTGCAAATGACAAAGCAAATTAGACTTAGTCTAATGTCATGCAATAGAAAAAGAAAAGCAAAAGAAAAATATTGATGATCATAAATTTTTAAACAAAAATGTGCCAAGTTATGATAGACTAAATTCTTGCCACTTCTTAGCCCAATAATTCCTTTTCTCACCTAATGTTACAACCGTATGCCCCGTTATAACCCTTGAATAAGACCTCATGATCTCGATTCGAAGAAATGAGCCGGTGGCGAGTTGGTCCAATTGCAAGCCTATGGGATAATTTAATTAGAATTGATTTTGAGCGTTCATGATTTAACCCAATTGAGAGTGAGTGAACTTTCCGATTCTCTTATATGTGAGGTTCTATTTCGATGTACATGTTCATGTCATACCTTAATTCTAATTCTTAATCCTTGCATCTTTCGAACATGATATTCATGAAGGATTGATAACAATGTTTGATTTGTAGGCCCGATGTAGTGAGCAAGTATCATTTTATTCAACACTGCAACTTAGGGAGTTTAACACTTGTAGTTTTTGATTGTCTTATCCCAATCCAAAGAGAATGTGATTTATGAAGCCACGAAAATGAATTGAATATGCAGAGCCCGTGTTCTTTAGAACATTGACTCTGACTGCTCGGGGACGATCAGTATTAAATGTGAGGATGTTGATAATGGCAAAAAATGACCATTATTTTCAATCCATTTCCGTGTCTGAAACGGGCATTTGATCGTATTCCGGTCTTATATTAAGTAAGAAAGCAGTTAAATTGGACTGATTTATGCATAATTGTAAAAATAATAAGCTGGAATGAAAAAGGCATAAATATGTAATTTTATTACATATTTATGTTAGAAAAATCCAAAAACATGAGAAAAAGAAAAGAAAAGAAAAAGGAATGAAAAAGATGGGAAAAAGATAGAAAAGCCCACAAAGAGAATATTTTCGGCCCATCTGGCCCAATCCAGCAGGCCCAGGAATACCTTTGTCGCGGAAGCCCCTTTGTCGCAATGGCATGTTCCGCGACCAAGGAGGGTTCCGCGACCAAGCAGACTCAGATGAAGAGGAGACCAGCCAGGAGCCCCTTTGTCGCGTTACCTTTTTCGCGATGCCCTGTTCCGCGACAAAGACATGTTCCGCGACCAAGATGCACCTTTAGAGACACAAGACCCAGTCGAGAAGCTTTGCCACATGCAGCATGTTCCGCGACCAAACTTGATGCTTCGAGACCAAGCTGTGATGTGTGTGATGTCTTGAGACACAATGGGCCCGAATCAAGGCCCATAAGCTTAGGGTTCCCCTCTATAAATATGAGGTGTTACCCATGAGCTAAAGGTTGGAAAAATTAGATAGAAACTCTCTTTAAGACAAGGCATCAAGGAGTTCCTTCTTAGGTAGTGTAGCTTAGGTTTAATTTTTTGTATTATTTAATTTTTGTTCATGGTTTAGTGCAGTTTAGTGTTTATTTTAGAGTTTTACTGTTCACAGTTGCTAGATAGCCACTTTCATATCTTATTTTGGTTTTTAAACTCTTGTTTTAGGGTTTGTAATACCCAAATCATGGGTATTAACAACACCCACTTAATAATATGGGAAAACATTCATCATTTGTGTCCCAAATCATGAAATGGGTCTCACACCCCATGGATTTATGCTTTTCTTTTCATTTTGGGGTCATTTGACCCCCATTATGCCTTCATTTTGCCTACTGTTTGACTTGATGGATAATGTTATGTGAATATGTGGCCAACCCTAGATTAGGATGTTTGCTTTATGTTTAAATTCTGCCCAGTTACTTTATTTTTATTTAAGCATGTTCTTCCTTATTTTGAATGTTGCTTGCTTGTTTTAGCTTAGAATAGCTTTTTGATCTGAAATAGGGTGAGATCACGCTGTTTGCATGCCACTGTTCATTTCTACTTTTTCTGACTTTTGTCCTTAACCGCCTTTGTCGCGGAACACCTTGTCGCGGAACCACGTTCCGCGACAAAATGGTCATTCCGCGACCAAGGTGTCGACGGACATTTGTCTCCATATTTTAAAACCCTTATGTCGCGGAACACTTTGTCGCGGAACCATGTTCCGCGACACAAACCTGTTTGGTGACAAAGGAGCCAAACTCTTGCATTTTGTCTGCATGGCTTTTTGTTGAGGAACACCCTTGTCGCGGAACCACGTTCCGCGACAAAAATCTCATTCTGAGACAAAATTATTATTATTATGCCATGACCTTATTTCTTTGAAAGCCTTTGTCACGGTACACCTTGTCGCGGAACCACGTTCCGCGACAAAAACTTTCCATGCATAGCGACAAAGACCCAATTCCTTAAATTTTCTGAAAATCCTTTGTCGAGAAACACTCTTGTCGCGGAACCACGTTCCGCGACAAACACTCTGCTTAGCGACAAAGAGGCGTTATGCTGCCAAAATTTCAAAAACTTTGTTGAGATACCCATGTCACGGATCTCGGTCCGCGACAAAATTTATGGTATCGCGACAAAGACTCCCTTCTCTATTTGCAAACATTCTTCCATTCCCATTCTATATTATATTGCATCACTCACATCTTAACCCCACGGGTTAAGGTGTAATACTCTTGAAATGCAATATAGGGTGTTATGCTGCCCAAATTTTGATTCTCCATTTCCACACTTAATTAATTGAACCCTCAAGTCATCAATGATTAAAGATTGAGATTAGCAATAATTAACATCAATGATCATCAAGATTAGAGGACCTTTGTTCAATTGCCATTAAAACACTCCTCTATAAACAAAATCTAGATGACTTAAGCAGATAATCCGGACCGTAATTAATTATGGTAGGAAGGATTATTTAAGGTCATCAATTGTGGACCCAATCCACAACCTTGCATGAGAAACCAATGTCTCTCATACGAGGAATTTTCCTTCTGTTTGTCTCTTTGATTTTGTCTTTGCGTGTTGTGTGTAACATTTAGTAAGCTTACACCAGATTAATGTTGGCGGGTATTCCCTTACGGATAACTAGCTCGTAATCTGAGTATAGCTTACTCAATGTTATTTTGCATGGTCTGGATAGCAGTTAGAGGATGCCTTGGCGGTTCGTCCATCCGGATTATAATAGTTGCTCAGCTGACTCCTATCCAGATACAGTTTTCTTTTCCTCATCTTAATTTCTAAACCCAAATTCCAATCTGTAATAGGAATCAGTTGACATCCGTCAATGCTAACTGATGATCATTATAGAGAAGAAGCATGTAGGTTGTTATCTGAATTCACAGACAGTGGAGGCCCAACTGATATTGACATTATCATTATAGGGTTCAAACTGTCTAAATTCGATCCATCCGAGCTATTGGGAAACTGAATTGCAGATGTTTGCAATTCATCTGGTAGCTCTGCCATTATTTTGGTCCTCTGGCCATTTCATGTTTGTGTTTCACCTGCTGTCTAGACCCGTGATATATTTTGGGTCACTTTATTTTACATTCTCGTATAACAGTATGCATGCTATTTTTAAGTAGATATTGTGGTCTGTATTATTTTGGGATCCTTCCCTTGGACATTAGAAGTCTAGATTTAAACAGTCATTGCTTATTAAATTTCCAACAAAAACTCCTTTCTAAAAACCCCGGATCTGCGTAAGGGATAAATCCTTCAGTTATGACTAATTCACATTCCATCGAGGGTCGTGTCTTGGGAAATTAGAAGCAGAATCAGCGATTAGGTCTCGCCTAGACTGAAAGGGTCTGCATTTTAACTGAGAGTCTACTACCTGTCAGGGAATGATTTTCACATCCATTATTTTTTCCAAAACTGCTGTATGTTGGGAATCTACAATTATGCATTACACCGAGATGGGGTCCACTTGGATTCAAATACAGTGTACTGAATAATCTTAGAAGAACAACACTCAGGCCTCGGTTATTTTCTAAGATAGGGTTGAGTATTCTTTCAACTGCTATCCTCTTCCACCAAAGCCTATTATTGAGTCCTGAATGAGTGCATCCGGAACGAACTAATTTGTTAGTTCGTCTCATTAGTTTGTATCTCATAATCACCCGGAAGGAAGTGAACACTGCGAGCATTTCACCGAGAGTCGGGAATTCTTGATCCATACCCAGTCATCCTGACTGGGTGCTGTCTTTTACTACCAGGGTCAGATTTTCAAAACCTCCGAGTGATAGGATTTTAAAATGCCTCCTTTACTGCTTTCTTTTTACTGCTTCCCTTAGAGGTCACTCGGTTGTATTGAGAGTTGTGTAACTGCTACTAGGATTGATAGTTAAGGGATAGTTCAGGGCTTGATTAGAATCTTCGGGTGTGACATGGGGGAATGATAGCATTATTTGGCATCTCAATAAATGACTTGTCAGGTGTTGCTTATCCACCACAGATGAATTAACACACCAGGCCAGGGCAGTTATGAATCTGTGGTATCTTAGACTTTGCGTCCTTAAGAACATGTAAACTTATGTTGTGAGTACCTGTCTTTAAAGGGAAATCAATACTGAGAGCATGAGAATTAGCTTTCTGACAGGATTATCCTAAACAAAGATCTGTGTATTAAAATGGAAGTTTAATCATGTCTTATCTGAATCTTGTCCAATCTTTATTCTTTTCTTCCTGTACCTTCTGTCTAGACTATGACTCAGTTTCATAGTTAGTATAGAAATAGATTTTAACTGTTTCCTTAGAATAGCCTTATTGCTTTCTTAGATTTAATTTGATTCGCTTTCTAGAATAGCTTTATTTGGCTTTATTCTTTTTGCCTCTGCAGTTTAGTTTAAATTCAGTCAGTAGATGTTAGTATCTTTATGCAACTGATTGAGCAATACGAATGGAAAATCTAGTAAAACGACGTGGGCCCTGCTTCTATCGCACATCCTCCAGTGAACGATCCGGTCTTACTATAAATTACTGCAATTTTTGACACCGTGCGCTTTCGGGGGCACAGTTTCGTAGCACGAGTAATAAAAACATGACAACCTATAAATATATCCCTAATCCGAACTCCATCCTCACAAATTGGTTTCATTAAATAAAACCTAAACCAGGATTAAGTTTTTCGGAAAATACTCATGTAGTGGGAATCTGCAAAAGTTTCATGGCAGGGAATCTCATGACATGAAATGATGGGAAGTATCATGGCACACACGCCGGGGACAATCAGTGTGACAGGCTGAAGGTCAACCTATCCCGGTTGTACCATGAGATTTGTCAAAAGTTTCATGGCAGAGAGGACCACAGCGCCATTTGAAATTAAAGCCCCTGCCATGAGTAATAAAGAGTAACAACCTCGATATATCCTTAAACCCCTTTCCCGTGAATCATAACTCTTTTCCTTTAATAAACTTAATTTGGGATATTTTCTTAAAAATACTCGTGGTAGGAAATTGTCAAAAGTTTCACAGATCAAACAACTTAAGGATGGTATCTTTTTATCTCAAGAGAAATATGCCAGACAGATGCTGAAGAAGTTTCATATGGAGGATAGTAAGGTTGTTCGAACACCACTAGGACAACAAGACAAACTTTCTAAGGATGAAGCTGGAAAGAATGTTGATCAGAAGCTTTATAGAAGTATTATTGGTAGTCTTCTCTACCTAACAGCTACCAGGCCAGATATATCCTTCAGTACTGGAGTTTGTGCTAGGTATCAATCTCAACCAAAGGAATCCCATCTCAAAGCAGCTAAAAGGATTCTGAGATACATTAAGGGTACACTTGATCTTGGTATTTGGTATTCAAAGAGATCTAATTTAGATCTTATTGGCTATACAGACTCAGACTGGGCAGGTAGTTGTGATGACAGGCGATCAACTACTGGTGGATGTTTTTACTTAGGCAACAATCTTGTCAGTTGGTACTCCAGGAAGCAGAATATTGATGCACTCTCCACAGCTGAAGCTGAGTATATTGCTGCTACATGTTGTTGTTCTCAACTCATGTGGATGAAACAAATGCTGGCAGATTATGGTGTTCATAAAGAAAGTTTCCAAGTATTTTGTGATAATACTAGTGCTATTAACATCTCCAAGAATCCTGTTTTACATAGCAGAAGCAAACACTTTGACATTCGGTATCATTTTATTCGAGATCTGGTGGAAGATAACATATGTGATATTCAACACATTGGGTCGTCTGAACAGCGTGCCGACATCCTCACAAAGGCATTAGATGGTGAAAACTTTGAAAGGCTAAGAACCATTTTGGGCCTTAGCTATTTCTCTTCTTAATTTTTCCTAACACTTTGGGCTTTGTGTTGTTTCTTTGTTGTTTCATTTTGTTTCAGGCCCATTCTATGTGTAGAAGAGAATCAATCGGATAATGCCATAAAGACTTGATACGACGTCTGCAGGGAATCATCATTGCCTGCAAGCTACAGAAACCGTCATCTCCATCCTCTCGCACGACGTTCAAAACCGTCGTTCCCCATTACTCATTTCGGTTTCTTTATATGTGTGTTTGGAGTCCGCTCATTATTCATTCAGTTTCTTTCTCTTATAATTCTTCTCTGTGTTTTTCCTTGAAAGCATTTTCAGTCATGGCATCTTCTTCTCAAAATCCTTCGCCTGAAGTTCCAATTGCAGACTAACCTTCTTCTGAAGCCCCAGTCACTGAAGAACACTCCATTGAACCTACTCAATCCAGCGAACCCTCTGAAAAACCTTCTGAAATCCCATCCAAATCGAGCGAAACCATCGATTCTACTCTGGAAGCTACTGGCCAGGCAGCGGAGCACAATGCGGACGCTGAAGTCGAGGATGTTCTTCCTCTGAACTCACTACCACCAGCCGGAGCACTGCCTGCACCAACCCCTCCTGCTCTACCTCCTACGACGAAGAGACATTTCCTTTTGATTGGGACGAGGGCACTGAAACTACTCAGAAAGCTGGGGAAGATGATGATTACAACCCTAATCAGTATGATGATGCTCCTGGTGATCAAAATGAAGAGGGTGTTCACCCTTCTGCGGATGTTGACACGACTCCTCGACAACGTCCTCCTCCTCGCACTCCGTCTACCAGATCCCGCAAACGGAAAGACAAAGGTGTTGCAGTCGACACTCCTCAGAAACGACCGAAATCTGTTCCACCTATGTCTGTTCAGGCTGCTCTCAATTTCAAGTATTATGACAAGGATGCTCAGAAGTTTTCCAAGGATTTGAATGTTCGAGAGTTTATCCCTGAAGAACAGTTTACTCACTCCATGTATCGTGAACTTGGCTTTATCAAATATCTTGAGGATGCCAGTCTTCTCTTTTGGGTTACTAAGTTGGAGTACTACTCGCCAGCCTTAGTGAGAGAATTCTATGCCAACCTTCACCCGGAGTTTATGGATGCTACTTCTCCTTATGGTGGAAAAGTTTATGTTCGAGGAAAGATACTGGACATTGATCCCTTGGTGATTACACTGTTGTTAAAGCTTCAGCCCAATGACCGCTTGGATGATGTTATTGAATACATGCCTGATTCAACTGCTGAAGTGGCCTAATCTATTTCAAGTTCTGGTAGTGTTGGTTTTGGCCGTAATCAACTGAGCACTTCCAAACTTACCCTGAAGTTTGCATGCCTATTCCGCCTCTGCAGTCCCAACATTATGCCAACTACTAATGCCAGTCAAGTTTCTGCTCATATGGGTAAAACTATGTTTTGTATCGATAAGTACTTGAATTTAATGAATCTTGGTTTGTCTGTTCTTAAGAAAATGCAAGGTTATACTCGTGGTTCAATTGGAAACTGGATTTGCTACCCTACCCTGCTCTTATCACCCGATTTCTTTCAAAGAATGGGATTAAGGTGCCTAAGGAGGGAAAGGATCTACATCAAGCAGAATTCTCCTTCTACTGAGTTGAGGAACCAGCACAATGACATTTTACTTGGTCCTCCTCTCACTGGCACTGCCCTGATCAACCACCTGAAGCAGCTTCTCTTGCAACAAAATGAAGAAGCTAACAGAGTTGTGAATGCTGGTCTTGCTCTTCGAAAGAAGAACAATTTGATTCTCAAGCTTCTCCCTGTTTCTTTTGATCCCCCTCCTACTGGTGCTGATGATGATAATGATGAGGATTGATCCATCAAGGGGGAGATATGGTGCTGCTTGTCTCATTTTGGTGGTCTAAGGGTGGTAAGAACAACGGGTTGTTGGGTATATGTTCTCTACTGAACTCTCTTTAATATTTTTTTTGGGATTGTAACTAATGGTGATACTTAGATTGGATACTTTGACTGAATGCTTCTGATGACTGAATGGTTTTGCTGATTTGATTGCTGTTTTTGTTGCATGCTTGTTTTATATGTTCTTCTCTTATACCTTGTTGCTTGTTTAGCTTTATTGGTGTTATTGTTGTTGTTTGACTCATTCTCTGCTGTTCTTACCTGTTGTTGTGTTTTGAGACTGTTTTTGATAGATCATCCTCTTCATGTAAAGAGGGGGAGATTGTTAGTATTTGTCTAAGCTTTTCATGCAGAGTCTGGAGGTTGTCAGCATCTCTCAACAACAATAGCTTGGCAGTTTGTGTAAGCCAAGTCATGCCCTCTACTGCCGGGAATTTTTAAAAGACTTCTAGAGTTCATTGCTATATATAAATATTAGTCTTTAGGCAGTATAGGGCAATTGAGTTCTGAATTGTCATATCTTTTGTATTTTTGTAATTCAAGTCTTGAGAGTTCATTGAAATGTATCTTTGTGAGAGACTTGTGAGAAGTTCACTGTATACATTCTTTCTCGTGTTGTAACTCAAGAAAGTGTATTCTTGAGATAGTGTGGATAGATTCAGGGACGTCAACAAGGAGCTAGGAAGATCATGTTTGGTTCTTTTCATTCACAGCGAGATTAGAAGTTGAGGGGGAGTCTCAACATCTCTAGATCGAGTTGGTAGATTAGAGTCAGAAGTTTGTATTTTCTTGGAACTTGTTGAGTAGATCATAGCCTGGATTTGTATCCCCCGGATGTAGGACAGGAGGTCCGAACCGGGTCAACAAATCATCGTCTCCATTTTTTACTTTTCTGCATTCTGTTATTCTGTATTGTGATTGTGCGTTGTTCTGACTTCTGATTAACTACCGACTCAAGAATTGGGACCTAGAACATCAACATATATAGGTGGTTGTGTACCGTGGGCGAATGCAGAGTATCTAGGTCGTATCTTCGACTTATTTCAATTTTTATTTCCACCACTAGTCGATTTTCGTTTTTCCAGATAACTTTACCGGGCCTTCTTATTAGTATTGCTAACATCACATAAGTTCAAATTTATAGAGCTAGAAGGAATATTATTTGGTTTCAAAGTCTTGTGAAGAAAATATCTTTCCATTTTATCCTAGACAAAGTAAAATATTTCAATTATAATCAAGGAAATTACAATATCAAAGTATTAAATCGTCTATAACAACGAATTTCATATACTCCGTATTAATTTTTCTATAGGAAACAAAATCAAATGTTGCACGCTAATCACTAGTAAACAAAATCAAAGTACTATTAAATTATTTTGACCTTTGATTTTGGAACAAATTAATGTAACATAGTATGAACAACGGACTAATCAAATGTTTGAGCAGAGTACTACTATTAAATAAATTAAAGTTTGTTAATGACGAACAATTGGACAGAGCCACTGAGAAACAAATTTACAGACAAGAGCATTATATTTCATATACCAAACATTCGAAAAAATAGATAATAGATAATCAAACTTAATCACTATTCTTCAATTCTTGAAGAGTCAAATATTGGAATTTATTCTGATATCTATGATGCTAATTCACTCTTCATAACTAGAGTCAAAAAATAAGTTTTCCCATTAGAACTTTAAATAATGAGCAAAATTTTGTTATTTTATTTGATTAACATAAAGAATATATGAGCCTAACTTTAAATAATGAGCAAAATTTTGTTATTTTATTTGATTAACATTAAGAATATATGAGTCTGTGTTAAAAAATCTCACTAACAAAGAAACATATTGCCTTATTTGGTGAATACGACTCGAACATGAGGCATTTGCTTAAGCACATGTTGCCTTATTTTCCTTCTTCTTCCCCGTGAATTATTGAAGGATAATTGTACTATAACTAAACTTTATAGAGTGTGTAAAATATTAATGCCAAAGTTAGAAGTTGTGCGTCGAATTATATATAAATTTTTTTTGTTGTAGCTAAAATAAACATAATTCTATAATAATTAATAGACAAATTACGTACTCGGGGCAGTCCCCCCAAGCCTCAAAACAAATCCGCCACTGGCTGTATAATTAACAATATGTTTTTGGTAAATATTGACACCTATGTGTCGGCAAAGGTTTGTGTGGGAGCCCAAGTCACACAAATTACAAAGAGAAATAAATGTGAGGGATAGGGGCCGGGTAGGAATCAAACCCCCAACCTATGGTTGGAAGGAAGAGAACATGACCCACTTGGGTGAAGACCCATCCATGTATAATTAGCGATATGTTTGGCGGCTTCGGAGCAAAATCTTCAATTTCGTTTAAACTTTGTTTTTTTTTTTTTGGTAAACAATGCCTTTAAGGCTGCTAAAAGAAGAAAAGAAAAAATAAAGATGAAACATGTCTCAAAAAACAAAAGACATCCGCAACTTATGCCCGAAGCACTCCAGCGCCAAATTGATCCTCATGTAGTAGTTGTGTGACTTGATCCGGAGGAAAAGCCCATGTTGTGTAGAATTGCTCTTGATCTCTAGCTAACTTCGCAAGTGCATCCGCCACTCGATTAGCCTCTCGAAACGTATGCCGAAAGGAGCACCTCTCAAACACCCTTTGCTTTACCCTTATTTCCTTAACCATAGGCCATAAACTTTGTTTAAATAACCAATAAAAATACCTAAGAATATTTACTAATTACTTACAAACACATATAAGTTGGGAACATATACGCGTAAATTAAAATTCCCTTCAAATTATTCATTCCAATATTCATTCGGAAATGCATGAAACGCTAATAATTACAATTATCAAAATTACAAATTTGTCCAACCAATTAAGTATATCAATTTGTTACAAAATCAAATTAACAATTAAGATTCTCCGTCGGTAGATACTAGATAATATTCTCCCCTCGTGATGTCATCTATGCTTTCGTTTTCCGAATCCTCGATCAAACAGGATTTTTTATATCTTCTCTGGCATTTAGCTCGCCCATATATGATAAACATACTTTTAACTTTATTTGCACGTACCCAACTTTGGATGCGTTTGGGAATTAACGCTAGTAATTAGCATTTAACTTCTAAAATTCTTCCTTCATCCGGTGAAATGTGACACGTTTCTTTTGGACTCGGTACGTAATTTATGTGGTGAGATTTAGTGGTTAAAGTGTTGTGGGTATTTGTGTTTAAATTTTTAATGAATTTTCACTTTCTTTATTGTTTAACTTTGACTTAATATTATGGTAATGATTTAATTATAAAAAATATTTAAGCATGGTCTTGTAGAATCGTCTAGGCGTCTAATTTTAGAATATACTTCTATATTTTATATAATTTTTATTTGTATCCATTTTGAAATATGAAGAATTAACGAAATTTAAGGGATTTGTGTAGAAAAATAAAAGTGTATTCGGAGTTGTGCAGAGTAGTTAAAATAATTACGTTTAATGGGATTTGGAAACCATTAAGATTCTAACCATATAATTTATCTAAAAATAGAAAGGTGTCAAATTTCGTGGGAGGAATAAGTGCCACATTTCGTGGGACGGAGGAAGTACATATTAAAAATAGCTTAAAATCCTATATATAGTAAACACTAATTCGCTAAATTTTAATATCTAATCTCTAAACTCTGAAGGCTCATCTCCCCAACTTCTAGCTTTCCAAACTCCAAATATAAACTCTATTTTAAAATTGATTTACCAAACACCATTATTCGAATTTAAAACAATTTTTCAATATTAATTTCAAACTCCAGACTATAAACTCCAAACTCTAAATGCTAAACTTTAATTATTTGTCAAACATACCCTTTATTTGTTAACCCAGGTTGGTCTTGCAACCTACGCCTGGGATGCCAATCCAACTACTTCTCAATAAGCTCTAAAACACAATCTGATAGAATTCTTCGACAACGGCGCCATGAAACTTTTGACAATTTCTCACTACACGAGTATTTTCGAAAAAATAATAATCACGGTTTAGATTTTATTTAAAGAAACCAATTATGATGATGGAGTTGGGATAGGATACAATTATAGATTGTAACGTTTTTATTACTCGTGTTAAGAAACTGTAGCCCGAAAGCGTACGGTGTCAAAAATTGCAGTAATTTATAGTAAGACCGGATCGTTCACTGGAGGATGTGCAATAGAAGCAGGCCCCACACCATTTTATCAGATTTCCCACTCGTATTGCTCAAATCATGTATGGGTTTGAAAACTATTATCTACTGACTGAATTTAATCTAGATTATGAAAACATGCAAAGATTACTCTAGAAAGCATATTGAATTTAATCTAGACTATGAAAACAGGCAAAGATTACTCTAGAAAGCATATTGAAATTATGCTAGAAAGCAGATAAATCTATTCTAGCTAAGCAGTTAAATCTAGTCTAAGAGAGCAGATAAATTTAGCCTAAGAAAGTAATTAAATTATCCTAAGGAAGCGATAAAAGTTATTCTAAGAAAGCAACTAATTTACGCTACACTATCTAGAAAGCAGATTTAAAAATGACAAAAGGGACAGGGAGAAAATAATAATGATTGGACAAGATTCAGATGAAACACAGTTAAACTTCCATTTTGTTACACAGATCTTTGTTTGGATAATCATGTCAGATAGCTAACTCTCATGCTCTCTGTACTATGTTCCCTTTAACAGACAGGTACTTACAATAAGAGTTTACCTGTTCTTAAGACCGTAAATTCTAAGATACCACAGACTTATAACTACCCCGGCCAGGGTATGCTATTCATCTGTGGTGGACAAGCATCACCTAACACACCATTAGTTGAAGTGTCAAGTACTGGTATTATTCCCCCATGTCACACCCAAAGATTCTAATCAAGTCCTGAACTATCCCATAATTCTCAAACCTAGTAGCAGATAGAATTACTCTCGACACATCCGAGTGACCTCTATAGATAGCATTTAAAAGAAAGCGGTAAAAAAAAAGCAATAAAGAAAGCATTTTAAATCCTATCACTCGGAGGTTTCAAAAGCATAGCACACGGGTAGTATAAGAGAGCCCCAGTCAGGATGACTAGATGTGGATCAACAATTCCCGTATCTCGGTGAACCGCTCGCAGTGTCCACTTCCTTCCGGGTGGTTATGAGATACAAACTAATAAAACGTACTAATAAATTAGTTCGTTCCGGATGCACTCACTCACGACTCAAAAATAGGCTTTGGCAGAGGAGGATAGCAGTTGAAAGAGTACTCAACTCTACCTTAGAAAAGAACCAAGGCCTATATGTTGTTCCTCTAGTATTATCTATCACACTTTATCGGAATCCAAGTGGAATCTGACCCAGTGAAATATTTAATATAAGATTTCCAACAAACAACAATTTTAGAAAATAAAAGATATGAAAATCATTCCCTAAACAGGTACTAGATTCTCAATAAGATCACAGACCCTTTCAGTCTAGATGAGACCTAATTGCTGATTCTGCTTCTAATTTCCCAAAATCAACCCCCAGTCGAATGTGAATTAGTCATAACTTAGGAATTTATCCCTTACTTAGATCCGGATTTTATAAATGAATTTTTGCTGGTAATTTAGTATGAAACATCTATGTCCAAGGGAAGGATGCCAAAATAATATAGACCGCATTATTTACATAATACTATCATGCATAAAGGTATATTGAAGTGTAAAATTAATTAACCCAAAATATAATGGTTGGTTTAGACAGAATGTGAGACACAGAGGTGAAGAGGCCGAGAGGCAAAAAATGATGGCAGAATAATCAGGTGGAGTGCAAACATCAGCTATCCAGTTTCCCGATTACTCGGATGAAATGAATTTAGACAGCAGAAAACCCTATAATGGCAGTGTCGCTACCAGTTGGGCTTCTATTGTCTGTGAATTCGGATAAAAACCTACATGGTTCCTCTCTGCAGTAATCATCAGCTGATTTTGACAGATATCAACTGACTTTATTACAGATTAGAATTTGGGTTTGAAAATTAAGATAAAGAAAATAAAACTGTATCCAGACAGGAGCTGACTGAGTAGTTATTTAACTTCCCGGTGAAGGGATCATTCGCCAAAGCTTCCACCAACCAATATCTGGACTATGCAAAATAACGAGTGATAATTAATACACAAACCACGAGCTATTTAACTTTCCGGTGAAGGGACCATTCGCAAACATTAGTTTGATATATCTCTTATCACTCATTTCACACAACACAAAAAGACCAAAAATAGGAAATAAAAGAAGAAAAATTATCTTGTATGAGAGACATTGGTTTCTCATGCAAGGTTATGGAATTAATTCCATAATTAATGCTTTAAATAATCCTTCATACCATAATTAATTACAGTCCGGATTACCCGCTTAAGGCATTAATTTTATTTATAGAAAACTGTTTTAATGGATTGAACAAAATTCCTTTAATCAAATTAATCATTATCTTAATTATTTCTAATCTTGATCTCTAATTAATGACTTAAGGGTTCAATTAATTAAGTGAGGAAAAAATGAAGAAATAAAAATTTTTGGCATGTTCATTTGCTCCCGACAAAAAAATACGGGATATGACAAAAAAATCATGTTCATTTGCTCCCGGCAATTCATTCAAACCAGGATCTGCCACCACGGTTAGAATTTGAAGAATTGCAGATTCCATAGAGTCAGAAGGAGCCTGAAAAGAAGAAGGGAAGGGGGATCAAAACGTATCACAAGGGAAGATACAACAGAAAGATGCAATATACCGTCTCATGAGCAACATTGACTCTTCCTGGAGGTGAACGGGACGATAGCCTTCGAGATTTGGTAGAAGGGAAAGAACTCATGGGGCTAGCCGAAGGGTTAACGATTCTCTTGTGGCTGGAGGAGGGTGCAAGCGCAGGAGAAGGAGAGTCTAAAATTGCAAGAGATGAAGTGTTTCTCTTCACACCTATGAAATATGCGTGGATAGGTTGTAAAAGGTAATAAGACAGTGACTAACCGCAATATATATATATATATATATATAGCGACGTACCTTCAAGAGGAAGAGGGAACTTTGGGATCCTGCCTTGGAGGAGAGTCAGATGAGGGAAGGATTAAAGAAGGGGACGGAAGTATAGGAGTGAATCCACAATGCCGTAAAAGAAAATTGAGATTGGCGCTGAAATAAGTACGGGCGACACCATCCCAGCATTGGCGGAAATGATTCGTTGAGAGTCCAGCACGAATGATAAATTTCGGAACCTTAAAATTTATCAGGCACCGTGCCAAGTTGCACAGTGATCTCTGCTAGTCGAGGGGGAAAGTTGTTTATCAATACGATAAGCTACCACTAAATCCTGGGCAAAGCCGAGCTGACGGCTGGCCAGATGAGGATTATATATCTCGGAAGGGATTGTAGTGTTAGGAAGGGCAGTAGAACCATTGAAAATAGGACGAGGGAGGATACACCTATTCCAAATCTGAGCCAATGGACGAGGAAGGAGATCTCCAAGAGGAGAAGTTTCGATATCCTTAATCCAATTGAAATCAGCTTTCTGATAGGAGTAATGAGTGAAAGCCTGGTCAGCAGTTCGGCCCATGAAATAGCCGATCTAATGAGGAATCGACATGGCGGGGAGCAATGTCTTCAGTAAAATAGGACCCATAAAATGATCTGAGCGAATATCATTAGGAGGAAAGCCAGATATACATCGAAAGTGCCAAACCGGCCACACATGAAGAAACCAAAGAGGGCCACGGGCCTTGTCTTGAAAACCACCTTCCCAACCAGAAACATAGGCCAATATGCCCGCATACAGATGAGCAAGGAAGAAATCAGCCAGTGGCAGAGGGGTCTTGTGAAGAATTTCGTAAGCTAAAGGATAGGTCTCAAGAAGAACCGCCTTAGAAGGAGCACACCAAAAGAACCGCGTATGGAAATACATCATGAATGCAAGTGGTTCCTGACAATGGGGCTCACCCGAATCAAAACCACTTTGATTAGTAATAATCCAACTATGGTAGGTGTTCTTAGAAGGAAAACCGGTGGTCTTTTCCTTCGGTTGACCACAAGATGCGACACCGAGATTGTCTCCTCGAATAGAGAGTTCAAAAGGAGTTTAACATCTTGAACCATAGGGGTCATCATGTCCTAGGGGAAACAGAAGCACATTATGGAAGAATTCCAAAAACAAAGAAGAGCTTGAATGGGACGAAGATCAGTAGGGAAAGGTTCAACCCTCAGTCGTATAAGACGGAGAAGACTCGTGTTGAACCACGACTCGCGAAAATGGGACGAAGCCACGTAATCAGCAGGCGCCGATGGCCAGGTGATGAGCGACGGAGCAAAGAGCCTCGAAGAAAACCACGGCGCATAGAGAGGGATGGACCGGTTCTCAAAAATACGAGCAGTGTATTCATTAACTTCCTCAGGGATCCCTAGCGGACCCAAAGAGTAGAAACATTCAGGAATTCAATGGACTGCGAAATGAGAAACAGATGATTTCTAAATCTTTGCAATTTTAGAAGAAGGGACAGAGATAGTTTACGGGTCCATAGGAAGAAAAATGACTAAAGAGGAAGAAGGAACGAGAGAAAAAATAAGAGGAAAGAGGGTTGTCGAGGGAGAAACGATTACTTGTATAAAGGGAATGGAAAAGACGACGTGATGATGAAAAATCACCAGATACAGAGAACAATGGTGACCGGATTTTTTTGAGTGAGTGTTAGCCATCGACGATATACGTAACCAATTACTTGGGCTCCTTTTATTCGAAAATCAGCCCAAGTAAGGAGGGCATTTGTTGCGACCATCAAAATTGTTGGGTCAGACTGGCCCTAATGAGCGAGCCAGGGAAAAAAAGGGGGGGGGGGTTTTGTGGGCTGAGAGAAAAAGAAGGGGACAATAATTGATAGAGCCCAAGTCCAAAGTTAAGGGAAAGGGATCAGACCAGAAACGAGAAGCGAGTTCAGCCGAGGGGGAAAAATGAAGGTAAGATCGGCCGAAAGAGGGAGACGCTAAATCGGTTTGAAAGGACAGTTGTGGAGCGGTTATCAAGCTCCGGCAATAAATAGGTGATGCCGAGCATGGGATCAAGCGCGACCAATCCAATCCAAATTTCCTTTATCAATTTACTTTCGTGTATCTTTACAGTTTTCCTTTACAGCTTTCCTTTACCAGTTTTCCTAGTTTTAGGTCTAGTTTTAGCGGTTACTCTTTCGAGGTCGCCATTGTTTCTTAACACCCGGTAGACTTCGACATTAATTCCGGGATAATCCGCCGTTGTTTCTTAGTAACAGGCAAATTCCCTATTATTTTCAGCTTTTCCAATAAAATTCAATCAAATTCAGTCAAATTTGTGCATGTTATTGAATTTCGGACCCTTAATTGGTTTTATCCTTTTCCGATAGTCTCCCTTGAGGAGAAAAAGGTCATTGGCACGAACCAACGGCCAAACAGTATCGAAAAATAGATCCTAATTTTTTGGCAATTTATTCATTATCTTCATTCTCTATATCTCAATCTGCTGTTTTGAATTGCATTGTTAGTTTTACATCACAATGTCTATTGATGGACACTCGGATCGGATGCCTCTGGCTGCACCTACATTAATCCACTTCAAACGTATTTTCTTCTCACCACTTCCAATCATCCGCACCTGCGGTTTTCCTTTTGTTGGATGCCATGAACTGGACCTCGTGGAGAATCGCCGTGGAAAACACCTTAATCATCAAAAGGAAGATCGGCTTCATTAATGGTACACTTCCAACTCCATTTGTAGTCTGTAGATGATCCGAATTACATGATTTGGAAGCGTGTTGACTGCTTATTAGTGGCTTGCTAAGGAACTCAATCTCACCTGAGAGATTCGACGTCTATTTGTGCACAACGCTTCGGCTCAATCACTCTGGATTGAGCTTGTAGATTATTATTTTGGTCGAATGAGTGGACCGCAAATCTTTCTACTTAAGAAGAAAATTTCTAATATCGTTCAAGGAAATAGATCTGTGTGAAAAAGCTATTATAGCGAATCGAAAATGTTATGGAGTGACTATAGGACACTGGATTATGCATGTTACAATCAGATCTTGATTATGAAACCTCCGCCTACTATAGTAGTTCACATAGAATGGTTTGTACTACTGAGGCTCAAAAAGGTGCTTTAGGAAGTAATGGAACTGAAGTTGCAGGTGGTAGTTTTGCTTTGGCTGTTTCTAGTTGTTCAAATGGAGAAGACCTCTAATGACAGACGTCCTAGTTGTTCATATTGTAAGAAACAGGGCATACTAGGGACAATGTTTTCAATTGGCAAATAGAAATACATTTTGTGATCACTGCAAGAAAAGTGGACACACCAAAGTTAATTGTTTTAAGTTCTCTGGTGTTGTTCCTGAATGGTATAAGGCCATAAAGGATGGAAAGAAGAAGTGTGCCACTGGAGCTATTCATACCTCTGTTATTGTCACTAAAGTTGCTGCAAATAAGTCTTCAGTGAGTGATTCTTCAGTCTTATCTGCTGGCTTGTTGCAGAGGCGCGAATTATTGATAAGAAAACCCATTGTTGTTAAGTTCTAATTTTTCTACAACCTTCCAATAAGGAAAAAAATCCATTTAGTCGCATAAATTTTTTCAATATCCAAACCACTCCACAAATATCGAATTAGACGAATCCGTCCCATAACTACTGTAATCATCGCCGAACCTATCCATGACCCCGATTTTTTCGCTAATCATCGCCAAACTCGTCCTATAACTACCCTAATGAAGGAATGGGTTAGACGATGATTCGGTAGTTATGGGACGGGTTCGGCGATGATTAGCGAAAAAACAAGTTCATGGACGGGTTCGGTGAAGATTATGGTAGTTATGGGACATATTCGTCTAATTCGATATTTTTGGGACTGTTTTGAAAAACTTTTAAATTATGGGATGATATGGATTTTTTTTTCCTTCCAATCAAGACTCATCTTATTTACTGGCGATTGTTTTGTGCACTATTCCTCTCCAGTCCAACATAGAAATATTTAAAATGATTATTGAGTCAATAATAATAGGGGATGTGGCTTAAGCTAACACAAAACGTCCACATTATACATTATTACACATAGAGTGAAAGTGGGACGGATAATATCCGCCCGATCCTACGCTGTATTCGATTGTATCCGAATTCGAATTTGGTTTTGTTATCCGTCGTATATTTATCGGATACGAATACAGATACAGATATAAAAATTGGATACGGAACTGGATATAGGACTGTAAGTATCCACCGGTATCTGGATTTTTCCGGATACTGTCCGGATATTCTATTCGGATATTCGGTTTATATATATTTTTTTTAAAATATACTATGCCTTACAGCGTTGGTTTACATGCCACTTGAATTCTCTGTTTTACCCCCACTTTATTGCCCCTCCCCTGCCATGTGTCGCCACTCTATTGGTTCGCCCGGACCCATACCTCCACACCCTACCCTAAACCTCCGCCTCCTTTCTTTCCATTTTCTTTCGCAACTTTTTCTTCCTCTGGCCTATTGATCTGCAGTTCTGTCACTCTTTTGTGTTTTATTTTTTTTAGTGAATATTTGGTGTCACTTAACAGCGCATTCAAAGGCGGACGCACATAGGGGCCTAGGGGTGCCCAGGCCCCACCATTTTTTTAAAGCTTTTTAAATATATATATATATATATACATATTTATCTATCTCATAGTTATTTTTTTTTCTTTCTTTAGTCCAGTTTTAAATTTATAAATCCTTTTCAAATTTTTTCTCATCTCTTGTTAATTTTTAATTGTGAATTTTTCTCTTTCCAGAAACAAGGCACTTATAATATCTTTGTTGGGTCCAGATTTGGACATAATTATGAAGATGATCGAGGTTGCGATGATGTTGTCAACATGGGCGAAAAACAGCTGATGTTCGAGGGCTGGAGGACTAAATGAACATCTGATGTGGTAAAGTTTTATAATAGATTCTGAAAATAATCGGTTTGTGCTTAAAGTTGTGCAGATGTTCGTTGTGTGTGGGATGTGAACACAACCATATCTGCTACCAGACTCCAGCGGCAGAAAAGACAAAAGCTGTTAGGGTTACAGCTGTCTAGGTCATTTCCCCAGCCCATTGGGCCTGGATTCGAGGCCTCAGCATTTCTAGGGTATGAGATCATTTTTGGAGGCTGAGAACACTAAGAAATAACATTGTATTGAGTGAGAAAATATAGAGAGAAAAGAGGGGGCTGCTGGGTTTTCTTGGAGAAGAAGAACATTATGTTCTTGAGGCAAATCTCTATCAAGTTGCTGTGCTAATTGGGTGGTGACATGTTATCATTCTTGGTGGAGTTTGCTATTAGTTTTGAGCAGCATTTTTGAAAGAAAACATCTTACCAAAACAGGGGCTGCTTGAAGAGAAGGAAAATAGGTGAAGGAAGAAGATGACTCACAAGCTGCTGTGACCAGGAAGATCAAACAACCTACACACTGCTGGGTATAATCTTTTAGGTCTTTGATCTTTCATCTTTGAGTCATTTTGATGAGATAGTTGTTAGATCTTAGCTAGCATTTCTTACTTTGCAAGATTTATCTTTAGGAAATGCTTAGAGCTATGTTCATTGATTGTTGAGTGCTTTTCAGCTGAATTTGGGAGTAGCTATCACAAGGGTAGAAGCTTGCTTAGCCTAGCATTGGGATTGAAGGGTAATTTCAGCAGGTTTAGTGTCTGGTATAGGTGCTATACTCTGTTCCCTCCTGGAGTTGGTCTAGGTGACAAATCGGGAGTCCTAGTGTGGTACGGTTGAAGGAGCTTTCTATGTAAACAGATGGGTTTACCTGTTTTTCCTTGGTTGATAGTGAATATGCCTGGATTGGGATCCCCCAGATGTAGGATCGGATGATCCGAACTGGGTAAACAAATACTTGTGTTATTTTGTTTATTCTGCAATCTGTTTTTGGCCTTGCTATCTGTTTTTCAGTTGTGTGCAAGTTGTGGGCACAACGCAGTTTTACAGTGTTCTTCTATCGGGACCTGTCAATCTTAAATCTAATTTTCATTTTAAATTTCTCAATAAAACATGTGTATGCAACCCAAATACTTTCTATATGACAAAAGGGATTAAAACTTGTGTAGTTCTTTAAAAATGATTGAATGAGTAAAAGTAATTTAAAACAAAAAACTATAATTAAAACTCTTTGCAGAGAAGAACCAATTTGCACTGAGCAATTTTTTAAAACTATATAAAAAATGCTAAAAAATAATAATTATATAAATTTTACAAAATGGGGTCCCAAAAATTGAAAGTCTCGTGAAAGAGCACAGATTACACTACAAGAAATTTGCAAGAAGACGGCGTAAAAAAAGACGACTGATAGATTTTGTCGCCTTCCCGTAAAATTTTGTAGCGTTACACAACATATATTAATCAGTCATACAACTTGGACCCCCCACAAGAAAATTTATGTGTCCGCCTCTGAGCGCAGACAACCTGGCAAATTGAAACATCTTAGTAGCCAGAGGAAAAGAAAGCAAAAGCGATTCCCGTAGCCTCGATTTGGTACCGCTCTCGCGGCCCGCATCGTAATAGTGCTTTACCCCTAGATTCCAGTCAACTGCTGTGCCTCAACGCATTTCGGGGAGAACCAGCTAGCTCTGGGTTCGAGTGGCATTTCACCCCTAACCACAACTCATCCGCTGATTCTTCAACATCAGTCGGTTCGTCTTTCCCAAGGCACAGGGAGCCCAAAATCCAATCTATACTTAGGACAGCAGAGCAATCAATAGATCTACTTCACTGAGAGTCGAAAGCTAGGGGAGCGAATGGGATTGGCTCGATAGATAATTTGATAAGCCAATGATTTTTTTTCCGTGTTTCAGAATACGGTTAACCAACATGTTAACTAATCGATTACGATAAATTGGATCGGATTTTGCAAATTAACACATTGAATTTGAATAATTAAACAATTGAAGTATATTCGAGGCACCAACGAGATCGAGTTGCTAACTTCCAGTTCCTATTGAATTAATTAACTGATCGGCGTGCTATCGGACGTTTATTTTGAATTTGATAATTTTCACAAATTTCGACATTTATTATGAGTATGAGATGAGACAAAGATGGGCTGTCAAGAACGTAGAGGAGGTAGGATGGGCAGTTTGTCAGATCTAGTATGAATCGTACATGGACGGTAGTTGGAGTCGGCGGCTCCCCCGGGGTCCCTCATCTGAGATCCCTGGGGAAGAGGATCAAGTTGGCCCACATTTGTTTTCTATGGCCCTCGGAAAAAAGTTCTAAAACTATCCGAATATTTTATCCTTTAAAAACCGAATTCGTTGTATATCCGTCCTGTATTCGTCCCCTATTCGGATCCCGAAATATTCGAATTCGTATTCATATCCAGGTTATTCATATCCGATTCCGTATTCGATAAAAAAATATAGGATAGGATACGAGAAGAGTACTATCCGCCCGTATTCGTCCCGTTTTCACCCCTAATTACATAAAAATAGATACATAGTTACCGAATACATCACACTTCAAATTATTACTACATCATAGCAATTCTCAAACACAAACACATTCAAGATTCATCAGAAACAGAAACAGGAAAGAAGAAGCATAACAAAGCACGAAGCAATATAATAATTACATCAATACTTCAAACTATTACAGCATAGGATAGGAAATAAGCAATATAACTATTAGGCATCATCGGTAATCTGCAATCAGCTATCAGCAATCAAAGCAGCAGCAGCATCGGCAGCGAAAGCAAGATCAACTTCACCCAACCAGTGGCATACCTCACCCTCCCCGGGACCAAAGTTTAACAGTATATGCGACACATGATCCGCTGACCATCCCGAGGTATCCATGTGACATATTGCCATAGCTGTATTAACATGAGCCCCTGTGGCAGACTCCACCAACTCCACTGAATACATGACGGAAGAGGAAATCGAATGACAATAGTAGGCCCCAAATGGAAGCAGCAATTCATGGCAAACAAAAAATTTGTTACCATTAATCTTTCTGATTTTGTTAATGGTCAGCAAACTTCCAGAACCTTCGGTGCTTTCAGTGGTCAAGGCAAGCAGCCTCTCTGCATCCAATGTTGTTTTAGAGAAGCTCAGCAATTCTTCAAGAGATTTTGGACAAGATTTAGTCTCGCCTTTTATGGCAGGGGCATTGCAATATGATATGGTAGTGTTTACCCCTTCTGTGGAAATTAGGGGAAACATTTCCGTGATCGCTTGGGCATTTAGACTAACTTTGGAGGCAATTTGAGGAGGAAGGAATGCACGAGAAGGTAAGTAGTCAGTCAAATTGGCGACGCGAACAGTGTTCCCTACTTTGAGAATCGAAAGCCTAAAGAATGCAAATGGATCAACCTTCTCCATTGGGACCATTTTGTTAGTAACTTCTGGTATGTACTCCGGCCTAAGTAATGAATGTTGATTAATGGGACAAGCAAGTTTAGCAAGATTGCAGAAGCGGGTATCTGCTTGGAAATTTGGTGTGGATATTGATTCAGAATAGTAATAGGCATCGAGTTCATTGAGCGGCGATAATTTGGAAGAAATAGCTTTAGGCATATCGTTGGCAACATTGATGGACCAGAAATGTTTTTGGGTGGAAGCAAAAGAAGGCAAAAGTGGACGAGATATTGCCAACGAAGATAGGATAAGAAGATGAAAGCAGAGGAAAAGAATGGTGAAACTAGTGAAGTTGCTGTGGGTAGCCATAGTTTGAACTTTGAAGTGAATAATTTGATGAAAGAATGGTTCTTGAGAGCTTTATTTATTTATAGTGGGAGCTCAACCATCCATAATTATTGTTAGAGATTATGATTGTTTTTACACCATCAAAAGTTTATCTCATACACAAGGCCATCTTGACAATTTTGGAGGCCCTGAGCTACTTTGTTATTTTGGGCTTCTTGAACTAAAAAATATTTTTTATATAACTATATTATCAATTTATAGTATAAATAAAAATATAAAATGTTAATGTATATTATTTTTTCAAACTAATTTATAATAATACTATAATTTTTGTTACGAGAATTTTCTTTTTCCCCTGTAGAACTCGTAATAAAGTATCAAGTTTTTGCGCTAGGTAAAGTTTATCCATAATTCAGAAAATTGAACTAAAATTTTCAGCGACATCAATTCATCTTATCTTATATACAATATAATAATGAAAATTCATGCAATATAATAGTATGGAGGTGGAGATGTATATATACATAAATTAAATATATTAAAAATATGATATTTAGAGTAGCAAAATCACTAAAATAAAATTGTTCATTATCCTACATTAATAGGATAGTATTAAATAATTGATTATTAAAATTAGCTTCAAAATAGACAATTACTACTATGTAATGGATTATTATTATAATATTTATCCCTCATGATGTCATCTGTATTTTCGTTTTCCTAATCATTATACTACAAGACTTTTCCCTCTTCTCTAACATTTGATTCATTTTTCAAGACTTTTTCTCTCTTCTCTGGCATTTAACTCAATAATTCTAGACCGTGATGTGGCATTGTAATTAGGTATCTGAGGAGTCATGTAATTCGAATGATTAGGGCGAGATGGGATCATCACATTATATTGATAATAATTAAGGCAGTTATAGCACTCGTTATACAAATTCATTAAATATGGACTAAATTTGAGATCGACAAAATCAAAAAACAAATTGGGCATTTCCTAATAATTTAGGTAAAATATTGTTATAATATTACTCGCTCATGATGTCATCTATATTTTCGTTTTCCTAATCATTTTACAAGAGTATTTCTCTCCTCTAGCAATTAGCCGGCATAGATAATAAAGACGGAAGGATCTACACTTAATTTAGGTGGGACACAGGACACAATTTAAATGGTTGAAATTACTATTTTAAGGTATATTTTTTTTTTACAATCAACTAGATTAGGCTTGGTAAAAACCACTTAATTTTTATGGTGACACGACAATCATTCATTTCAATCAAGTCTTTCTCTATATTTTTTGTTGTAATTAATATCTCTAATTTAAATATAGCTTCCACGGGGAATGATACTTGACCCAAATGGTTATGTTCCCTACCTTCCAACCATAGGTTGAGGGTTCAATTCCCAACCGCCCCCTATGCCTCTCATTTATCCCTCTTTGTAATTTGTGTGCCTTAGTCTCTCACTCACCTTTGCCGACACAAAGCTGTCAATGTTTAAAATAAATATACTCCCTGTGTCTCATAATTTCTACCATTTTATGGGACACTACTTAACATTTTTTTTTTTGAATCCGCCATTAAGATATCATCTTTTAGCATACATAATACGTTTAACTTTCTATGGAATAGAATGCCTTTATTATTGTTTATATAGATATAGAGATAGAGATAGGTACATCCAAATATCGGAACTTGTAACGATACAAGTCTACAATAGTCAAATACTCCCTCCGTCCCATTATTTATGTCCCACTTTCCTTTTTACTCCGTCCCAACACCTTTGTCTCATTTCCATTTTAGGAAATAATTAAATATTAATCACCCAACTACACCGATCACATCACTCCAATAAATAAATATAAGAAATTATAAACTCATTACCATTAATAAATTTCAACTAACAACCATCACATCGCACATAAATAAATCAATTAAATATTCAAACACATTACAATCACATCACATAAATTATTAATTTACTCTTACTTTAAATAATAATCTACCCTTACATTAAATACTAACAATCCCCACATAAAATACCGTGCCCAAAAGTTTTGGGACACTTATAATGGGACGGAGCTATTATTGAAGATTTAAAGCTGATCCATTTCCATGGTCCATTATATCGCCATAGGTGGCTGTATAACGATATGTTTGGAGAAGAAACTATATTTTAAAACCCTATTCTAATGGATTATTTTTTATTTTAATTGCTTAGCAAAACACCACTGTAACACCCCCATTACGCATATATATAGCCGAAGTTTGGAGGGATGATAGATTACCGTAGGAATGTGATTGCTGACAATATAAGATTACTCGGAATATGAGATTACTGGGAATCTTAATTTTTGGTGTTTTAAGATTATTGCGTTTGGTTAGATTGGGAATCTCAGATTTCTATTTCTAATCAATTTACTGTAATCTCCTTGAATTATAATTGAACAAATTTATAAACATGTCATTTTGCTACAAAATAGTGATAATATTTAAACCAATTTATTTTTAAAAATATAAAAAAATCATTATATATAATTTATTGTATGATAATTAGTAATTTAATGTCACGAAATGCTTATTATTTATTTTTTATATAGAAGATAAATAAATTTTAAGCAAATATGGGAATATTTATTCAAAAAATATGTTTAAATAATTTAAAATTTTTCAATTGATTTTTAAAATATGTTTAAATAATTTAAAAATTTTCAATTGATTTTCAAAATTAAATTTCACATATTTATCATTTTTTAGAATACAAATATCTAAATTTATAAAATAAAAGAAGTATAAAATGTAAGGGTATAAATGATACATTAGTACAAAAGTAGGAGAATTTGAGATGGTAATCGAGTGATTCCCACCCAAAACCCTCAACATTCCCACCTCGGTGGGAATATGATATTCCTACGTGAATGATGTTGCAAACCAAATGCGAGCGTATAACATTCCCTACCCATATTGGATACCCACAAACCAAATGCCTAAAGGGAAATGAGTTGGTGCTATTGTATCATACATCTTCCATAAGGATCGCGTCTTGCCGAACCTTCGGCCTTAGCCATCTCCAATCCAGCTCTATATTTTTGCAGAAGTACCCATCCATGTCATTTTGCATCTCCAATCCAGCTCTATATTTTTGCAGAAGTACCCATCCATGTCATTTTGCAGGATTAATAAATATTCTCTATACATTCCATTTTATATTACTTTTTAAATTTACAAATAATATCAATATTAGATCCATAAGAAATACTAATAATATTTTTATTATAAGTAAAAAAAGATACAAAAAAAAAGTTTGCAGGGTGGGTTCTGCATAAATCGCAAAATGCAGGGTGAGTTGGAGAAGGCATAAGGCCAACAATCGGACAAATGAATGGCACATATATTTAAAAAAAAATCATACATATCAAGTTAAATATCAAAGAAATGAAATAGGACTGTGATATTTGTTGTGAAGGAGCCAAGAATCGGTGACCATCGGTTGCGGCTGCATGGTTGGAGGAAGCCCGTAAAATCACGGAGCTTGAAAAACCCGACAGCAAGGCGGTCAAATCCAAGGTATAGACTTTGGTGCTTAATTTTATTGTCGGAAGCATGTTAGGCTGTCATTGTACTATAGAAAATGAAAAAGATATAGTTTGGAGTCAAAATAAAATAAAACAAAAGTTCTAGGGTCAGTTGACTTTTAAAAAAGGCTTGATGGCTTAAAATTAGACAACGCTGTTTTACAATGACCTAAAATTTGAAATTGAAATTTAATAGCCCAAAAATGGAATAGGTGCCTTCTCATTGCCTATTTTATTTATTACCTCTAAAAGGTATAACACAAGATTGATATTCCAAGGATTCCAAAAGAAATATGGAATTGACTACATTGAGGTGTTCACTCCAGTTGTAAAAATCACAATAATTCGATTGGTGTTAAGTTTCGTAGCTTCAGAAAACTTAATGCTACATCAATTGGATGTGAAAACGGCGTTCTTACATGGAGATCTTGATGAAGAGATTTATATGATGCAACTTGAAGGATACATATATAAAGGCAATGGACACCTCGTACGTAGAGTGAAAAAGAGCCTATACAGATTGAAGCAGGCTTCTCGGCAGTGGTACAAGAAATTCGACGCCTATATGACATAAAGTGAATCTAAAAATTGCAACACTGACCACTGTTGTTATTTTATTGCTTTATGTGGATGATATGTTTATTGCAGGGTCAAATGCCGAAGACATTGAGGCAGTGAAAATTTCATTGTCCACGAAATTTTCCATGAAAAACCTTTGAGAGGCAAATCAAATGTTGGGCATGAAAATTACTCATGAACAAGGGAGGATTAACTTATCTCAAAAGAATTACATTGAAATGATCCTGAAAAGGTTTAACATAGATCATGCTAAGCCAGTAAGTAAACTCTTGAGAATGTAATTTAAATTGTCTAACAAAGATTCACCAATGAATGAATTGGAACGTGAGTACATGAAAAAGGTCCCATGTGTATCAGTAATTGCTAGTGACAGTCCCAATGAGTTGGATGTTAACGCCTTGTATCGATCACACACACAATCACACAATTGCAGAATTTAAAAACACAATTGTTGTTGACCCGGTTCGGACCTCCTGTCCTACATCCGGGGGATTCTAGTCCAGGCAGTGATTCACTCAACACGATTCAAGAACAAACAAGACACAGACTTAATCCTATCAACTCGATCTAGTAGCTGAATCTCCCCCTCAATTCCTAATATTATTGAAATGGATTACTGACAGATTCTTGAAGTTCCTCCAACCTGTTGACAACCCTGAACTTAATCCAATCTATTCCAAGAAAAACAACATTCTTGGATTACAACTCGATCACAAAGAAGTATACAGTAGAAATACAATTCAACTCTTCTAAGCTTAAAACATTCTACAATATAATCTTGAAGAACACTGTTTTCACTCAAGTATAACTTCTAAATCGAATTAATATCGCTCTCAGAAAATTGTATAGACGTGTTAGAGAAAATTACCAAAACTCCTAAAGGACTCAAGACTTAGAGTCTTGATCCTTCAGTCCAGTAAGTGTTCTTACCACCCGTTAACACCTAGTTTGAGACACCTTCTCCCCCTTGATGAATCAATCCTCCTCATCATCATCCTCTCCAGTAGGCGGAGGATCAAATGATCCTAGAAGCAGCTTCAGAATATTGTTGTTTTGGTTCCTTTTCCGGATACCAGCATTGATTTGATTGGTGATCTCCTCGTTTTGTTTGAGAATAATCATCTTTAGATGGTTCACCAGTGCAGTATCAGAAAGAGCTGGGCCAAGGAGAATGTCATTGTACATATTCCGGAGATCATGGGTAAGAGTGTTCTGTTTAAGGGGAAAACGCTCTTCTTTGGGAACTTTGATCCCGTTCTTTTCCAAGAAATGAGTGATCAAAGCAGGAAAGGGTAGCAAATCATTTTTGCCAAGAGATCCACGGGTGTAACCTACCATCTTAGAAAGCACAGAAAGACCAAAATTTATCATTTTAAGATATTTATCAATCCAGAACATCATTTTACCCATATGAGAGGAAACTTCACTAGCATTGGTTGTGGGAAGGATGTTGGAACTGCAAAGTCGGAAGAGGCAACTGAACTTTAGTGTAAGCTGAGCAGTGCGAAGTTGTCCACACCCAAATCCAACACTCTTGGTGTTAGAAATGACATAAGCAACCTCAGCATTCGAGTCTGCATGTACTTGGTCACATCATCCAAAGAGTTGTTTAACTGCACCTTTAACAACTGATTGATGACTTGGAATATCTCCAGTATTTTGCCTCGAATGTTTATCTTCCCTGCAAATGGTGACTTAACGTCTAGAACATCTGGATGGAAATTGGCATAGAACTCTCGAACCAAAGCAGGAGAATAGTCCTCCAGTTTCGTTGCCCAGTAAATAAGATTGCAGTCCTCTAAATATTTGGAGAAGCCGAGTTCCCTGTAGATAGGGTGAGTGAACTGCTCTTCACGAATAAAATCTCGGTTGTTGAGTTCCTTCCCAAATTTCTGCATTTCCTTGTCGTAGTACTTAAAATTTAGAGCAACACGAACAGTCATGCGTGCGACTTTGTTTGGTCGTTTTTGAGATGACTCGACAGCAGATTGTTTATCCTTCCGTTTGCGGGAACGAGTCACAGGAGTGCATGCCGCAGGATGATGTTGGTGTGACTTCAACATCAGGGTCGTTGTATTCAGGTTGTTCCTGATCTTCAGCAACATCATCATTATACTCATTTGGACCACGATCATCATCCGCTTGAGAATAGGTGGTGGTAGTGCCGTCATCCCAGTCAACAGAGAAAGTTTCCTTTTGCGGTGCCGGCAGGGCAGGCGGAGTAGGAGCAGGAAGTGCTCCGGTTGGTGGCAAATAGCAAGATGAAGGCCCTCCTGAACGTCGTTGTTAGAATTTTCTCCTAATGGCTCACCAACATTACCAGTAGAGGGGTTTGCTACGATCATTTCATGGGATTGAGAAATAGAAGGCACATTTTCAATAGGATTAACAAAGATTTGAGCAGAAGGGTTACAAATAGAAGACGCTTCAATAGGCTCGGAAGGGGATTTTGGGGACGAAGAATATGCCATGGTTGAAGCTAAGCTGTGACAGAAAAAAAAAAAAAAACAAAAAACAAAAAAAAAGGAAACACAAGAAATGGTAAAAGCAAAATGCAGTTTAAGTAGAGGAGTTTGGAAAAGTTTAACCACGATGGAGAGAAATGAAACGGCGAGGTGAAGATGGCGGTTTCGAGGAACGTGTTCTGCTGGATGAAAGGACGGTTACTGTGGTTGCAGCGAAATGATGACAATGCTCAGACGTCGTATCAAATCTCTTTTATTAGTTTTATCCGATTTTCCTATTTAGTGTAGGTTGGGCCTGAAAATGTTAGTAGTAGGAAAAACAAAGGCCCAAACATAAGTGAAATTAATGAAAACAGAAACATAGGCCCAGAATAGTTCTAAGCCTATCAAATTTGTCTGCCTCCATTGCTTTGGTTAGGATGTCTGTACTTTGCTCTTACGACCTAACATGTTGAATATCACAAATATTTTCTTCAACCAAATCTCTTATGAAATGATGCCTGATATCAATGTGTTTACTTCTGTTATGAAGAGCCGGATTCTTGGAGATTTAATAGCACTTGTGTTATCACAGAGTACTACAAACTTCTCTTAATTTACTCCATAGTCTGCCAAAGTTTGTTTCATCCGCATGAGTTGGGAGCAGCAACAGGTAGCAACAATATATTCTGCTTCAGTCGTAGAGAGAGCAACTATGTTCTATTTCCTCGAATACTAGCTAACCAAATTATCTCGCAAATAGAAAACATCCTCCAATAGTCGACCTTCTGTCATCATAGCGTCCTGCCTAGTCAGAATCTGTGTAACCAATAAGATCTAATGATGATCTTTTTGAGTACCAAATTCCAAGACCAATTGTTCCCTTAATATATCTCATAATTCTCTTAGCTACTTTGAGATGTGTTTCTTTGGGTTGTGACTGAAATCTAGCACAAACACATGTGTTATAAGAGATGTCAGGTCTGGTTGCTGTTAAGCAAAGCAGACTACCTATCATGCTTCTATAGAGCTTTTGATCAACATCATTGCATGTGTCATTCTTTGAAAGCTTCACATGTAATCCCAAAGGTATCCTATCAACTTTACTATTTTCCAGATTAAATTTCTTAAGCATGTTAGCAACATATTTCTCTTGAGACAGAAAGATACCATCTTTTTCTTGCTTAATCTGTAATCCAAGGAAGTAATGTAACTCTCCTAGCATGCTCATCTCTAACTCAGTCTTCATAGAATGTACAAAATCTTTCCTGAGATAATCTAAGGTAGATCCAAAAATGATATCATGCACATAGACTTGAACAACTATAATATGATTGTATGAATGCTTTATGAACATAGTTTTGTCCACATTTCCTCTGGTGTATCCGTTGTTAAAAAGAAACTGTGACAATCTTTCATACCAGTGATTGTTTGAGTCCATACAAAGCTCCTTTTACTCTTTAGGGATGATCAGGATATCTATGACCTTCAAATCCTACTGGCTGAGCTACATAAATTTGTTCTTTATTCCTCCCATTGAGAAAAGTCGTCTTGATATCCATCTTATATAATTTGAAGTTCAAACAGAATCCTCACTGCTTCCATCCTTGCAACAAGTGCATAGGTTTCTCCATAGTCCAGTCATTCGATTTGTGTGTAGCCTTGTGCTACCAATCTGGCTTTATTCCTAACAATGTTGCCATTCTCATCTTTCTTGTTCCTAAAAATTCATTTGGTTCTAATAACATTGATATTGTCAGGAGGTGGTACTAACTCCCATACAGAATTCCTTTCAAACTGTAGTAACTCATCTTGCATGGCTGCTATCCAGTATTCGTCCTTAAATGCTTCTGTTGTATTCTTTGGCTCCACATTGAATATAAAGCAATTCTTCCCAGCTAGTTTCTTGTAATCAACTTTCTTGTTTCTTGTCTGTCTAGTAGCATCTACTCCACCTATAATATCAGGGTTGGAATGATGTTTTAATGTTCTAAGACCCATTCTCTTGTCAGCTTCAGTGTTATCGAGTGATTGTAGCTCTTCCTCAACACTAACAATTTCCTCATATTCAGTACAAACTTCTATACCGGCCTCAGAGGATGGTGATTGAGATTCCTCAGCTGGTAGATCAAACTTAGGAAAATAATATAGACCATCTTCATCTTCAGATAATCCCTTAGATAATGAGTCTTCAAAAACTACATTCAAGGATTCAATGAACTTCTTACTATCAGTCAAATAGATTCTATATGGTCTGGAGTTGTTAGCATAGCCTAGAAACAACCCTTTTTCTGATCTGGCATCGAATTTTTTAAGTTGTTCCCTGTCTTTGTAAACATGACATGAACAACCAAATGAGTGAAAATATTTAACATTAGGAAGTTTATCATACCATATTTGATAGGGGGTGAAGTTTGCCTTATATCCAAGAAGAACTCTATTAGCCACTTGGCATGCTGTGTTGATAGCTTCGGCCCAAAAGGTCTTTAATAGAGTACTATCATGGAGCAAAGACCTTGCCATTTCCTGTAAGGTCCTATTCTTTCTTTCTACTATACCATTCTGTTGTGGAGTTTTTAGTGCTGAAAATTCTTGTGAGATTCCATGCAGCTTACAAAAATCAGAGAATTGTTGGTTGTCAAACTCTCTTCCATGATCAGTTCTGATTCTTTTGATCTTTGATTGCATCTGAGTCATCATCTTCAGGCTCATTGACTCAAAGTATTCAAAAGCTTCATCTTTTGTCCTGAGGAAGCAAACAAAGGTAAATCTGGAATAGTCATCAACCATAACTAGAACATACCTTTTGACATTAAGACTTTCAACTTCTAATGGACCCATCAAATCCATATGGATAAGCTCAAGACAGTGATCAGTGGTAATGTCTTCACCTTTTTTATGTCGAGCTTTTGTCTGCTTTCCTTTGGAACACCCTTCACAGGTAATATTGGAGTTGTTTTGTAGTTCAGGAAGCCCTCTGACAGCACCGGATATGATTAATTTGTAGAGAGTCTGGTAGTTCAGGTGTCCCATCCTTTTGTGTCAAAGGCTAGTAAGATCTTCCCTTGAGATCAATGCCCTGTCTACTGTTTCCTTCAAAGTATAACAGTTATTAGCATATCTTTTACCAACCATAATACACTTATAATCTTTGTATTCATATCAAATAGCACTAAGGATTTTTCATCACATAACTGGCTTGTGGAAATCAAATTTGTAGTTAAATCTTCAACAAAATAGACTTTAGAGAGATTAGATAGAACTCCCTTGTCAATTTTACCATAACCAGTGATTTTACTTTTGGCTCCATCACCATACATAACCATTCCACAATCTTGTTCCGTGAAGTTTTGAAGAATACTTTTTGTTCCAGTCATGTGTCTAGAACAACCTGAGTCAAAATACCACATGGTATTCTTGTGGTGTGCCTGTAATGAAAGAACAACAAGACCAACAGATTGTTTGTTAGTGTACTCAGGTATCCAGGCCTTATCAATCTGGATTTCTTTTGTAGTGCTAATGATGGCGAGACAACTGGTCTTCCATTTAAAAGGTCTCAAACTATCTTCAGACATGTATCAGTTTGATTACCAGGTAGCCCACAATAGATACAATCTTTAGAGTCTTGAGGTGTAAGGTTGACTTATACTGGTACATTCTTACAGGCAGCTGCATTGCTTGATTATCCACCTAGATAACCTCCACTGACAAAGCTTCTTTTGATTGGATTGAATTTGTTTGGCCTCCCTTTCTTCTTGTATCCAAAACCCAATTTGTTTAGCTTCCCTTTCTTCTTGTATCCAATACCTGAAACATCACCAGGTCTTCTGCACACAGAAAGAACTGAATCTAATTTACTTTTACCTTTTACCATTTGAGATAAATCATTGCATTTGTCCTGGAGTTTCTGATTTTCTGTTACTAAGGAGTATTTTTCTTCAGGCAACTTGGAACACTTTGTTTCAAGCTCCTCAACTTTGTTCTTAAGAAGCTTTAACTCCTTCTGAATTTTGGTTTTCTCAACAGACAGTTCATCATAAGATATTCCAAGGTCAGCTAGTTGTGCTAACAACTTTTTATTTTCACTGAAGGCGGCATTATACTCATACTTCAACTCATATAAGCATCAACTAGCTTTGTATAGATTTCGTTGACATCACCTGTACTAACAAAATAATCTTCATCAGTAAAATAATCTAATGAATTTGTTATACCTGTTAAAGGGCTGCAATCACGAATTGTTAATGGCGCAACATCTTCTGAACCACTCTGTAGTTCGTCTGTTACTTCAACTTTTGAATCTCCATCACTCAAAGTAGCTTGATATGCTTTTCCTTCTTTTCTTTTAGCAGTGGGACATTCCTTTTTGACATGTCCTTTTCCTCCACATTCATAGCATACTATAGAAGAGAATTTATCAAACTTTTCTGGTTCCTGATATTGCTACCTTTACCATCATTCCTCTTTGAACCCTTATACTGCTGTTTGTCTGAAGTTGAAACAACGTGTGAACCACTTTTCTGAGGATTTCATTTCTGAAATTGTCTAGCTCTCTTTTCTTGAAGAATTTTAGCCATTTTTCTAGCGGTTAAAGACATTTCTTCATCTAGATCATCACCTGAGTCTTCAATCTTTTCGGCCTTAAGAGCAATGCTCTTAGACTTGTTCTTGTTTCTTGACTCTAGATGATTAATTGCATAATTCTGCAGATTTCCTACTAGTTTTTCCAAGGTCATGGTATTTGTCTTTTCACTCTCTTCTAGCTCTGAAATCTTTCCAGAGTGCATGCCAAGTTCTTTACATTGATTCACAACATTTTGAAATCTTTCAAAGTATGTTGAGATGTTTTCTGCATCTGTCATCTCAACCTGTCATACAATGACTCAACTTGGTGTAAACGCGTAAGCTTGACATCAGCAGACCCTTGAAATCTATTTTCAAGAAATCTCCACAAATCAGAGCCAGTTTTACAATTCTTGATCATTCGATGTTGTGCTTCCTTCATAGCTCCACTAATTGCATTCATGGCTGAATAATTTCCTTGCTTTTCCGTTCGTTCAGCTGGTGTGTATTCTGACTTTCTAGCGAGTCGAACAATAGGTGCCACAGGGGTTGTGGTAGTGGTAGTCGAAGTAGTTTTAATGGATGTGGTGGTACTTGCAGTTGCAAGGGTTTCTGTTCTCGTAGATGGTTCCCATGCTTCTTCGACTGTATCCCAGACTTCCTCTCCAAGAGCCCTGAGGTAATATTCCATTCTTAACTTCCAATAGCTGTAGTTTGTTCCATCAAAGATTGGCGGACGCAGGTGTGAGATCTCCCTACTCATGATGAATCTTGAACTTCAGATAATCGTTTGAAGATTGGCTCTGATACCAATTGACAGTCCCAATGAGTTGGATGTTAATGCGTTGAATCGATCACACACACAATCACACAATTGCAGAATTTAAAAACACAATTGTTGTAGACCCGGTTCGGACCTCCTATCCTACATCCGGGGGATTCCAATCCAGGCGATGATTCACTCAACACGATTCAAGAACAAACAAGACAAAGACTTATTCCTATCAACTCGATCTAGTAGCTGAATATCCCCCTCAACTCCTAATCTCACTGAAATGGATTACTAACAGATTCTTGAAGTTCCTCAAACCTGCTGACAACCCTGAACGTAATCCAATCTATTCCAAGAAAAACACCATTCTTGGATTACAACTCGATCACAAAGAAGTATACAGTGGAAATACAATTAAACTCTTCTAAGCTCAAAATATTCTACAATCTAATCTTGAAGAACATTGTTTTGACTCAAGTATAACTTCTAAATCGAATCAAAGATCGCTCTCAGAAAATTGTATAGAAGTGTTACAGAAAATTACCCAAACTCCTAAAGGACTCAAGACTTAGATATATATATATATATATATATATATATATATATATACGGTGAGATCCGTCTTGATCCTTTAGTCCATGGAGCTGGTGTAGCTTGATCTTAGTTAAGCATAACTACCCTGTTGTTTCTGTGATGGGCTGACACCAAAGTGATCATGCATGAAATGTTAATGAGCCAACAAGTAGCATCATGTATCTATGGTTTGCACAAGATTGGATATAGCACTTGTAGTGAGAGTAGTAAGTAGATTCTTGACTAATCCGGGCAAGCAACATTGGGAAGGAGTTAAGTGGATCTTGAGATATTTGCAAGGAACAAAAAACCATGTACTTTATTTAGAAAGAAATGAGTTGGCATTGAAAGGCTTTGTGGATGTTGACTTGGCAGGAAGTGATTTCGATAAAAGAAAAAGTACATCTGGATATGTTTTCACCTTTGGAGACACAACAATTTCCTGGACTTCGAAGTTGCGAGAGAGAGTTTGTGTGGCTAAGATCATTCTTGAGTGAATTCGGAAAAGAAGAAAGAAAGTTTGTAATGTACTTTAAAGTGATAGCCAAAGTGCGATTTATTTGGGAAAAAACCCGGCATTTCATTCAAGGACAAAACATGGAGTTGAAGTACCATTTCATCTGGTGGCATGTTGGAAAGGGTAAAATTCAAATGGAGAAAATAAAAGGTGAAAAAAATCCCGCCGACATGCTAACAAAAAAAAGGTGAATTTGCATAAATTGGAGTATGTGTAGCTTCAATTGGCCTAAGAAAATAGGAGTGAGGGCCGAAGGCAGCCAACCCATTGGGAATTGTACATGGAAGGTGAAAGGAAGTTGGATGAAAATGCATCAAGTGGGAGATTGTTGATGTGATGCATCTTCTTGAATTAAATTGAACAATAATAGAGGATCATGGCAGATAACAAATGAATGAAGGAATGATTCCATATTAATGCTGACGATTGTGGAGGATCATGCCAAATAGCATGTTAATGCCTGCAATGAAGGAGAGATCATTCTAGATTATTGCAAATGTTTGAGAGTTTATTTCATATCATTGTATGGTTATTGCATAATATTTTTATGATTCTCATGTGTTCATGGTATATATTTATAGTCCTGTATTGGCACAACTTGGAGTGCGTGAGAAAAACTTGAGTGCTAGGAATAAACAAGAGTGTCTGTGAGGAAGGGTGTGAGTGGGAACCTTTGTAACATCTTCGTCTTCATGGTGAAAAATTCTTGGCTTGGCTGCCACCAGACGTAGCCTAACACATTGTTAGGTGAACTGCGTAAACATATCCGGTGTCCTTTTTATTTTGCTTGTCTTGAATGATTTTTGTATTTACAAGTCACTTAATGTTTGAGAACTAAAAACAAAATTCTCATTAGATCATTGACGCCTTAACCAACCGCTTGCCCAACCAACATCAGTCTAACAAGCCCAGAGAGCCACTCACCCATCCTTGCATAAATTTATTCCAGTTTTTGTGTTGGATGTTTGTGAATTCTGCAATAAGTATCACAAAGTTATTTCATTTTAAAGGTTTAGTTGTTGCAGACATATTTGTGCATTGAAATTTGAATTGTTTTTTGTGAATTGTGATATTGTGGTATGTTTTTGTGATGCGTAGCTAGATTTTGAATATTAATTTAGTGCAATAAAACATAGGAAAAATTTTCTTGTACGGAGTAAATGCCAAAATGGTGCCTTAACTTGCCAATCTTTTAATTTGGTGTTATAAGTTTTGAGTTTTCTAATTTTGTTATAGCTTTGCTAATGTCTCCAAAATGATCTCATCGGGCGTTAATCACCCCAATTTGATGACATAGCACGAGATTAGTATAAATAATTAATTTAATTGCGCAATTTAGTTGTCACGTAGGTATTGACTAGGTTTGACCTATGCATGTGGATACTTCTTTACCCATTTATCAAGTGAGAAGAAGACCATTAATTTGAAATAGGTTTTGAAATTTTCCATATGTATAAGTCAAATACAGTCAATACTGACGCCACACCTATCAAGCACAATTAAAAATTAATTATTTACACTAATCTAGTGTCAGGACAAAAGCAAATTGCGGTGATTAAGGCCCGATGGGACTGTAGCAAAGCTATGACACCAAATTAGAAAACTCCAAAATTATGGCAACAAATAGAAATATGGGCAAAGTTACGGCACCATTTTAATATTTTTCCTTTCCTTGTACTATTATTACTGTTGTTTCAGTGTAACGCTTAATCATCTAGATGGTGCTTTCAAAGTTGGAAAGTGGGATGAGGACGATCACAAGAAATGCTATGAACTAAGACATTGCGAAAATAAAAGAAAGTATATGTAAAAAGTATTAAAGAAAAGTAAGCGAAAAAAAGGAAAAACTTTATAAAAAAATAGACATTACAAAAATTTTTGCAGTAGTGGTCGGACACCTTCTCCCGTCTAGGAGATGCCTATTTATACAAAATGTTGGTGCCTTTCTATGAAAAGACACCTTTTGGGATGAGCCGGGTCTTCATTGGATGCGGATCTTCACCCGTTCTTTACTTCTCCTGGCACGGATATGCCCTTGATGAGGATCGGGATGCTTCCTTGCTTAGGATCTGCTGATTTGACTTTGCTCAGATTCATCTTTCTCGAATGGCATTACTGAGGCAATTCGGTTGCTCGGGTCTTCGCGCTTGCGCTTTTTGTTTTGTAACATTGGCTTGCTCGGGCCGGATCCATGCGATGATCCTGAACTCTCTTCACCGTTTAAGCCTTGACATTGAACCATTCTTGCGACTTGGGCCCTAACTAATTATGCGCTATATTAACACATTTTTATGTGTTAACTACTATATTTTATTTTCTTAACAATTTTATACAATAATTTTTTTTTTGTATCAGATTTATACGAAAAATGGACGATTTTTTGGTGTTAACAAATTAAAATCAAGTTGCACAAGGATGTGTAACTTTATAAATATGCAACTTGAAATGATATACATTACATATATATGCAGCTTGAAATGATATACATATATGCAATATGGAAGCATTCCGTATTAAAATCAAGTTCGAGTAATGTATTTGTCTGATTGATATGTATGAACTATTACACATACTCTGAAAGCAGCCTCAAATTAAAATATCACTTCCAAATTTTGTCATTTTAAATATTATTCAAGTTGTATTTGTTATTTCAGTAAACACGCTTGAAATGGTTCTACGTTGTATATTTAGAGGGAATATATTATATATACATATATAATGAAGTAATTAGTGTATAGTCTATGATTGTAGTGTATAATAGTATACTATAAAGGACAAAATACAACCAAATGTAAAGAGAGTAAAGTAGTATGGACTAAAGAGTGCCACTCTTTAGTCCATACTACTTTACTCTCTTTACATTTGGTTGTATTTCCACTCTTTAGTCCATACTACTTTACTCTCTTTACATTTGGTTGTATTTTGTCCTTTATAGTATACTATTATACACTACAATCATAGACTATACACTAATTACTTCATTATATATAATGAAAACTTCTAATCCAAAAGTAAACAATAATATCAACAATCGACAACATATCATAACATTATATTTCATTGATACCTCAAACACCTATCTAAATCACTTAACAAAAAATCGAAATACGTACAATACTTATGTAATCCTACGAAAACAACAAAGATATAACATGTTGTATAGTGAAACAACAAAGTAAGGAACGACGTCTATGTCATAGTTGTTGAATCGTCGTCATCTGGGCCATGATCCGGACATCTATGGCCTTACAAGCTAGCTAACTCCTTCTCAACAGTCTGTAAGCGCGCCAGCATCCTCTGGAACTCAGGTGGTAACTCATACCCGTTTTTTTGCTGCTCCCTCCGTCATTAAAAAATTTTTGAATCACGGAACCGGTTTTTTCTAAATCCGAGTATTTGTAGTTCATTTCAGTGCTCATTCTTTTTTCCTTGTATTTTTACTAGGAAATATACTCGAGCTTTCACGATTCCGAGCTCACGAGTATTTTACATTCAGGTTTTACTGGATCTTGTATCCTGAGTACTAGTACTTCAATTGTTGCTCAATTTACCTGAGTATTTTCTCGGTTCTCAAAAACGGTACTCAGAAAATGGTCTTTTTCTTGTAGTGGTTTGATCTCAATTTCAATTCCTTATTTATTGAATTGTCCAAAAGGTGACATAACTTGCTTAATCCTTGATCATGATAAATGATGATGTGGCATTGTATCAGCTATCCAATTATTCATGTAATTGGGATTATTAAACTGAGGTGGGATCAAATTGAATATAATTAATTAAAGAAGTTATGCATTGCACTCATTATACAAATTCATTAAATATGGACTAAATTTGAGATTGGAAAAAATTATAAAACGAAATTGAAAATTTCCAAATAACTTATTTAAATATTGTTATAATATTTGTCCGATCCCTCGTGATGTCATCTATATTTTCGTTTTCCTACAGGAGTTTTTTCTGTCTTTTCTAGCAGTTAGCCTCCTGTAGTGTATACATGTTTAACTTGATTTGCACAAGTGTACCTTTGTTTATATAGAGATAGAGATAGGTACATCCGAATAATGGAACCTGTATAACAAAGATACAAGTCTAGCTAGAATAGTCAAATACGTCCGGTCATACATTTAGGAATAAATACTTAAATAGTCCTATAAATTTTACTATTATTCAATTTGATCTATTTGATAATCGTCCTATAACTTTCATATTTTTACCAAATAGTCCCAAATGAATTTAGTATTCAATTTAGACCCTTAACTTTTATACTTTAATCATTTTTACCTCAAAAAGTTTTCATTTTTTACAATTTAGTCTTTATTACATATTTATATTCTTAAAATGATGACTAAATTGCAAAATTTAGAAACTTTTTGAGATAAAAGTGAATAATATAACAGTTTAAGGGTCTAAAATTGAAAAATAAATGCATTTAGGATTATAATTAAATAATTTGTTGATTGGATAATAGTAAAACTTACATAATTATTTTGGTATTTATTACTGGCCGGATGTATAACGATATGTATGGCTTCTAACCAAAAAGAATTGCGTCACACTGGCTGTAGCCTGTACTGGACAAGAAATTATATTTTCAAACCTTTTTCGATCTCGTTCTAATGGATTAATTGTCATTGTAACACCTCCATCTAATTTTGGCACAACCGAATAGTATTAAGGAAAATGAGTAAGAGCTATCGCAACATCCGCCATAAGGGTCGCGTCTTGCCGAATCTTCAGTAGATACTAAGGCTAACAGTCGAATTATGAAATGAAAGACAACCATTAATTTAAATTAATACGAAGGAATTGATACACATCAGGGTTACATAACAATTAACATAATCTTCTTAAGCACACAGGCCTTATTGTACTGTGGAAAGATGTCTAGGGTTATTATAAAAAGAGATTATATTTTAAAGAGATTATTTATTTCTATACTTCAACTATTTCAAAGGTGGGTAGTTTAGAGTAAGATGTCTAGGGTTTCGAAAGGGGCTCTGGAGACAAAAGGCGGCCATGCAGCGCCTATGAGTACGGTACGTGGTGAGGGCTCTCGTCCTCCGGAGAGTGAGGGGGAGGGGTCTAGGCCGTCGGGGGAAGGGGCGGAGGCGTGCGTCCGTCGTTCGTTCAGCCGTCGGATATTCGGCCGGGTATGTCGTTTAGGGATGCGCTGGGGAAGGAGTCGGATGAAGCGCCGCCGGTTGACACTACTAGGGATCTCCTTGCGGAAAACTTGGTGAAGAAATCGAAGGTGGAAGGTCATCCGGGGTTGTTTCGCTTCATCATAGACGAGGCGCTCTTTGAGGAGGCTTGTCGTCCGTGGGAAGGAGCGCTGGTGATTAAAGTCTTGGGGACTTCGGTTGGATACCAAGTGTTAAAAGATAGGCTGGGGCGCCTATGGAAATTGACAGACTCTTTTGACTTGATTGGAGTAGGACACGGATGTTTTGTTGTCCGGTTCCAGTTGGAGTCGGATAGGGACAAGGTGATGACAGGTGGGCCGTGGATGTTGTTCGACCATTATGTGGCGGTGATGACTTGGTCCAAGGAATTTGATCCGGCCACTACTCAGGTTAATAAAACCCGCGTCTGGGTTCGTTTGTACGGTTTGACAATACCATATTTCCGAAAGGATATCTTAACTGCATTGGCTTCGGGAATTGGTAAAGTGGTGAAGTTGGATAGTGCTACTCTAAAGACTGATAGAGCGGAATTCGCTAGGGTGATAGGTGTTTGCGGGTTGCATATGAGGGGCTACATCTGATTTATTCTAGTTCTGGCCACTATGGACATTTTCAACATGATTGTGGGGGTACTAAGGGGGCTGATAGTGCTCAAGGCGAAGAGAGTGAGGGAGGCCAGGCCGGGGGTGCGGCAACTACTCCGGGGGGAGGTGTTAAACTGAAAGAGGACGGTATGGCGGTAGATGAACCATTGACACAGGAGGATAATGGGTATGGCGAGGTGTATGGTGATGGATGACAGTGGTTCGACGTAGAAATAAAACTTCGAAAGGTCGTGACAAGAAGAAGGATTTTCACGCGTCTCAACAAGGTGTAGTTAAGGAGGCGTCTGGGAAGAATGTGAAGGAAAGTGCAACCGGACCGCATAGGGGTAAGCAAAAGGTACCAGAGGGGGATCCTGGCAGCGGCATGGTACAAGGAGATCCAACCTCTTCGTCTTATGTTGCACCTAATGGTGGAGGGGCTTTGGTTCTTGCCACGAGGAGTGAAGGCGGGAATCGAGTGGGGGTGAAGAGACCCCGCATTAATTCACCGAATCGAATTGCTTCTCAAAGGGGGAAGGATAGGGGGAATAGTTTTTCGTTGCTTCTAACGGCAGCGGGAGAAGAGGGGGGCTCGGAGGTGAGTGATTATGAGAACTGGGCGGATGAGGAAGGGGGAGGCATGTAGATAACGGAGATCATCCGCGTTACTATTACAGTGTTGGTTGTTTATGGATTTCATACATTTTAATCTTATTTCATGGAATGTCCGCGGATTAATGAGTAGGACTTCGCAGAGGTGGTTGGCGAGTTTGTTGGTGGAACATAAACCTGATGTGATCTGCCTAATGGAGCCGCAAGGTTCTTTTGAGCAAGTGCGGTATTTTTTTGCAAGAAAGGGTTTTATGGCATTGCATTGCAAGAAGCTGTTGGTCCAGCAAGGTATCTCTGGGTTCTTCAGGCTCAAGGGACGCCGTTTTGGTGTAAGGTTGCGGATGTCCGTCCTCGCATAATCACTGCTGAAATTGCAATGGGCAACAGGCATTGGATGGTTTCGACCATTGGATGGTGAAGCCTGGTGTGTGATTGGGGATTGGAATGAAGTGGCTTCCAGAGAAGAAGTTGAGGGTGCAATTTATTTGGAAAGTCGAGCGGAGGAGTTTAGGCTGCTACTAGAGGATTGTAATTTAATATCGATCCCTACTGTGGGACCATCCCTTACTTGGACGAGAACAGTGGAGGGGAGACGTTTAGCAAAACGGTTGGACAGATGTGTGGCTAACCTAGAGTGGTTAGTAATGTTCCCGGAGGGACGGATTGGTGTTCTTCCAATGCTGGGATCCGATCATGTACCTCTCAAAATTTCATGTGGAAACCCTAGTGGTTACGTGGAAATGAAGACATTTTGGTGGGAGGCTGCATGGGCAACACATGTAGAGTATGAAGAGGTGGTTTGGAGTGGCTTGCAAGAGGGAGGGGATTTGGCTAGTGCTCTGAGTCACGTGCAGGCGAAATCCCTCGAATTCAATACGGCTACATTTGGTCATATTGTAGCGAGAATTCGCATTCTTAAGAGGCGTATTATGGGAGTTGAGAGAGTTTTGGAGAGGATGGATTCGGCTTGTATGCGTAGGTTGGAAAGTGAGCTTAAAGCTGAACTTGAGGCGACGTTATACCAGGAAGAATTGCTTTGGTATCAAAAAGCAAGAGATCGTTGGGTTAAGTGGGGAGACCGAAACACCAAGTACTTTTATGCTCAAACTAAAACTGAGGAGGAAGCAGATTTATGGGTTGGAGTTGGATGGGGAACGCTGGTCGACTGATCAGCAGGAGCTACAGCTGCATGCAGTGCAGTACTATGCCAAGAATTCAACCCAATTTCTACAAACAAGGAATTCAAAGATTAAACACCCCAAAACAACTAAAAAATCTAAGAACTACATGCATAAAAATAAGAACACTTACATTATCTAAGGCATACTAAAATAAACATAAGAGCAGAATAATAATGCAATAATTAAATTCTAGCAACCCTAAAATTATCTAAAACCTAAGAACACTCATTTGAAGCTCTAAGGCACACAATCATACCAAGAACCTACTAAACATGCATTTATTGAGTTTTAAAGTAAACTAGAACATAATAAATGTAACATAGTTGAAACAAACAAACATTCTACACATTTATTGCTAAGGAAAGCATTTAAAGAGTGCCAAACACATGAACAAACCCATTTCTGGAAATTTCTCTTGTATTGACACTTGAAAGCAAGGAAAATAACCCAAAACCATCATTAGCTTGAAGGTAGGGTTTATTCTAACTATAAAGCAAATAAATATATGGAAATGGCTACACTAATGGGTTGTAACAAGCTGTATACAACTAAACTAATATTAAAACAACTAAACTAAACTACAAACATGAAAAATAAACTAACTAAACTACCTACCTAACCCATAAGGGGTGAAGAACCTTCTTCTCTCTTTTTGTTCCCCCCAAGCTGATTTCTTGTAAAGTGTGTTCTGGGATTTTTTTCTTGTGTTGAGGAGGGTCAGCTTTTATACTCCTTGCTCGAAACCCTAGGCCCATCAGGGCCCATCATGTTTTTCACATGCTCCACAGCTTCATTTGGATGAATTTTTGAATGTAATTCGGTCTCCTCAGGCAATTCGAATTAATTCGAATTGATGAGGTCTCTTTCTTGAGCTGGGATGTGGTCTTCATTCATCAATTCGAATTATGTGAGGAATTCTAATTGGTCTTCTCGAATTGCTTGATGGTTCCTGCTTGGCTTCCTTGCAATTCGAATTATTGGTCAATTCGAATTAATTCGAATTGAGAAATTCGAATTGCACCTCTCTTTCTGCCTTTGGGTTTCTTCTCTTCACATTACAATTCGAATTGGGCCTTCTGCATCCCTTCTCAACAACCTCTCTTCTTTTTCTCAGCAATTCGAATTACATAAGAATTCGAATTAATTCGAATTGCGTAATTCGAATTGAGCTTCAACACTTAGCCAAAATTCAGTTTTGTGGGATTTTCACTCTTTTTCCCATCTTTTTGATTCCTTTTTCTTTTCTTTTTCCTTTTTTCATGTTTTTGGATTTTTCTAACACAAATACAATAGAGATTGTATATTTTGTGTCTTTTTAATACCGGCTCAATATTTTTACAAACTTGCATAAATCTGTTGAATTCAACTGCTTTCTTATTAAAATAAGACGGAAATACGATCAAAATGTCCGTCTCAGACACGGAAATGGATTGAAAATAATGGGCAATTTTGGCCATTATCAACGGGCAACAGATAGGAAGATTTTAATTTTAGTGTATCATTTCAAATGGTTTAAGTTGACAGGAAATGTAAGTTTAATACCCCAAGCCCAAATACATCCAACATTAACCCCCTATACGAAAATACTCCCTCATTGGTACCCACCCCTGAATATTGCTTTATGTTTGAAATTAGAAAAGGTGAAAAGACTAAAATACCCTTAAGTGAATAGAAAAATCAAGAAAGAGACTGATGGGCAGAAGAGTAAATTAACACGGGTGTCTTGTCAACACCTCGTAACTCTTGGAGAGAGCATTTTCATGAGCAGCCTTGAGTTCGAAGTCCAAATAACAAGGGTTTGAAGCTTCCACAGCCGCGATTTTGCTCGAAAAGGGTTGGAGATTGTTTGAAGGTATGCACTGCTAACTCGAAACTGAAATGGGTGTTGATTATGGTGTTTTCGATTTTGAGTATTTGAATTATTGTGGTTGTTTTTGTCAGTGGATGTGAGTAGAGAGTGCGAAAAAATGGGTTTTGTAAGCTTCAATGCTATCTTGAAACTGAAATGGGTGATGATATTTGGGCTTTTACGAGTGTGAGTATTCGAATGATGTTGGTTGTTTTGGTATGTGGATGTGAGTACAGAATGCGAAGGAATGAGTGTTGTATGTCTCAATGCTATCTCAAAACTGAAATTGGTGTTGATATATGGTGTTTTTTAGTGTCACTATTCAGATGATGTTGGTTGTTTTTGTCGTGGATGTGAGTACAGAATGTGAAGAAATGGGCGTTGTATACTTGGGCTTTAACGTAGATGAAGTAGTTTATGCATATATGAGTCGAGATCAGTTTTTTCTTGAGCGAGAACAACAATTATGGTGAAAGATACCCAAGTTCACAAAACAGTATTCTTTAGGTTTTTTTGAATTAAAATAAAAATATAATAAGAGGTTGGTTATGTTCTGCTATGTGTTGTTATGTTATTCTGTGGAAACTGTAGTGTAATATAAATGGAACGTAGTACTTTCAGTCGTGTCTGTCATAGATGGTTTGGCAATAGTAAAATTGGATGTCATTGGCATGAGAAATGAATTCGAAACAAAGTAAAGAGAAGGGGAATGTGGAATAGGGTCTCGATGAGAAGAAGGGAAACATCATCACAGAAGAGGCTGGGGACAATAAGAATGAAAGGGCGAGCGATTCTTCAGCATCGATAAGAATCTATGTTGAGTGTTCTGTTTCAAAATTGTTGTATTATGGAGCAAAACGTAGGTATAGATTGTTTACTTGATATGGCACTCTTTTAGAAGAAGATGAAGTATTTGAATGCAGTCTGTGTTGTACTCGTTTAGTTGATAAGAAGAAACGGGGAAACCTGCGGGAAAAAGTAAGAAAAGGAGGGTGGTGATGTCAATGACATGGCTAGCATCAGATCCCGTTGTTCCGTAGGGGTGCTTCAGGATGTAATTAGGAGTATTCAACACAAAGTTACGCAGCAGCAATTGAAGGAGGTGGAGAGGACGCCATTCCACCACTTCATGAAACTAGAAGCGGCGTACAATGGAAAGACAAGATTGCAAGCATTCGTAGAGCGGTTCGATCCGGTCAGATGTGTATTTATGTTAGGATAGGGAAAAATGTGGTAAGATTGGATTTGATGGAACAATGTGGTTTGGTTTCATGTGCCCTGGTTCATTTTGGATGGTATTATGGTTCTATGAACAGCAACAATTTTTCCATGCTTGTATGGTATCTAATGTCCATCAGTGATATATGAAAACCGCGTACTTGGATATTCATTTATGTTTGTGTATTGCATGTTTCTTACAAGTGTATTGATATCCAGAATTCATTCATTTACTTAAATGCGATAGATACAAAACAGGGATTATTACAATGTACCAAGTACGGATCATAACAAACCTACAATGATGAATTCATCACCTCCCTAACAATAATCCTAGTATGACAATGATTAGAAATCCACACACTACCTTCCAAACTATAATCTCAGCACTTCTAGTCGTTTATATTGCTTGACATTGGACCACTGGAGAAGACACTTCTAGTCCATCCTCTGAGGGCATTGCCTTCGTCGCTCTATACGACCAAAATAAATGACTAAAGAGACGACGGGAGGTGTCACGCTCTTCTAATCCTAATTTCGTCGAATTTGGGTGAAGAAGGGGTGCAATACATTTGGGTGGTGCAATAAATAAGGGCGGGGTGAAATGTCCACATGTAGAGAGAAATTGGTCAATATACAATAAGCTGGTCAATGTGTACTCTGTTTAAGTCTAGTACGCTTCACAATTAAGTGTTTTATTTAATCGCGGACTTGGATATGACATATCTGTATGTGTATTGTACTCATTTATGGTGTTAAGTACATATTTTTAAACTCCAATTCCAGCCCGATTAATGATGTATGAGGCATATGCATTCAACATCATACGTAAAAATGAATATTTGCGCATATTGCTAGATTAAGCCATAATAAGTTATACTCTTAACTGAAGTGGCGGATATAGGGAACAATGTGTATTATAGAATTCAATAGACATTGGCATAGTGTTTTAGACAACATCTTGAGTGTGTTCCATTTGGGTTTGAAACGGTGAATGTGTCCAACTATAGTGTATAACTAAGACATGGTGCATCATTGGAATGTGCACATGATCCAACCTAACGCGAGTTAGCTAAGTCAGGTATTGAAATGCACAAATACAGTACTCTACTTGCATTTTTTTTGTTACTATCTCTTATTGGTTGGATGTTTCTCATGAAATGAAGTATATTTCTCGTTGATGTGACTGCAATTCCATTCTCACACGCAATGTCATAAGAAGCAGTGATTTGACAGTGTAGGAGATTAATTTTCCGAATTCCAATGTATACTTTCCTTATTTTATTATTTTTTGTCCTTCCGAGGTTCAGTGTCCAAGAAAGGTGTGATGTGATGGGCTATGCCCATTATGTATGCACTACTGATTCTTGGTTTATACTCAACCAACATCAGAATTATACTAATACATTTAAACCATCACCAGTATTTCCCCCATGCCCCATTCATAACATCGATTCCTTCCCATCCCGATTGCCCAAGCTCGCGAAAATGCCGTCGATGCCCACCTCAACAAAACCCTTTCCACCCAGCTGCTCCGGATAGAATCACGTACCTCCATAAAACCCTCCTCCGCTCCTGCTCGATTCTAGCGTCTTCTCCCCTTCCCACTGTTGGAATGTGCACATAATCCAACCTAACGCGGGTTAGCTAAGTCAAGTATTGAAATGCACAAATATAGTACTCTCCTTGCATTTCTTTGTTATTATCTCTTATTGGTTGGATGCTTCTCATGAATCAAGTATATCTCGCATTGATTTGACTGCAATTCCATTCTCCCATGCAATATCATAAAAAGTAGTGATTTGACAGTGTAGGAGGTTAGTTTTCCGAATTCCAACGTATATTTTCCTTATTTTATTATTTTTTGTCCTTCCGAGCTTCAGTGTCCAAGAAAGGTGTGATGTGACCTGCTATGCCCATTATCTATGCATCATTGATTCTTGGTTTATACTCAACCAACATCGTAATTAAAACACATTTTTACTACCACTAGTATCTCACCCATACCCCATTCATAACAGCATCAATTCATTCCAACCCTGATTACCCAAGCTCGCGAAAATGGCATCGATGCCCACCTCCACAAAACCCTTCCCGCCCAGCTGCTCCGGATAGAATCCCCCACCTCCACAAAACTCTTCTCCCCTCCTACTCGATTCCAGCGTCTTCTCCCCTTCCCACCGTTTTTTTTTTTCTGCGCTAAAAATGGAGCTTCGGTGATCTCTTGGTATATATACATGTATATGTAAATTCCACTCTCTCCTCAACTCCTTCCTTATCAAAAAGATTTTAAGATTCCGACTTTTCACGCAAATCAATACACATTTTTAACCATTAATAACTCAAGTTTGGTACCAATAAAAATTTTAAAAATTTAATATTTAAAAACTACACGACAAGACGAATCTAACAAGATCTCAGTTGACTATATTTTAACCTATATAACTATAATAAAACTTTAAGTGAAAGTTTGTGTGTGAATAGGGGTGATATCGAGTCGAGTATCGAGTTTGAACAGTGTAATTCAAGCTTGAACATTAAAAAAATTTAAAGTTCTAACCCGGATTTAACTAGGGTAGATAGTATATAATTTGAATTTAAATTGGCAGTTTTACTTATTATGCTGTAAAATATAAGTTGGTTAGGCTTGATAAAGCTTAAATTGTGTCTAATAATTTTTTTTTATATTTTTAAAATTTAATAATTTAATCGAGTTTCAGTCGAGTATCGAGTCGAGTTTTCCTCACCCCTAAGTGTGAGTAATGCCAACTATTCAATGTCGAAATTTTTTTGATACCGAGGTATTAGGATGGATGTTTCTCTCTCCATCAATTTTCAACTTTGTAATCATGAGATTGGGGGTAGAATAGTCTTTTACTAATTTATTTTGATCATTGAATGAATTTAAGGGACTGTGGACTGACGTGTGATGTATTTTAACAGTGGGTACTAATACATAACAATTAGGTAGCCTCCATTAAGGCCCAATAAAAACGATCAGGCCCAGGCCCAATCTATCCTTCATGCCTCATTCTCATGATCATCCAGCAACAGCAACAAGTCCAGCTCAGTCTCCTATTTTTGTTTATTTCTTCTCTTCTTCTTCTTCTATAATCTTATACTCTATCCATTAGGGGTCCGGATTCCTATTATAATATCAATTCCGATCCCGACATACCGAATCTTCAACAACTCCTGCTCTAACTATTTCCATGTCTATGTGCTCTTCTTCTGTTTGATACTACTATGTTTCATAGAGCACTTAATTGGGCAAAAATTTGGATAAAAAATCCATCAATTGTTTGAATTCCTATGTGTGTTGTTGTTGCCGCTTGTCACTCCTACAATATCTTGTATGCAATCCACGTGAATGCCACTTAATTAAGCAGAGAGCAGCTTAGCTTCATGTGGAGTGGAGTGGAGGAGAATTGTATGTACCTATTGTTCAAACCTTGGTCTGATCATACTAGTATGACCTTAATACTTTTAACTGTGTTATCCAAATTTTTGTTGGGTATTGGTGTGTTGAGACATCATGCTAATAATAGCAGGTTTTTCTAGTGTACTTTTAAAGATAGAAGCGTTTAGTCATCTGCTTTATTACTTGGGCTCTATTGTGGCATGTTATGTTAGTCTGTAAATATAAATTATAAGAATTCTAATTTCCAGTATTTGGTTTCTTGCTCTTCCTTTCAATATTGTCTGTAAGTAAGACATCATGATTTACAGAAATGAAAAAAGTGTCTTCAAACAATTATAGCTTACAGCATATGTTTAGCATATAACTATTCATTATGGATGGATGTCTCAACTCTCAAGTGATAGGTAGTTTCAAGTTCATATAAGGCATGATTTACAAAATGAAAAAAGCCAATACCCACGTTCAAATTTTTTGGATGCATATACTTAAATTACTACTACTATTCATTATACTCAAATTTTAATGACATTTCCAATATGGTGCTTTCCACTTGGGGAGAGCCTGTTTGGACATTTGAATTGAGACAGTTAGCAGGCAGAAGTTCTGAAAACTGAGGTTGACAGAAAGGTTTTAGTAGGTAAAATATCTGTGTTTGCTCTTTCCTATACAATGACGGATAACTTGCCTATGAGCTCTTGGAAATGTCTAGAAACAACCCCATATCAACTGGTTGCTCAATGTTTTGAAATTTCTGGTATTAAACTATTGCCATTCACAAGGGATATGATTAATGCATACAGATGTCAAGCCTTACAATGTTATGATTGACAATGAATTACCAAAACTCAGGTTGACTGTGTGGGGCTTGCTGAATTTTATCAGCCTGCAGTTAGCAACCAACCACAGCTTGTGCGGTTTTGGCTTATTCGAAATAGTGACATATCTATTCATGAGAGTGCTATTGCTAACTTCAATGTAGATTCGAATTGAAATTCCCTTTCCTTTGTCATAATGATCTTAGATGTCTTGTAATTCGATGAGGCCGGACTAGTGGAATTACAAGATTATGACGACTCTTTGGACATGTGGAACCCTCGTATTTTTGCTAGAACGTGTGAGAGCATTCTGGTCAATCTCATATGGTGTGCTTTCTTCGGTCTTGGTGTTTCACTATCATTCTCTTTTAACCTCGACTATTTTTCATACAGGCTATATTCTGGATTCAAGATAATCAAGATCAGCTTCTTCTCAACATGAGCTTCTTTTGCAGATTTCAGATTTCTTATTTATGTTCCTTGTGCTGACTAGAAAAGCACGGCAAAGATTTGTTACTTTTCGCCAGAGGTCATTCTTATATGCTACTTTTCTATGCTCCAGAAATATTTCTTATTGCAGTTTCAAAGTAATCTGCTGAGCATCATTGTTTGCTTTCTTTCTATTTTACCGTTAATAACACACCAATGATTTTCATGACATTATCACAACGGCAATGGTAACCTCTCCGCTCCTCTCTTTCCATTTTCATTTTCATCATGATGATTCATTTTCCAGAGGGCTACATGGTTGATGATATTGCAACATTCTCCTTATCTATGTAATGTGCTATGCACTTCAGACATTGAGAATATGGTATTAATTGAGCGCAGTTTATGTTTCAATACAGAGCGTTATGACTTCAATTTAAATGATGTTAAAACTTTTAAACAAATGGCATGATGTATAAGTGTTCATTGCATATTGTGCTGGATCGCCCTTACTACATGTTATTATTGTTCACATCAAGTTGTAATACACTTGCAGAAACTTTGCCATTTCCTTGTTATTACATGTCGGCATTGTATTTCTTACAAGTAGTCTCAAGTGTGTGATAGCACCACAAGCAATGTCTCTTTGCTACTTGGGTCTGAAAAAAAGGACAACACAAGCATGTGCCACAAGACGATCTACTGTCGACAAAACAGCAGGAAAGTTGGTTTTGGTTTACTATCAGAGGCACGGTTGAGACTTGAAGCCATATTCGACATCGAGTCTTGTTTGTTAGCAAACTTGTGATCTTGGAACATGGAAATTTGAAACCATTGGATTCAGAAAAACCAATACTTTACTTTCTTCAAAGGAATGAAGATTTTGAGGGTATTCATCGAATAGTGAGCTTACATTAGCATCCATTTAATTTTACCCTGACATTCTCCTTATAAAAGGATTTGTTATTACATTTTTAAGGGATCTCAACCTTGTCGTTTACGAGCATTTCTTGATTTGTATGTTTTCATTGTCTTTATATTTGCGTTTGTCATTAACGAAGGGAACCAATAATTGAGAATAATGCGAACCTTTGCGCAAAAATGTCAAGGAACAACATAGTAAGATAAATTATGTAATTGTATTATCGTAAAAATTATTTGGAATGTAGGTCCCTATCGATGATGGAATTGAGGCAAAGAAATTAAAACGGTGGCTAACTAAATTGGAAATTGAAGAAACACGAAAGGAATTGCTTGTACTAAATGAACTGAAAGTTTACAATGAAAGTAACAAATGGAATGAAAATTACAGAAAGCTATGAAAGGAAATTAAAGTATCCTTTGAGGTGTCTTGTTTAGTATTCTAAATTCAATACTCCCTCCGTCCCACTAATTCTGTCTCACTTTCCTTTTTAGTACGTCCCATTACAATTGTCACATTTCCTTTTTAGGAAATAATTAAATACTCAATTATCAAACTTACCACCATCACATCACATCAATAAATAAATATATTAAAATTTCAATCCACTGTCATTAATAAATTCAACTCATAACCATCACATCACACATAAATAAATCAATAAAAAAATTCAAATTCATTACAATCACATCACATAAATTACTAATTTACCTTTACTTTAAACACTAATATACCCCTACATTAAATTTAATTATCTCCGTATAAAAAACCGTGCCCAAAAGAAATGGGACGTTATAAACGGGACGGAGGGAGTAATATTTATAATCATGAAGCCCCAGTAACCCCCGGCCATAAGCACGTCTTTCGTTTGACTCCTTAATGAAAATCATATACTGTAATAATTATACTGACTCGTGGACCTAACTTCTTTCTATATGGATTGAGCCAATATATTTTGGCCTAGCAATTCTTTGGGCTAACACTAATGCAATTCATATCCTCCTAAAATAGTCTAAAATCATGAAATGTCAAAACTTCAATTTTAAGATGGATAGTAAGACTGGAAATACTCTGGGAAAAACAAACCTAATTACTTTTCAATAATATTCGTTTTAAGTTGGTGGAATGCAAATAATATCCTGAGCCTGTATCTTATCAAATACATGCATTATTATTACAAATAATTGGCACTGAAATCGGTTACTGCAAGCGGCAATATATATAGAGGAAAGCTTGATTGTAATATTCAAGAATTATATCTATCTATCTGCCCAAGCAAATTATTGGAACTGCTATTAAGGTACGGTTCACTCACCTTATCATCATTTCGACTACTTCAAATTAAATTATTGGAACTATTTTTTTTTTAAATAAAAATATCTCAACTATTTGTGTATGTTTTTTAATCTTATAAAAAGTTATAAAAAGACTTAAAACATCTGAAGTCCTTTATTATAATGGGATTTGGTGTGATTTCAATAAAGAAAAAGTACACTAAGCCAAAAAAAATATAGAAAGAGTACTACTTCATTAGTGGAAAGAGAAACAATAAACAATAGTACTCCCTATATAGCAGTATCCTTTATAATGGTGAAAAACAAATATTCATACGTAATTTAATAATATTAATCTTCCATATTTTCACGCAATACAATGCAAATGTTTAATTAATACCTCAAATTGTATAAAAGTATATAAAAGTTTAATATTCTAAAACTGTGTGATTAGAGGAATCTAAGAACATCTTATTAACTATATTTTATCTTATGTAACTGTGTTAAAAAGTCGAATCAAAATTATTTAATGAATATTGTGTACTATGTAAATGTTAACATGTGTAGAAAGTAGTAACTAACTACAGTAAATATATATATATATATATATATATATATATATACTAGTGCTCGTTTAGCGCAGGCTACGCCCCGCACTTGTCTGAAGTGCTAAAGTTGCTGAAGCTGTTATTAAAAGGTTAAGAGTACAGAAAACATTACCTAAAGCATTCGTGGCTATAATTGAAGTACTTCTCATGGTACTGAAATCTAATCTATTTTTATTTAGAGCAACACAAATTCCTAAGAGTTTACTCAAAAATTTCAATCCGCAAAAAATAAATAAATAAATAAAACAAAGAAACAATTGAATAGACGATTAGAAAGAATACTTTTCAACCAAACAAATTCAATGGTGAAAAATTACTTGTACAAGGCGTAAATTTAAAAGACTAAACATGATTTAATATTCATCTTTCTTCCCTTTTGTTGCCTTCAAAGATTACTCTGCAAACACTGGATAACATCGGCTACCAAACCACTTTGATGTTTTGCTTGGGATGCTCATCAATATTATGTGCTCCCCTTTTGTTCAGATCCTCGTCCTACACAATTACAATCACAATTATTAAAAAAACAATTAAGATTTTATATATTGAAAAGTCAAAATCTACGGGCAAGGGATATTAAATAAATTCCCTTTTTCCTTTTTCAATTTCTATTTTCAACTGCAAATCCGTGTTGAAAAAATATCAAAACCACATAAATAAAGACACGCAAGTAACTCCCAATCTAGCAAAGCAACCAGATGTTCTGCACATATCACAAAACTTGTTACTATAAACAAGAACATTAAAGTAAAGCAGAAAACAGGTCCATGAGAAGAAAACCATCCACCATAAACATAAAAACCCAAAAAGAAAACATAACCATAGTCTAAAATCAAAATAAACCTACAGAAGAAAATCTACTTGGCTTGCTTATGGTGATTCTATCTGCTTTTTGGGATTCAACTGACCTCTCTCATGGTCATTCATTCTATCTGGTTTTTTGGATTCAATTATCTGCTCATCAGATTCATAAACATGTCCGTTGTCTCCATCTAAACCAATTGCATCATACAACTGTAGTTCTCTGGTTGATGCAACCTCGATTGATGCAACCTCTAGGCCAATATCATTGTTTTCATCATTACTTCTCTCACCCTTGTCCAATTCTTTCTTGAATCATCCTTTTCTCCACCATTTTTTTGATCCTTCCGTTGGGTAGTTGTTGGGTTTTGCATTTTCAGATAAAATCCCCTTGGAGATGAATCTTTTGACCATGGAATTCTCCTTGGTTTTCTTCTCAAAAAATCTACATGAGTATACAACAAATGAACAATGGAATATTGATATTTATAACTGAGTGATCAAAGCAACCAACCTGAACTTGCAACAATCCGACGTGTGGCCTTTGCTACCACAAGATTCGCACTCAAGACTGCAATAATAATTTGAAAAAGAAAATTAATATTTCCAAAAGCAGTGGTTCATCATCAGAGCGGCTCAAATAACATCCCTAATCAAAACTTAACTATAATGATAAACATGAGGTGATTGTGTCTGGTCCTGCAAAATATATAATGTGATGTGATTAATGTTTCCAGTCATATTACTGATTGCCGCAAAATATGTAATATGATTCTTATTGGTAGCCGATGTTATCCAGTACAGAAGGAGTTCAATGTAAGTATGTAACAGCAACAAGAAAACACACACACACACGAAACGGAAATAAGTTGCTCCTCACTTATTGATCTTAACATGTACAGAATTGGCAGGGTCAGGACATTGGCCGCCTTATTCTATGGGACAGGAAATTGAATAAATACAAGAATTATAAATAAGAACCAGATATAAAAAGTATAGTGTATCTAGGACTCAAGAAACCACCATATTTGAATTTCACACTACCAAATGCATAATTGCACAGATACCATTCTGGTCGTTTCGTTAACATTTGATTCCTTCAGACTTCAACCATCTAATCCCATTACTCGATTGACACAACTCCCAACAAAAAAAAGACTCAGACAAACACATCTAATTCCAAGTATATTATAAAATTCCACCCAATGACTTAAGAGGCTGTAATAACTATGAGAAACAAGAAATCAAAAGCATAAGCAGAGCATTAATTAAGTACGAATTGGTAGAAACCAGTAACATGTACACCTCAAAAGATCAGGAAATATTTTAATTTTGGCTATAAAATTGGGAAACAACCTTATAAATTAAATCTTTATATAGAGATAACAAGCAAATATCCCGGATGCCCTATTTCTTGCGAAACAGATATCGCTACAAAGAATAAAATAGTATAGAGTATAACTGAAACCATATGCAGGAACAAAATAGATTGAAGGTGCAACACCAACAAAAGTGCTGTAAGAATCACCATTTAGTCAGAGTACAAGATCATCTCAAATTAAATTTTTGTACTGTAAAAGCACTTATAGCAGCAGATACCTACCTATGTAGCAAGAAAATAGTTTAGTAAACATTTCCCTTTGTTCATTTACAAATGGAACAAAAGTACGCAGAACAATAATGACACAAGGATTTGAGTGTCAAATGTGTTGTTAAGATTCTCCAAGACAGAAATAACTTCAAAGGCGATACTATTGCTACAGATTCATAAATGTTTTCAAAAAGTATAATTCACAATAGAAACACTGAAAGCAAGATTTTAAAAAGCGAGAAAGTAGAAGTAAACAATAAATTAGGCTTCAATTAAATTTATAAAGATACCATTTTACTATAGTGAAGAAATTAAGTATAAATGCTCGAATATAACTGAGAATTGAGTATAGAATCAACGCTTTCAGTCTTACCAACAATGTGGAGATCTTTCATTGATTCCAACAAGAAGCAGCAACAAAGAAAATCCAGAAGAAGAACCAGAAACAAACCTAAAATACCAAAATTGAAGGTTAAACCTGATACTGAGATAAACGGAATTACTGTACACAGAGAAAACTAACAATTAAGGGAAAAATCACCACAATACAAGAAAAAGAACAATTTAGCCTAAAATCCACAAAGTTCAAAACACCTATGCAACGAAAACACCACCACCGCCGCCACTGAACATCGCCTCACCCACCATCACCCTCGTAGGAGGGGAGCCCATAGCCGGTGATCAGCGCAGCAGCAGCATTCGTGCTCACCGGTGCTGCCAATCGGCTTGCTGCTCTCCGACGCCGCCCCAACGTCGCCTGAGGACCGGCGGGTTCTCCTCCTCCCGCCGCCGGCCCAATGTCACCCCGCCAAGCCCCCTTCGCCGCGCAGATTTCCGGCCGATCATAACAAGAAATGGGGAATCGAGAAAAATAAACGAAATCGAAATAGGAGAAACGAGGGTCAAACATGGAATGTAAATTTTTTGAAACCTAAGGGCAAAATGGTATTTCAATTGGGGATGTCACACATATATAAATAGATATCTATTTATATATGTTACTAGTAATGTACTTCCTCCGTTTTTCAAAAATTGTAACATTCCTGCGTTTCACGTTATCCAATGCATATTTTTAACGCTTCATATCTCAAATTGTGTAAAAGTATAAATTATAAAAATTTGATATTCTAAAAATACGCGATTAGACGAATCTAACAAGATCTCACTTGACTATGTTTTATCTTGTATAACTATATTAAAAAATTGAATCAAAGTTACTCAGTGAATAGTAACAACTATGCAAATGTTACAATTATTTCTAAACGGAGGGAGTATCAAAAAGCGTCGCTAAAAAGTATTGCTAAATACTAATAATAGTAAAATTCGGATTTTTCTGATACCAAATTATCTAACACTTTTTTTTTTTAAAGATCTCATGTTCGAGCCTTTGTGTATACAGAATTCTATTTTATGATAGACAGTCCTTCAATGCCCACTAGGGATTAGTGTTAGGCCCAATGTGGCCTAAAGAGACCCGGTACACGCCAAAAAAGAAACAAATTATTGTTTCTTTTCCGTGAATAAAGAGAATTAAACAAATGGTTCAAGACAACTAAAAAATGAAAGAGTTGCAAACTTCATCCAACAAAGAGAGAATTTTTGGCACAATATTTGTGGGAAATGATATTAATGCATTCTTATTAATAGCAATAAAAAAATGCATAACTATATATAGATTTTAGTTGGTAAAGGAAAATACTTCATTACTATCATTAATACCCAGTAACCCTACTGCAAAACTTTGTTAGGTGCAATTTAGCCACATATGTTATTTCAAATTTTTGAGCAACCTAAAGGGGCGTTTGGTTTGGGCATCCAAGATTCCCACCAAGATTTCTTGGTAGGGAATGTTATATGCCGCGTTTGGTTCGCCGACATCTTTGACGTATGAATATCACATTTCTACGGAGGTGGGAATGTTGAGGGTTTTGGTTGGGATTTGGGAATCACATTCCCACACAAGAGGTAGGTATTCTTGGATTACCACCTCAATTTGACAATTTCTCCTATTTTTATATTAATTTATCATTTATACCCTTACATTTTATACTTCTTTTATTTTATAAATTTAGATATTTTTATTCTAAAAAATGATAAATATGTGGAATTTAATTTTAAAATCAATTGAAAATTATTAAATTATTTAATCATATTTTTTAAATAAATATTCTGATATTTGCTTAAAATTTATTTATTTTTTATATAAAAAATAAAAATAATAATCATTTAGTGACATTAAATTACTAATTATCATATAATAAATTATATATAACCATTTTTTTTATATTTTTAAAAATAAATTGGTTTAAATATTATCACTATTTTGAAGAAAAATGACATATTTATAAATTCGTTCAATTAAAATTCAAGGACATTATAGTAAATTGATTAGAAATGGAAACACCAAAAACGCAATAATCTTAAAACACCAAAAATAAAATGATGCTCATGGGAAATAAAAAGCATAAAACGAAATCAGCATACACAAGAGAGTTCCACCATGTATTCCAATATGTGTTTTCAAACTTAAATAATAATAATAGTGAACATAAAAGTAGGATGACTATTTGGCTGCTTACTGTATTGATCAAGACCCGCGCGTCTTGGTGTAGACTCCATGCCTTAAGTTTCCCATGACGAAGAAACCTTTGGAGTTATTGATCCTTCTTATGATCTTTAATACTTATGTGCTTACTGCTATAATGCTATTGAATGGTCATTTTGTTTGTTATCTTCGACCTCTTACAAAGAGCCTTAGTTCACCAATACTCAGTACCATAAAGATGATTGGATCATCAATATAATACTCATGTGTCGAAATCACCACCGTACCAATGAGAATATCTCCTTCAAATGAAAAATGATCAGAGGATGATTCATGTTATATATAAATAATCTTAATCAGTCGAGCTCACTTCATCCGTCTGCCACGAAAATTCTCCAATAAAACGGCGCATCAAATCTCCGACTATGAAAAGTCATGTATTTCTTAACTTTAATAGCATCTTTCCATAGCATGTTCCCACAGGATCAGGGAACAACGATTTTCCTACAGCAAATATGCAATCCACACTACTAGAAAAATCCTGAATTCGGTCGCTAAAATTGTGGTAGCTAACGAATTTCGATCGCCAAAATTGTAGTCGCTAATAAATTTCGGTTGCTAAGCTCTTTAGCGACCGAATTCTACCAATTTTTTGAGTGTCAGTAAAACATAAAATTCTTATAGTGCCAATCCCGGAGATTCTGCGAAGAGATATTGAGAATCCTTCCAAAGGCAAAGACCTGCTGTATTACCATAATACTTTGTGGCTGGATAAGATTTCTCAATGAACTTCAATCCTATAATTCAACAATCAATGTGGAATGCATACAACGAAACTCGCATCTAACAAAACTATAGCTAATTGGTACATCACGATACTTTTTTTTTTCGACAAATAATTTAATGTACATGAAATTAAAGTATAACATTGCTACTCCAAGAGAGTTCCAAATAATAACAATGAGTATTATTAGTACTAAATGGGTTTGAGTTTTAAGTATCAAAATGGAGGACAAGATTGTGTCGCGGTTAAGGTGTGTTTGGCATCCCAAAGTGTACTATTTTGGCCATCCCAAAACACCCTTTTCGAATTTAGGTACAATGTGATTGTCAATTGGTCAATCCCTATACTTAATTACTCATGTGACAGTTGGTGCCACAAATAATACACTTGCCCCAATTAATTATAATACAAGCAAACCCCAACACACTTTATCAAAGGCCAATGGTGAATAATTATTACCCATTTACTATATTCAAAGTGAAAATTATTCGGCCTCCTTTTTTCCAATTTGCAAATGTTTTTCATACACCGATAGCTTGAACAATTAGATTTTAATTGATATCATATTCAACTTGTCGATTTATATATTAGCTAAAAAAATTTAAATGAAAAACCTAATCATTCAAGTCAATAAACACCACAATTAGCTGCTAATATATCTTCTTGATCCATTGTGGTGTAAAATTTATTACTATTATTTTGCAACTCACAATATTCAAATATTAACTTCATATTTAGAAAGTGATGATTGAATTATTATGCTATTCACTTTATGAATGACATTTTATTAATATATATGTTGTGAACTGTGTGTCGTTATTGACTTTTGAATATAATCAAGTACTGATAATGAGACAAATTGCATTGCAAAAAATAGGATATTCATAGTCTAATCATAATCCCCTAATAGAAGTAATAAATTATGGCTATTGGGGCAGCTTGCTCCAATTAAATAATAATGGCTTAGATTAATTCTTTTACTATTTGACCTCAATATTTATGGACCATAACACTATAATTATAAGACTATTAGTACACTATAATATAATGATAGGCATGTGGTTCACAAACTTGAATTGCAATTACTCCCTTTACATTGACATTAAAATTATGCAATAAAGAGTTGCAAATAAGTTACTATATGTTGATTATGCATATGTAATTGTGTTGAATTATCATTCATGAATGTTGAATTATTCCTCAAAAATGCTGAATAAATTTTTCAACAATTAACTAACTGATATTGAAAATATAAATTAAATACTTTTAAGTGGCAATTCAGTACTCTGCATATGCTTAGCAGGAACTGGTAGGGTTGGGTCCATATATAGAATTCATCAATATGCAACCATCCTATGCATAAATAATAGCAACCAGCAACCTGGTTTAATGCATTTAAGTATATACAATATGATAATTTACTTTAGTTCACATGAAAGGATATTATTCCCCAACACATATTCATTGAGCATGCATTTGGGATTCTATTTGTAGATATTATTATATTAAACTTTAAATAATGTTAATTATTGACTACTTGAAAAGGAAAACCTTAATAACGACTTGAATGTCTGATGAGTTCCAACCTTGTGAACGGAGAGATCAATGCACTAAGTTTGCCCATATCTCGAAATTTACTTTTGGGCTGTTAAAATTATAAAAAAAAAAAAAAAAAATTGATTCCATGATTGATTTAGCATCATTCCCCAATTTTCATACTTGTATGCATTTCATATTCGTTATCACTTTTATTTTTGTATCGAGAATTGGATAATTTCCTTTTTTGTGGTAATCCCTTTTTTTCCTTCAAATATTTTTGATATATTGTGGGGTGGGAGTCGGTTGGGCATTGACAAGATATAAGCGATTTGGATCTTTTATGTGACACCAAAAAGGGATCACTTTACAACTATTGAATTGACCCAACCTTCTTTCCCTTAGCTTGTAATAAAGCGGCAAGCGATTTCTTCACCACGCACATTTTTTTTTTTTGGCTTAGCCGAGGCCAGAAAACCACGCACATTTGCAATTGTTTACAATTATTTTTGTTTGAATAAAATTTAAATATTATTTAGGCACAACTACAATATTATATTGAAGAAAAAGAAAAAAAAAAAAAAGTGAAAGGGGCATTTTATCTTTGGCCCCTTGATTTTATGGTTGTACGTAAGAGTAGCGGCCGCCGTTGAACTTGTAACTTTTGCTACATGAATAATCCTGCTAGTAGTTCATTTTGGCCTTAGAAATTTTCAACATGACCCCCATAACGCAATTATTTTAGTTCCCCACACACTTATTGACTTATATAAGATGAACCAATTAACTTTGACAAATAATTACAGATTAGAGGTTGGACTTTGAAGTTAAGGATGAAAATTAGTTTTAAATTGAGATAGTTTCTAATAATGGTGTTTGGTAATATATTTTAAAATTAAACTCTAAATGTTTTGAAGTTTGAAAAAGTAAAAACGGGGAAAGATAACATTTCAATTTGGAATTTAGGGTCTAAAAATTTTTTAGTTACTTAAAATAAGTGTTTACTATTTATATGTTTTTAAACTATTTTCAGTAGTATGTATTTTAATAGCTAAACCTAACGTTCTTCCAAAGGTAGCTTACTTTGGTTGGGGTCAAAGGTTTCCTAGGGTTTTTATATCGAGTTATACTTACTCTTTTTGATGACATGATTTTATTTAGAAGACGAGCAAAGAAGTATGGAAGTCCAAAGAATACATAATACAAATAGAAGATACAAAAGTTGAATAAATTAAAGAATCAAACTCCCAACCATAAAGTTGAAAGGTGGGAACTTGACTTAGTAATAAGTCACCATCTACAGCAATACTTGCTTTTAAGAAATGAAAAAATGAAAACAAGTATTTTCTATTTATAGGGTTGCTCCGCGGCGCTACGGACTCGACTCGCTCCTACCCACCCTGGGGCACCATAGCATGTCGGGAATAAGGGGGGACATACTGGACGTAAGCACTCCCTGGGGGCTGTGCCGCCCGAACTTTCGATCGATACACAGTTGAGGCGCTATTACATTGCCGAACGCTACAGGTGTGGGAGCGATCCAGGTCAGGGAAGGCTAAGTCGGAGCCCTGCTAGCACAAGAAAATGACAAGGGTAAAGAAAATGGGAATTTCTAACTCTATAGCTACAAAGCGAATGAAGGGGAAAAATAAAAGAAATGGCATACGTTGAGTGGTGCAACATTGGATGATTAATTTTATTTATTTATTGTGAGTGTGAGTGTGTATGTGTTGATGATGTAAAGGCTATTTTTTTAAGCCATGTGCACTTGTCGTCTTTGTCTTTATCATTTCTTGAAAAGTTTGCGATTCTATCTCCATCATCTACTCTCTTGAATCTTGATGGCAACATTAATTTTCTCATTACAAATTTATTAACCATATAATTTTTCTAATAATGAATTATAACACTTTGATTCATTATAATACCTTTTTTTTCATTTTAAGAATTATATATATAATGTATATTATTGTAGTAGTAATAAATACACTGTTCCACTAATGCACAAAGCTTTATTTTAACCAGTGGCGGACCCAGGATTTTTCGGGAGGTAGGGCCGGAGTCTATTTTTTTTTAATCTTAACTAAAAAAAAAATAAAAAAATTTTGGTAAAAAAAAGTAATAGAAATTTTTTTTTTTTTTTAAATTTGAGGTGGGGCCAAGGCCCCACCGGGCCTTAATGTGCATCCGCCCCTGATTTTAACATATGTAGGGTCCGTTTGGATTGACTTTTGAGAAAAGCAGAAGCAGAAGTGAAAGCCAAAAGCAGAAGCAGGTAATTTTTGTGTTTCGATAGAATATTTGAAAAACAGTTTTTTTTAAAAGTGTGTTTGGATGTGTAAAAGTGAAAAGTGTTTTTAAAATGTACAAATTACCAAAAAAGGACATGTTACTTATTATTATGATAATAAGATATATTTGTAGTGTAATTTATTTTAAGTAATGAGGGTATTTAAGTCTTTGCACATTTTACGAAGTACTTTTGGCTTCTGCTTTTCAGAAAAGCACCTCTGGGCTGCTTCTCCCAGAAGCACTTTTGCAGCTTTTCGAAGTGCTTTTGCTTTTTTTGAAAAGCCAAACCAAATGTTTATTCATCAAAAGTATTTTTGGCAGAAGCAAAAGCCAAAAGTACCTTGGTAAAAGTCATTCCAAACACCCTCGTATTCATGTTAAAAATCAATTTTATTGTAGTGCATATATCATTGAAATGTAATGAATAGCTCGCACGCTTTCATGTATGTTCTCATAAAAACAATATGCTAAAATCTATTTTACGTGGTTAATTACGGCTTGAACTACATTAGATGTATTTGTCCTCATTTCAATCATTGGTAGTTGTCACGGTGTTTCAACAGCAGACCATGATTCTGACATTAAGAAAATCCACATTCTTGTTTTCCAATTACAGCAGTTTGATCAATAAAACGGAGAAGGCCTTTGTGATTGAATAATCTTCATGACTCATTTTGAAGATCGGGCTTAAAATACCAATAAGAACTCCCTGCTCTCATACTACTTGAAAGGTCCTAGACTCCTAGTTAAAAGGGAAAAAAATATATAGATTTGTTGTTAATGTGTGATCGAAACAAGAAACCAAGGAAGAAAATAGTATATCAGAAGGCATGAATAAAATGCACAATGTAAATAAGAACATCTAGGGATTTGAATCCAAGCATTTAACTAGTCCCAAGACACTTTAATAATCCCATATACAGGGTGTGTTTGGTTGTGGATAGATTTAGGAGCATATAAGGGATTGCAATAGCATATACTCTAATAATTATCTCTCCGAATCTGCTATCCGCTCGCGCAGATTCGTTGACTCCCAAACATACCCACAAACCCTTATATCCTTCCACTAGGACTTAGATCATTCTAGAACCCCTCTAGACTGAACAGAGTGTTGTGCATCCATTGTCACAGCACTTTTGGATTCTCTCAATCCGAATCCTTGACAAAAAGCAAATTGCTTACCCTGGAATTAGCTACTCCCTTTTTGTTCTCTCAAAAATACAAACCAGCTCAACCCACATATATACATTTTTACTAAAGATTATTACTCAACAAAGTATGAAAATGTAAGTTTAAATGACTCAAGAAGCGTATCAAAATAACATGAAAATTACCCCATTCAGCATAGGCATTTTGATGGATGAATTAGTAGCATTTATCCTTGTCTTTCTTTTATACGGCAAACTGATTTTTTTTTTTTTAAGGAATGTTTGTATTCTCTCTATGCCCTCTCTTAGCCTCCAAGGAATGTGGTATATCCTGAAATCGTGGAAGCATCAAGATTCTGAGTCCCATTGAACTGTGTAGAGACCCATCACAGATCAGGTATTCTATTTGTCCGTTTTGTTGCATCCAGGTAAGTTGTTGGCATGTTGTTCCAACATTCGAGAGACGACGATCATATGCACAAACTCAAAAACCAAAACTATATATTCAATAAACTCCATTTACGCCTCAAACTCAATACTTTCTTAATTAGTTCTTTTAAAAGGGCAACATATCTACTCGACACACATTCCAATGTAATTTTAAATAATTAAAAATTCAAATTGTATATATGTAGAAATTATAAAATGTTGATATTATAAAACTATGATGTTAAACGAATCCAACAAGATATTGACTACGGAGTATATTGTTTTTTATATAATTTAAAATAAAAAAATTTGGTCATAGTTAATATATAAATAAATAATTACAAAAGCCAATGTGTTGGACATTTTAATAAGGAGGAAGTATTTACTAATGCATTAGACTAAAATAAATATAATGTATTAAAATATTAATCAATTTTAGATTGTGGGCAGATTAACAATTGAAAATTAAAAAAGATATGGTTTCGCCTAGGGTTTTGAAACTTTTGACAATTTCTCACCACGAGTATTTTTCTAAAATATAATCCCGGTTTAGGTTTTATTAAAGAAACCGATTTATGAAGATGGAGTTGGGATTAAGGATATATTTAGGTTGTCATGTTTTTATTACTCGTGTTACGAAACTGTGGCCCGAAAGCGCACGGTGTCAAAAATTGCAGTAATTTATAGTAAGACCTGATCGTTCACTGGAGGATGTGCTATAGAAGCAGGGCCCATGTCGTTTACTAAGATTTTCCACTCGGTTACTCGAATCAAGTTTTACAATGGTTTCTAACAACTACTTGACAGAATTTAAGCTAAATTACGAAAGCAGTAAAATTATTCTATAAAGCCATTAAATCGATTCTACAAAAGCAGATAAAGTTATTCTAAGAAGACAGATAAAACTATGCTACACTATCTTGAAAGCAGATGTAAAGTGTGACAGAAGGGACAGGGAGAAAATAATAAAGATTGGACAAGATTCAGATGAAACACAATTAAATTTCTATTTTAATACACAGATCTTAGCTCGGGATAGCTCATCAGTTAGCTAATTCTCATGCTTTCTACACCATGTTCCCTCTAACAGACAGGTACTTATAATGAGAATTTACATGCTCTTAAAACCTCAATTTCTAAGATACCATAAATTCATAACTCCCCTTGCAATGCCTTGCAAGAGTATGTTAATCATTTGTGGTGGATGAGCAACACCTGACAAATCATTAGTTGACGTGCCAAATACTGCCATCATTCCCCCATGTCACACCCAAAGCTTCAAATCAAGCCCCAAACCATTCCATAACTCTCAAACCTTTTAACAGATGGACAGCCCCTAATTCTTCCGAGTGACCTCTATGAAAGCATTTTAAAGAAAAGCAGTAAAGAAAGCTGTAAAGAAAGCATTTAAAATCCTATCACTCGGAAGTGTTAAAAGCATCTCTTTCCGTTAGTATAAAAGAGCCCCTGGTCTTGGTGACCAGATGCAGATCAATAACCCCCAAGATATCAATAAGCCACAGGGTTCACAACATCTGGGTAGTTATGAGATACAAACTGAATGAAACAAATCGATAAATGAACCTATTCCGGATATACTCATTCAAGACTCAATTTTAGACTTTGGCAGAAGAAGATAGTAGTCGAAGGAATACTCAACCCTACCTTAGAAATTCACCAAGGCCTATATGTTGTTCCTCTTGTATTATCTATCACATCTTATCTACATCCAAGTGGACATTGACTTAATGTAATATTTAATATAAGATTTCCAACACACAACAGTTTTGAGAAACCAATTGATATTTAAAAATCATTCCCTAGACAGGTACTAAACTCTCAATTAAAACTAAGATCCTTTCAGTCTAGATGAGACCTAATCGCTGACTCTGCTTCTAAGTTCTCAAAATCAACCCCCAGTAGAATATGAATTAATCATAACTAACGAATTTATCCCTTACTCAGATCCGGATTTTATAAAGGAATTTTTGTTGGAAATTTATTATGCAACACCTTATTTAGATCAAGACTTCTGTGTCCAAGGGGAAGGATCCCCAAAATAATTATGACCGCAACAGCTACGCAATAGTATCATGCATACAAGTATATGAAAGGGAAAATGAAATACCCCAAAATATATGGTGAGGTTAGACAGAATGTGATACACAGAGATGAAATAGCCTTGAGATAAGAAGAAATTGGCTAAAAAGAGTGCCAGAAATAACTGAGGTGATCTGGACTGCAAACATCTGCTATCCAGTTCCCAATTATTCCAGATGGAGCGAGTTTTAGACAGTGAGGAGCCTCTCATGACAGTGATCGCCATCATTAAAAGTCCTACTGCCCATGACTGAGGAAAAACCCACATATTTTTCTCACTACAGTATTATCACAACAGTGTTGATCGACACTGTCTAATATTATCATAGCTCGAAATTCAGGTTTGAAATTAAGATAAAGAAAAATAAAACTGTATCTAATCAGGAATTGGCTGAGTGACTAATCGAATCTCTAATGAAGAGACCGCTCGCCGGAGCTTCCACCAATCGCCAATCAGACCATGCAGAATAACGAATAATAATTGATACACAGAAGACGAGCTAATCGATATCCCTGTGAAAGGACCTTTCACCAACATTGATCTGTGATATTTCTTATTACTCATTCATACACACAATGAGAGGGAAAACATGAAATTAAGAAAATGTTTTTGATATTGTGTGAGTATTAATCACACAATAATTAGACACTAATGGGTTGAGATGTGTAATGAATAAAATTAGGTATAATGGGCCTAAGCCTAATACACCCATGCAACTTACACAGATCAAGAAGTAAAATATTTTTTTTGGGATTTTTAAAAGTGGAAGAAAAGGTTAGTTCGATCTAATGGGTAACATAGACCGAACTAAGTAATGCATGAGGAATGAAGTATTTTCCTTAGCCAATTAATCCCCACAATGAGATGGAACACCATCTAGTTTGAATTGTCAGTTAGTTCGGTCTAGACCGAACTAGACAATTCGAACTGATGGAGTCATTCCCTTGTTCAAATTTGATTAAGGTATTTACTTCAAAAGAGGGTGAGTTCGAATTGCTTAGTTAGTTCGGTCTAAACCGAACTAAGCAATTCAAACTGGCAAGAGACAAAATAAAATCAAGGCATGAATGGATGAAATGCATACAATGAGATTCACAAGTTAGTTCAGTCTAGCAGGTAGTTCGGTTTAAATCGAACTACATAGACCGAACTCACGCATGGATCTCATGAAGAGAACATTTTGCTATGCAGTTCGAATTATTTGGGCAGTTCGGTTTAGACCGAACTACCTAATTCGAACTGCATAAAGTTTTCATACAAGTATGTTTTTGGTGCTCATGAGTGTTAGTTCGAATTACACTGCGGTTTATGATAGATGAGATTTACTCAGTCCTTCATTTCACATCAGTGTCATCTCACAACCACCCTAGTGAGCATTTTAAGGAAGTAATCATGATGCATGTCTAATAGGTACAGGTACGAATACACCCTATTTCTACAAACAAGAAATTCAAAGTGCAAGAAGCCTAAAACCATTAAAAATCTAAGAACTACTAGCATAAAATAAGAACACTTACATCATCTAAGGCATGAATAAAATTAAGATTAAAGGCAGAAAAAAAAAAAAAACAAGCAATAAACTTAACTCTAACAAACCCTAAAAATTATCTAAAACCTAAGAACACTCATTTGAAGCTCTAAGGCATACAAGACACCAAGACAAACCAAACATGCATTTATTGAGAATGCAAGTCAACTAGAACATAATAAATGTAACCTAGTTGAAATAAACCAACATTCTAACATTTATTGCTAAAGAAAGCATTTAAAGTGTGCCAACACATGAACAACACCCATTTCTGGAAATTTTCCATTGCATTAACACTTGCAAGTGAAATAAATAACCCAAATCATCATTAGATTGAAGATAGGGTTGTTCTAACTAAAAGCATGTAGAAGTATGGTAATGGCTACACTAGAGGGTTGTAACAAGCTGTTTAACAACTAAACTAAGATTATAACAACTAAACTAACTACAAGCATGAAATTAAACTACCTAAACTACCTACCTAACCCTTAGGGGGTGAAGAACCTTCCGCTCTCTTTTTGTTCCCCCCAAGCTGATTTCTTGTAAAGTGAAGTATATCTTTTGTGCTGAGAGAGGTCAGCTTTTATACTCTTTCTCGAAACCCTAGGCCCATCTGACCCATCCACAGTGTCATGCATTTCTCACGTGTTCCACAGCTTCATCTGGATGCAGATTTGAACCTGATTCGGTCTCCTCAGGCAGTTCGAATTAATTCGAACTTGAACAATTCGAACTGCATGAGGTCTTCCTTCCTTTTCAGCTGGGATATGATCTTCAATTATCAGGTTCGGTCTTTGTGACAATTCGAACTATGCATTTCGAACTGATGGTGGCTCTTGCTTGGCTTCCTTGTGGGATGTAGTTCGAATTAATGGCTAGTTCGGTCTAGACCGAACTAGGTAATTCGAACTATCCTTCTTCTTTCTTGTTCTTGAGTTTCTCCTCTTCATCAAGCAATTTGGTCTATGCCCTCAGTTCGGTCTAGGAGACAGTTCGAACTAGGCATCTCGCATCCCTCTTCAACACTTCATCAGTTTTTCTTCTTGTCTTCAGTAGTTCGAATTGCCCAGTTCGGTTTAGAACGAACTGGGTAATTCGAACTGAAGTTCCATACTTAGCCAAAAATTCAGTTTTGTGGGTTTTTCACTCTTTTTCCCATCTTTTTTATTTTTGTGGGCTATTTTATTCTTTTGCCCATCTTTTCATTCCTTTTTCTTTTATTTTTCCTTTTTCCATGTTTTTGGATTTTTCTAACATAAATACAATAAGAATTGTATATTTTGTGCCTTTTTATTACCAGCTCAATATTTTTACAAACTTGCATTAATCTGTCGAATTCAACTGCTTTCTTATTGAAATAAGGTGGAAATACGATCAAAATGTCCGTCTCAGACACGGAAATGGATTGGAAATATTGGGCAATTTTGGCCATTATCAACATCCTCACATTTAATACTGATCGTCCCCGAGCAGTCAGAGTCAGTGCTCCTAAGAGCATGGACTCTGCACATTTAATCCATTTGCGTGGCTTCAAAAACCTCATTCTTTTTATATTGGGATAACACAATCAAAATTACACGTATTAAACTCTCTTGGTTGCAGTGTTTAATGCAATGATACTTCTCACTTGAGTAGACATACAAACCAATCATTATTGTTAATTTTTCTTGAATAACTGTTTAGAAAATTCCGTCGGCTTGGTTCTTGAATTCAGGCATGACATGAACTTTGATCAATCAGAATAGAGCCTCACATATAGTAGATACGGAAAGTTCACTCACTCTCAAATTGGGTTTTAACCATTGACGCTCATAATCAGATTCGATTAAATTCTCCCATAAGCTTGCAATTAGATCAACTCGCCACCTGCTCATTTCTTCAAATCAAGATCCCAAGGTCTTATTCAAGGTTATAACGGGGCATACGGTTGTAACTTTTGGTAAGGAAGGAATTTATTGGGCTAAAAAGTGACTCGAGTTCATTCCATTCATAACTTGGCATATACTTTTATTTAAAATTTATGATCATCAATAATTCTTTCTTTCTTTTGTTTTTTTCTTTTCTATTGCATGACATTAGACTAAGTCTAATTTGCTTTGTCATTTGCAATTTATTCTTGTTGAATGAATCTCAACATTTTTCTCTTTTTCTTTTCTTTTCTTTTCTCCTTCTCTTTTTTTTTTTGAATTGGTTTTTAAACACCAATTGATATTTTTGATGATCATAAATTATAATGCCTTGATGGAATGGCTCATGTACACTTGGGTTTGTTTTTTTTGGTCTTTTTGTAAGGTTAGGAAAATATAGTGGCTTCAAAGAAAATTAGGCTTAAAGTCTCAAGTTGGTTAATCCTAAAGGAAAAATATTTTTGGGTTTGGATTTCAAACGAAGGCCAACAATTTTGGTTTTTCTAAGTGCCTCGATCATATGCTCGATTTCGGGAATATGGCATGGTCTTGAATCGGTCTCAATTGCAAGTTCTAGTGCCCTTTACTCGAATTGATTTTCACACAACAAAGGAATTGTAATACCCGAGAAATCAACATCGAGATTTAAATCCAAAAATTAAAGAATTGGATTTAATTATCGAAACCGAAATAATTCAGAGAGAGCGGGATTAAATATTTTTCGGACGATCGCAACTCGGAATGAGTTTATCGAATTATCCCAACGATCTCGGATAATTCCCACACTATGATTTTTGAAATAAAAATCATAAGAGATTATTTTTTTAAAAAAAAAAATGGCGCGGACCGCGCCGACTGCGCCACCACCAGCAGCAAACGCTGCTTACGCGTTTTGCTCGATTTTGGCATTTATTTCGGTCTTAGATGCTTTGAATCAATCCTAACACCTTTCCCAGACTTCAATAAGTGTATTTGGACTCTTTGGGATAAAGTTTGAGTGTAGTAACTCCACTTTTAAGTTAGATTTGGGAGGCTACATGAATAAGTGAGTGTTCAATGTACCATGGTGGGTATAGGTGGGATGAATGAGGTTGGAGGGGGTGTATTTTCGAGGGGAAGGCTGTCATTAAGCTCCTTACACTTCCAAGACACATTAAGACCTCATTTGGAACTCTGAATCATCCCATTCCAATCCCTTATCACCCACCAAACCCCTCTCAAATCACCACTCCGAAAATCAATTCCTCTCTTGAGTGTTGGTGAGAAGTGTGGGTGTTCTTCATTGTTCCAGAAGCTGTGGGCGAGTTGCAAGCATCCTAATCCCTTCTTCTACGGTTAGGTGAGATCATTGATTCAATTTCTTGCCTTGAATTTGATTATCAAACCCTGACATCTTGTATTCTTCCAATAACCCCAAAATAGGATTCATTCGGTAGAATTTCGGAAGAGTGGACTGTTTCGGTCGATTTTGGAGCATTCAAAGAGGAGGATTTCGATCTAATCTCACCAAGGGTAAGTTAGTGTTGTGCATCTCGAATTTTAGAGGTTTTGGTGGAGTATTCACTGAGTTGTAGTTCGATTTCCATCCTATGTCAAAACTGTTTTCTAGGGTTTCATCCGAGTAGATTTTATTGTTGTGCATTTTTCGCCTAGTTCCGTTCATTTTTGGGAAACCTTTTCTAAATGAAATATGTTCCTAACACCATGAATATGATCTCTGTAAATTTTCATAATTTTTGGACATGATTTAGGCGACGAGAAATCATCTGGTATTTTCTGAAATCCTGTTGACAGACTTAGTGTCATGGTGTAATCAGTTTTGTTGTCCGTATCACTCCTATCTACGATCGTTTTCAATGGTCGGTTTCTTCATGAAAGTTGTTCATCTATATGTCTAGTTTATCCCTGTAAATTTTCAGAATTTTTGGATCACTTCTAGAATTGTTATGGATTTTTTAAAAAAACTGTGGTCGAGTGAACAGTAAATTCTGCATCCTTTGAAGGAGTAGTTTCTGAAATGATTTTTTTAGGCCACTTAGAGTCCGAATTTACTAAAGCCTATTTCTAAGAAAAATACTTATTTGGATGTTTCCTAGCACCTGTAAAATTTTCAGAATTTTCTAAAAAGTTTCACTACATTTCCTAGTGCGAAATTGGAAACTGCCACAGTGAGGCTTTTACCGATAAACTTGGTTTCGTGCCTTTTGATGATTTGTGAGTCAATTGCTACTCATTTGTGAAAATTATGAACTCTGGAAATGTAAGCACGGTTTGTAATGATTAAAATGTGAATTTTGGAACTTTGTGAAATATGATCGAGTGGGATGCTTTGATTATTTTCTTGAGGGTACGCCCCCTCTCGTAGCCAAAACGGCAAATATGATTATGTGATTGTAAGAGTCTATACTCCTAGATGTATCCGTATGGGTTATCTAGGGCTCCGGAGTGTGTCTGTATAGGGTCCGCTGCTTTCACTTGCCTTGCGGGTTCGATTCCCCAAGGTGTATGTTTTCCTGCGGGTTCGATTCCCCGGGATATTGTTGACTCCTATGGGTTCAATTCCCTAAGATGTATATTGAGTTCTTGCGGGTTCGATTCCCCAAGGACGGTGTCCTCGATCATAATGAACAATGGTAAAAGAATGTATTTGAAATATGGAAACATTGGTAAAAGAATATGTTTGAGCTCTTGTGGGTTTGATTCCCCAAGAATGGTTTTTTCGATCAAAAATGAACAATGATATATTATTCGTATGGCAAAGTGTAAGAATCTTCCGGAATTATTTTTACTCGACCTTCTTTTTTTTAAATTACAAATTCTAACTTTCAATCTCTCTTTTAAAAACTTTAAAATTTGTTATGCTATATATTAACTTACTCAGTACCGTTGTACTGATAAATCCGTTGTCTCTTTTTTTTCAGATGTTGAAGGTTAGCGCATGGCATTTACATTTGGGATGGGAATTTCCGAAGACTTGTCGCACTTGTTTTTAAATTATTTTACGAACTCCAAACTCATGTTTGGCCGTGTTTGGCCCTTAGCTTCCGCACTGTTTTTAAATTATGCATGTTAGACTTAACTCTGATTTAAACCTTCGGGCACTTATTGAATGGTTTTTAAATTATTTTTAAGTATTGGTACAACTTAGTTTTAGCATCTTCTCAAGTGAGCTCGAAATGGTTCGTGTCTTGCTTGGGAAGGTGTGGCAGTGACATCCTGGACTGGGTAATCAAAACCGGGGTGTTACAAAGTGGTATCAGAGCCCGGAAAATTTTTAAAGCTATTATTTTTCGGCCCAATATAGAGGCCCAAAAAAAAATTAAATATTATTTTAAATATATTTAAAATATTATTTCCATGGAAAGGAATTTTATTTTAAAACCCATGGAAATTATATATCAATTGTTCCGACAAGTCTTGAAAAAAAAAATGTATAAATATTTTTGGGGGAATGCATTTGCATACATTCATTATTTGAAATAAAATGTTCCTTGTCTATGTGAGATAGCATCCTTATTCAGCTTAACCTTCATTTAGAAGCACTAGCTTAAAACTAAATCGTCTCAGTCTTACATCTTGATGACCTGAGCTTAGTGTGCCTACAACTATCATCTCCACTTCCTATCATTTAGATCTTACTGACTGCTAACGTGCCTTAGATTAGAACCTTATTTTCGCGTGCTTGGATAACAGAAATGGCACCTAGGGGAAGGCTAAGGAGGGTAGTCCCAAACAGCGGTGATGCTAACGCACCTAATAACAATGACATTCCTCAAAACGTAGGAGGGCGAGTGCCTCCTGTTCCCAATAATATGGGTGAGCGTCTAAGGAATGTTGAGGAAGTCCTCGTAGCATTAGGAAATGCCGAGGTGCAACGTGCACAAGCAGGTGTACCACCGCCGGTAGCCCGAGTCAACTACCTAGCATTGGTGAACCCCTACAAACCACCTCATTATGACGGCCAAGAGGACCCGACCAAGTTGGAGAATTGGATCCGAACCTTTGACAAGCTTCTTATTGCCGTCAAATGCCCCGAGGACGAGAAGGTTCGAGTGGCTACCTATTATCTGGATGGAGAGGCGGATGAGTGGTGGCAACATCTCCAAGGAGATTTGGCCGAGATTGAGAAGGTTTATACATGGGGAGAATTTGAGGAAGCCTTGAGAGAGAGGTTTTATCCACTGAGCACTAAGGCTGCAAAGTATGAAGAATTTATTAACTTAAGAAAAGGAGGAAAAACGGTGCAAGAATATTACACCAAGTTCAAGGAGCTAGTTCGCTTTGCTCCGAGACTTGTACCAACTGACTCCGACAAGGCCCAGAAGTTCGAGATGGGGCTAAACCTTAGTATCCGAGAGATACTGGTTGGAGGACAACACACTACACTACAGGCAGTGTATGACCGAGCTGTAGCAATCGCTCGTGTCCAGCGACTGAAACGTAAGGACAATGGTGAGTCGACCAAGGGCTCGCCAGGATTTGAGAAAAAGAATCGAAGCAATAATAACAAATTGAGGAAGGACAATGGTCAAGCTAGATTCGATGGACCTAAGGAGAATACAGATAGAGGTTTGAATAACAGAAGAAATGACACCCGTGGTACATCCATACCACGATGCCCGCAGTGCCACAAAGCCCATCTGGTACGCGAGTGCCCTAAGCGTGGAACTTGTTATAGATGTGGTAGGGAAGACCACATGATCAGAGAATGCAATGTTCATGAGGAGATGATCGAGAAGATGTTGGATCTAGTGAACCCTCCTCACGAGAATCGTCCGACTGGGCCAAATCAGGGACAGAGACCACAACAGAATCGCAACCAGCAAGGAAACCAAGGGAGAACATAAGGACGATTGAATGTCGTGAATCGAGCTGGGTTGCTAGCTCAAGAAGAGGTGATCGCAGGTACGTTTATTGTTTTAGGCGTATCTGTCAAGATTTTATTTGATTCAGGTACAAGTGTTCTTTGATTTCGATCAAGAACTTTACCCGCATGAAATCTGTCGGAACCTAGAGCGATCAGCTTTGGAATTCAATTGTCATCGGGAAAAGTGGTATTTTGTACTAAAAGATATGATGGAATCCCGATAATAATTAAGAATTTAGAATTCTTCGCGAACCATAGAATTTGACCATAGAAATTACGGAATTGTTCAAGTTGTTGCGAGAAAATTCATAGGCAGTTATGGGGACATAACTGCAGTCCTAAGGGGGAGAGGATGTGATACCCCACAGAGAATAGTCGCGCATCGAGGTAAGAATTCAATTTTCGAGCCTCAATATTTCTATGCGTGTAAACTACTTGTTTATGTTGGTGTTGCTTTCCGAGTGCGACCCAACTTCGAGGGCAAAGTTGATTTCTAAGGGGGGTAGACTGTAATACCCGAGAAATCAACGTCGAGATTTAAATCCAAAAATTAAAGAATTGGATTTAATTATCGAAACCGAAATAATTCAGAGAGAGCGGAATTAAATATTTTTCGGACGATCGCAACTCGGAATGAGTTTATCGAATTATCCCAACGATCTCGGATAATTCCCACACTATGATTTTTGAAATAAAAATCATAAGAGATTATTTTTTTTAAAAAAAAATGGCGCGGACCGCGCCAAGACCGCGCCGACTGCGCCACCACCAGCAGCAAACGCTGCTTACGCGTTTTGCTCGATTTTGGCATTTATTTCGGTCTTAGATGCTTTGAATCAATCCTAACACCTTTCCCAGACTTCAATAAGTGTATTTGGACTCTTTGGGATAAAGTTTGAGTGTAGTAACTCCACTTTTAAGTTAGATTTGGGAGGCTACATGAATAAGTGAGTGTTCAATGTACCATGGTGGGTATAGGTGGGATGAATGAGGTTGGAGGGGGTGTATTTTCGAGGGGAAGGCTGTCATTAAGCTCCTTACACTTCCAAGACACATTAAGACCTCATTTGGAACTCTGAATCATCCCATTCCAATCCCTTATCACCCACCAAACCCCTCTCAAATCACCACTCCGAAGATCAATTCCTCTCTTGAGTGTTGGTGAGAAGTGTGGGTGTTCTTCATTGTTCCAGAAGCTGTGGGCGAGTTGCAAGCATCCTAATCCCTTCTTCTACGGTTAGGTGAGATCATTGATTCAATTTCTTGCCTTGAATTCGATTATCAAACCCTGACATCTTGTATTCTTCCAACAACCCCAAAATAGGATTCATTCGGTAGAATTTCGGAAGAGTGGACTGTTTCGGTCGATTTTGGAGCATTCAAAAAGGAGGATTTCGATCTAATCTCACCAAGGGTAAGTTAGTGTTGTGCATCTCGAATTTTAGAGGTTTTGGTGGAGTATTCACTGAGTTGTAGTTCGATTTCCATCCTATGTCAAAACTGTTTTCTAGGGTTTCATCCGAGTAGATTTTATTGTTGTGCATTTTTCGCCTAGATCCGTTCGTTTTTGGGAACACGTTTCTAAATGAAATATGTTCCTAACACCTTGAATATGATCTCTGTAAATTTTCATAATTTTTGGACATGATTTAGGCGACGAGAAATCATCTGGTATTTTCTGAAATCCTGTTGACAGACTTAGTGTCATGGTGTAATCAGTTTTGTTGTCCGTATCACTCCTATCTACGGTCGTTTTCAATGGTCGGTTTCTTCATGAAAGTTGTTCATCTATATGTCTAGTTTATCCCTGTAAATTTTCAGAATTTTTGGATCACTTCTAGAATTGTTATGGATTTTTTAAAAAAACTGTGGTCGAGTGAACAGTAAATTCTGCATCCTTTGAAGGAGTAGTTTCTGAAATGATTTTTTTTAGGCCACTTAGAGTCCGAATTTGCTAAATCCTATGTCTGAGAAAAATACTTATTTTGATGTTTCCTAGCACCTGTAAAATTTTCAGAATTTTCTAAAAAGTTTCACTACATTTCCTAGTGCGAAATTGGAAACTGCCACAGTGAGGCTTTTACCGATAAACTTGGTTTCGTGCCTTTTGATGATTTGTGAGTCAATTGCTACTCATTTGTGAAAATTATGAACTCTGGAAATGTAAACATGGTTTGTAATGATTAAAATGTGAATTTTGAAACTTTGTGAAATATGATCGAGTGGGATGCTTTGATTATTTTCTTGAGGGTACGCCCCCTCTCGTAGCAAAAACGGCAAATATGATTATGTGATTGTAAGAGTCTATACTCCTAGATGTATCCGTATGGGTTATCTAGGGCTCCGGAGTGTGTCTGTATAGGGTCCGCTGCTTTCACTTGCCTTGCGGGTTCGATTCCCCAAGGTGTATGTTTTTCAAGCGGGTTCGATTCCCCGGGATATTGTTGACTCCTATGGGTTCGATTCCCTAGGATGTATATTGAGTTCTTGCGGGTTCGATTCCACAAGGACGGTGTCCTCGATCATAATGAGCAATGGTAAAAGAATGTATTTGAAATATGGAAATATTGGTAAAAGAATATGTTTGAGCTCTTGTGGGTTTGATTCCCCAAGAATGGTTTTTTCGATCAAAAATGAACAATGATATATTATTCGTATGGCAAAGTGTAAGAATCTTCCGGAATTATTTTTACTCGACCTTCCTTTTTTTAAATTACAAATTCTAACTTTCAATCTCTCTTCTAAAAACTTTAAAATTTGTTATGCTATATATTAACTTACTCAGTACCGTTGTACTGATAAATCCGTTGTTTCTTTTTTTTTTTTTCAGATGTTGAAGGTTAGCGCATGGCATTTACATTTGGGATGGGAATTTCCGAAGACTTGTCGCACTTGTTTTTAAATTATTTTACGAACTCCAAACTCATGTTTGGCCGTGTTTGGCCCTTAGCTTCCGCTCTGTTTTTAAATTATGCATGTTAGACTTAACTCTGATTTAAACCTTCGGGCACTTATTGAATGATTTTTAAATTATTTTTAAGTATTGGTACAACTTAGACTTAGCATCTTCTCAAGTGAGCTCGAAATGGTTCGTGTCTTGCTTGGGAAGGTGTGGCGGTGACATCCTGGCCTGGGTAATCAAAACCGGGGTGTTACACGAATAATGAGTTACAGTGACTCATGGCTCAGATCTCACATGGTATGGGTTGATCATGTCATACATTTATTCTCAAATTTAGCCTTTGAAAAATTCTTACAATTTATTCAATCAAATTCTCAACATGAAAATTTGTTTTTCTTTCAAGTGATCATATCATTGGATTTTTATAGCTCAAAACCTCAAGAATTTATATCCTGCATATTTTAATTGTTTTATCCCAATGTAATAGTTTGAAAATTTCATCATTAGCCTAAATTCAATGTGTGAATTTAGGTGACAGATTTATGCTTGTTTTATGCCGGTTAATTAATTTAAAGCAGTAAAAAGACATTGTAAACATGCAGGCATGTCACAGTTTTGTTTTTGGCGTGACAGTCACTTATTCATCTTGGACTGTCACACATCTTTTCTAAATATATTTTTGAGAATTCAAAACGAAATTCTCTTTGTGGAAAGCAATAAAAATGACTTCCAGAATAAAACTTCTGACCATCATCATCAAGCAGTTCCAAGGTTCGTTTTACAGCATACGACCTTAATTACTGTACTTCATCAATACATTAGTTACAGGAGATGCTATACACTTGAGTAAAGTTAGCATAAATAAGCAATCAAAAAATCTCCTAAATGAAGTTCCAGTTAATCTGCACAAAAGTAAATCTTATAGATTCCTTCCATCCCCTACACCCCTCTCTTCTATCCTTGAAAGAAGATCCGGCTCCAGTGGACGAAGTTGGTCAGGCTACAGGGCACGCAGTAATCACCCAAGTCTTCTTCTTCGCCATCCTCCAGCACTCTCTGGCAGTAGACTCTGGGTCCTTGATTTCCGAACAGATCAGGAGTCTCCAGGCTATCAGCCAGCCATGCAAAGACATTGGTCCCTACATATGTCATGACTGATCTATCAGTCACCATCATGTTTATCATTGACACCCCTTGACGGACCTGTTCGTTGTCCAGCTTGCTGAGCAGCATGTATCCTCTGACAAAGATCGAGGCTTTGTGATTATCCTCAATCCCTTCCTTCAGCAGTTCGCAAGCTTGACCCTCGTCCCCTGCTCCAAATGCTTGTAGAGCTGGGATAAGCTGGAGGTTGAAGTTTCCAGCTTCCTCACACCTCAGTAGGAGTTCCTCTTTCTGCTGTTCAACTCCTTGCTGCCACATTTTCACAATAGTGGTCTCCAGCTCGCACCTTTTATAGACAATGGGGAGATCACCTGCATCCCTGAGTTTCTTGCATGCCTCCCTGACAGTAAACACCTTCTTAATGTCATCATCTCCGATGCGGGAGAGGATTTCCCCTAAGAGCTCCACTGACAGGTCCAGCAGCTCAGTTCTTTCCACAGGCAGGTCCAGCGGTTCAGTTCTTTCCTCTTGAGCTGGATTTGGGTCTAGAAGAATGGTGCCTCTGGAAAGACACGGAGTAGTAGTCAGATCTGACATCAGCAGTCTCACCCCTTCAGCTAGTTCTAAATATAGGTCGCTGAATGAGAGAAGTTAGATATGTTTTTAGCACATGTTTGATAAAATTTTTCAAGTTGAAAATCAACATCCTCACATTTTGAGCTAAGCTCTAAATGTGAGTTAATTGGTTTTTACTTGAATTTATTAGGGTTAGATCATTAAATCCAACACCTATTGCAACTAAAAAGTTAAAGAATAAGGGTCCTGGACCCTCACAATTTTTCTTAAACTATCAATAGTCTAGATATTTTTGCATGGCCAAAGGGTCACGAGATAGAAAAATTTTAATAAGCTATTGGGCCTATCAAAAAGGAAATTTTTTTGATTTTCATCACTTGAAAAGTGATTTAAATCATGCTAAATGGGCAGCAAGATGATTATTGATGACGAACAAATGCACGTGACAAGTTATGCAATCACTAGTATGTGGAAATGGACCAATGAGAATAGAAATTAAATAAATATGCACATGCACAAAAAAGGTCATTTTTGGATTTTTATAAAAAGTGTTGACTTGTTTATTTAGTAAAATTGAGGGTGTGAGTGGTCCCCCATTTGGATTTTGTTTTGGGAAATGGGTATTAATAAGTGAGCAAAATTGTCACACTTGAATATTCCCCACTTGTTACAAAAGAGAATCTATGTCAAACACTAAAAGGGATAGAACATTCTACCACTTTTTGTCTGTTTAAACATAAATGCCATGCCAACTATGTTGGAAAAATTTTTGCATGGTTTTGTTTGTACCATGTTTCCCATACGTGCAAATGTCAACTTCTCGAGTTGAGTTTGCAGATTGTGAGTAACAGGTACCCGACAAAAGCATTTATTAACAAGATACACATAACACAGTACATGCATACATCAAAACAAATACTAACAGTCCATACATACTAATGTCATGCAAAAATTTTGCCAAAAATCATGCTTCAAAAACATAATTTCTCAGACATCATCAACATGCATTGTCAATCATAATCATCGAATATCCCATACTCAATATGCAACATAACACAGTAGAAATAGGGGAAAAATAACCCCTGTGTTCGCCCATTTCACAGAGCACAATATTATATACACACAGACATTATAAAGCAACAAATATCAACAAAGCAGAAAGAGACATAATTTTTTAGGGTTTTGAAACCCAAAATTTTTTTTTTAAGAAATAAGCATCCTCCATACCACAGAAAACTTAAGGACACAAAAATGGCAGTTCGAACTAAAATAGGAGAAAGCCCTAGTTCACACCACTCTGTTCTAAACCAATTCCGAACATGCCCAACTCACTCCAACCATTTTCCGACCATCCCCGACATGGAAACAGTAGCCATTCCCTTCCCCACCCCCGATTTCGCAAAAACAAAGAAGAAACAAAACTGGAACTCGCGAAAACAGGGTACGAAATCAAAAAAGGAAACTTACCCCCTGCTCCCGCTTGGGTTAGACGATGAAGAAGCCATTTTTGAACAATTTGGACGGAGAAATGACTCTGGTTTCGCGAGGAAGACGAATGGTTTGCGAGAGAACGAGAGAGAAAAGTTCGAATGTGGGAAGGTGGAAATAAGAGGGAAGGGGGAAGAAGAGTATATAAAGGGTGTGGGATAGAGGAGTTCGGTCTATTAGAGACCGAACATTACCGAACTCAATGGGATCTTCAGTATTTGTTATGAGTTCGGTCTATTGGGCAAGTTCGGTCTAGACGAACTTGCTTGGAGACCGAACTTGAAGGGAAAACTAACAAACACTTGGATGATCAGTTCGGTCTAGACCGAACTAATGTTTAATTCGAACTCAAGTAGATAGATCGAACTTGACACTTAAAAGAAAAGTGCTTTTGTGAATTAGTTCGAACTACCTGGGTAGTTCGGTCTAGACCGAACATGCCTTATAAGTCGAACTACTCACTTGCATAATCAATGGAACATTGTCTATGTAGATTAGTTCGAACTATTTGCACTCAGTTCGATTTAGATCGAACTGAATAATTCGAACTATTACTTGGCAAGGTTATTAACACAGATGAAGTCCTGGAAGGTTAATTCGAATTATAAGGTCAGTTCGACTTAAACCGAACTAGACAATTCGAACTTGATGAAAATTTCTAAGACAACATATCCGATAGTTAGCAAAAATTTGGAATTTTCAAAATTTGACGCTCTTTTATCAAAATTAAAATGCAAACTGAGTGCACAACAATACATACTACAGTTTAATTTGTTTGCAAAAATTAGGTTGGATTAACACCTTTATTTTATGGACTTATTCCGGATTTTAAATTTCTCTAAACTCCGAAATTAATTTCCATTAAATCCAGTATTAATCCAACCGGGAACCTGGTTTTTTTTTACGCTTTATTTTTCTTTTTGTTGGTCCCACGAACTCCTGCAAAGCGAACATAATAAACATATTAGATTTTTCTCCAAATACCAACATCATCACATTTAGAGTTTTAACACTCTAAATGTTTAATTGATTTTTGGGTACTTATTGCACAGGACAATTTATATAAGTAAAATGCATATATATATATATATACACGTATAGGTTGGCTCTGAAGTCATCTAAATTTCTTTCTCGGGGTCGAACTGTCCGAGATACTCCTTCAATCTTTCTCCATTCACCACCAACTCTCTCTTGTCAGTTCGGATCCTGACAGCTCCACTTTCAAACACATGCAGCACTTCGTATGGCCCTTCCCATCTGGATTTAAGCTTTCCGGGGAACAGCCTCAACCTAGAATTAAATAACAAGACATTTTGGCCAACATAGAAGTGTTTAGATTTAATTCGACGATCGTGTAACTTCTGGGTCCGCTCTTTGTAAATCCTCGAGCTTTCGTAAGCTTGCGCACGTATTTCCTCAAGTTCATTGAGGTCCAACTTGCGTTTACTTTGGGCAACTCGTGGGTCAAAATTAAGCGTTCTTATGGCCCAGTAAGCCTTGTGCTCTAGTTCTACGGGCAAATGACAGGCTTTTCCAAAGACGAGCCTGTATGGAGACATCCCAATGGGTGTCTTGAATGCAGTGCGGTATGCCCATAAAGCATCATTGAGCTTACGTGACCAATCTTTGCGGGTTATCCCCACAGTGGCCTCGAGTATGTTTTTGATTTCGCGGTTTGATATCTCGACTTGGCCACTGGTTTGGGGATGATAAGGCGTGCCAATCTTGTGAAGAATCCCATTTTTGTTCATAAGATTTGCAAGTGCTTTATTAACGAAATGGGTTCCTCCATCAGATATTATTACCCGAGGTACACCAAATCTGTCAAAAATGTTATTTTTCAAAAACTTGATGACTTGGTGACCATCATTGGTTGGCAGTGCAATTGCCTCAACCCATTTGGATACGTAATCGACAGCTACCAAGATGTAGTGATTCCTATCAGATGTCGGGAATGGTCCCATGAAGTCAATGCCCCATACATCGAAAATCTCAAGCGTGAGAATCCCTTTCTGAGGCATTTCATCCTTCTTGGAGATATTCCCTAGTCTTTGGCATCTGTCGCAAGACTTAACAAACGCCTTGCAATCCTCGTAAACAGTAGGCCAATAGAAACCACACTCGAGCACCTTATGAGCTGTTCGAGTGGGGCCATGGTGACCTCCATATTCCGATTCATGATATTTTTTAGCGATTTGGTAGGCCTCGTGCTCCGTTACATATCGTCTTATACTCGAGTCTGCACAATGCTTGAAGAGATAAGGATCTTCCCAAAAGTAGTTAACTACATCTCGGTAGAACCTTGCTTTCTGGCCCCTGTTCTGGAATGGTGGGATAATTCCACATGCTAAATAGTTAGCAATGTCAGAAAACCATGGACAAGCTTGATCATGAAGATGCAAGGCAAACAGTTGTTCATCCGGAAAATTTTCATTGACGGCTAGCTCATTTTTATCATTTTCTAGTCGAGACAAATGGTCAGCAGCACCATTGTCTCTATCTTTTTTATCTTTTATTATGATGTCGAATTCTTGCAACAAAAGTACCCACCTGATTAATCGAGGTTTGGCGTCTTGTTTGCTAAACAAGTATCTCAGTGCAGAGTGATCAATGTATACTGTGGTTTTCGTACCAATGAGGTACTGTCTGAATTTATCGAACGCGAAAACCACAGCATACATCTCTTTCTCCGTGGTGGTGTAGTTAACTTGGGCTTCATTTAGGGCATGACTTGCGTAATGAATTACGCAGTGTTTCCCTTCCTTATGTTGCCCAAGAACTGCACCCACGGCAAGATCACTTGCATCGCACATTACCTCGAAAGGTATTGACCAATCGGGTGGTTGTGCTATTGGGGCAGAAATCAACAACTTCTTGAGCGTGTCAAAGGCTTGAACACACACTTCATTTATTAAAAAGTGATTTTCTTTACAAAGCAAATTAGTGAGCGGCTTGGCAATTTTAGAGAAATCTTTAATGAATCTCCGGTAGAAACCGGCATGCCCTAAGAAACTCCTAACTGCTTTTATTGAGCTTGGTAATGGAAGATTGGAGATGACTGAGACTTTGGCTCTATCGACTTCGATGCCTGCGCGTGAGATGCGGTGACCCAACACTATTCCTTCGGTGACCATGAAATGGCACTTCTCCCAGTTCAAAACTAGGTTAGTGTCCTCGCACCTTTTTAAAATTTTTGCAAGATTAGTCAAGCATTCATCAAAAGTATCTCCATACACAGAGAAGTCATCCATGAAAACTTCAATGCATTTTTCGATAAATTCTGAGAAAATTGACATCATGCATCGTTGAAAAGTGGCAGGCGCATTGCAAAGTCCAAAAGGCATGCGCCTGTACGCAAAAGCTCCATATGGGCACGTGAAAGTGGTCTTATCATGATCTTCACGAGCTATTACAATCTGATTATAGCCAGAGTACCCATCCAAAAAGCAATAGTACTCCCTTCCAGCCAACCTCTCCAGCATCTGATCAATGAATGGCAAAGGGAAATGGTCCTTCCGCGTAGCGGTGTTGAGCTTCCGGTAGTAGATGCAAACTCTCCAACCGGTCACTGGACGTGTCGCCACTTCTTCTCCTTGCTCATTAGTTGTTATGCACATCCCCCCACGCTTTGGTACGACCTGCACTGGGCTTACCCATTTGCTGTCAGATATAGGATAGATGATACCAGCATCTAAGAGCTTGATAACTTCTTTCCTTACCACTTCTTGCATATGGGGGTTCAAACGCCTTTGTGGTTGCCTTGAGGGCTTGTACTCCTCTTCCACTAAAATTCTGTGCATGCAAACAGAGGGGCTTATTCCTTTTATATCAGAAATGGTCCATCCAATTGCATGTACATATTTCTTTAGAATGTCTACCAGAGCTTTTTCTTGTTCTTGTGTCAGGTTGGCTGACACAATTACCGGTAATCTTTTATGTTCAGCGAGAAAAACGTACTTAAGATGATCCGGAAGTATTTTAAGTTCAAGCTCTGGCGGGCATTCAACGGAAGGCAGTAGTTTGCGAGAAATGGTTTGGGGTGAAAGATCAGAGTTACCTTCAGGACCCTGTGTCGGTACAGAATCCACTTCCTCCTCCGTGGTGCTCTCGTCCTCCTCTGGGATGAATTCAACACCGTCAAATTCTTCAAGGTCCCCAGTAATAGGGTCCTCGAAGTGGACAGCGTTGCAGCTCCTTTGTTGCTCCGCACCTTCAGGCGTCAGTACCTGTTTTGAAACTTTGTCTGTCACAACAGTCATAGAGTTTATGATCTCATCCTCACTCCTACTTTCTATTACATCAAACATGGAACAAGATCCCTCATTCGGGAATTTCTGCAGCTGCTCCATGTCAAAGGAAATTTCTTTGTCGTCGACCCTTAATGTGACTCTTCCAGATGTGGCATCAATTAATGCACCGCTAGTGGCCAGAAACGGGCGTCCCAGGATAAGCGGCATTTCAGAGTCCTCTTCAATATCGAGGATGATGAAGTCAACCGGGAAAAGAACTTGGCCGGTCCTGACTACCACATCCTTGAGGATTCCCACGGGTTTTGTGATTGATCTGTCTGCAAGTTGCAGTTTCATCTTGACCGGTTCAATCTCTCCGAGCCTTAGGCGAATTGCCATGGCTAGAGGCATCACGTTGATGCTGGATCCTAGATCACATAACCCCATGCTCACTTTGGCCTTTCCAATCTGTACTGGTATCGTGCAACATCCAGGGTCTTCTTTCTTTTCGGGTAGTTTTCTTTGAACTATGGCACTGCATGTGTTGTTGATAACAATCACCTCCTCCTGCTCTACCTGCCTTTTCCCTGAAATCAATTCTTTCAAGAACTTAGCATAGGTGGGCATTTCTGAAATCATTTCCACGAGAGGAATGGTTATCTCTACAGAGTTTAACCGTTCTAGAAATTTCTTGAATTTAAGGTCATGTTCCTTATTTTTAAGACGTGCAGGGTATGCCACCCTTGGCATGTACTTATTATTATCAATTTTTGGTGGTAAAGAGAATGAAGTTGTACCTTCACCCATACCCTTTTCAGCTTCATCTGCAGCTTCAGCCTGTATGTTTGCTGCATCTGATTTGTCCCTTACCAGCTCAATACCTTCATTTCCTCCAACCCTTTCCTTTTCCTTCTCCACCTCCAATGAGACCTTTACTTTCATAGCTTTCTTCTTTGCAGATCCAACGTTTCCCTTCAGAGTCTTGCCTCCCCGTAATGTGATTGCTTTACATTGCGGGTTGGCTTCAGTGCTACTCGGTAGTGTTCCCTTGCCCCGGTTCTGCAATTCCTTAGCCAACTGGGTGACCTGCGTCTCCACATTCTTGATTGATGCCTGCAGTTGCTGGTCTATCTCCTTTTGATTGGATATAAACTCGGTCATCAAGTTCTCCAAACGAGATGGTGGCTTTTGGTTGTATTGCTGATTCTGGTCAGGTTGGGGCTGGAAATTCTGGAAATTCTGGCTCTGGTTTGGGTTGGGCCTGGAAGTTGTGATTATGATTCTGGAAATTCTGTACTCTTTGCTGGACGAATCCTTGATTCTGAGGTCTGAAGTTCTGCTGAGGGTTTTGGTTTGCATACTGGTTAGGCTGGTTTGGCTGCAACAAATGCGCATTAAGTGCATTGTTGTTGGAATATGAGAGATTGGGATGGCGATTCTGGTAATTTCCTGCATAAATACAGCTCTCGGAAGCTATCTGTTGGCACGTGTCAGTTGGATGAGGTCCCTGACATAGCCCACAGATGCTACCCGGTTGCTGTGTTTGATCATGGCTGGATGAGGTTCCTGCCTGAGAAGTGCCTACTCCTTTTCCTTTCTCCTGTCCCAGCTATATCGCCGCTACCTGCTCTTGCAATTTTTCAAAATCTGTTTTTCCCTCACTTACAGCAAAAACTTTCCTAGGAGGGTCCGCTTTCTTATCATTCCTGTTCAATACAGATCGATTGACAGACATTGTCTCAATCTTTTCCCAGGCTTGATCCATTGGCAAATGGAGTAAATGTTTTCCGCCTGTAGCGTCCAACATCGTTCTCCATGGATGGGTGAGCCCTCCATAGAATTTCCTCAGTTGCTCCCATGGTTGGTATCCGTGTTAGGGGCATCGCCTCAAAAGGTTGGAGAACCTCTCCTTTGCGTCATACAATGATTCATCCGGCTTCATCTTGAACTCTCCAATTTTCTCTCGTCCTTCGTCTATCTTAGATTCAGGAAAATATTTCAACAGAAAACTCCTCACCAAATCTGCCCAGGTGCTCCTCTGATTTATGGGTAATGATTTATACCAATCCCTGGCACCGCTAAACAAAGAAAAAGGAAACAACATTAGTCTTATGGCATCAGGTGAAACTCCCTGATTTTTTATTGTATCACAGAGCTCTAGAAAGGTTTGGAGATGATCATGGGGATCCTCATGATTTGCGCCGCAGAATTGATTGTTTTGCACCAAATTAATGAGTGCTGGTTTGAGCTCAAAGTTGCGTGCAGGAAATTGCGCTCTCCGAGGGCTATCCAGATAAGGCTCCACGATTGGCTGCATAAAATCAGCTGCTGCCTGCTGTTGTTGATTTCCTTGCTCTGCTTGGTTTTGGTAGTGCTGGTGGTAATTAGGATTCTGTTGGAACATGTTGTCCGGGTCATGAGGGTTGTTCTGGAACTGGTCTTAATTGAAGGCTTGATTCTGGTATTGCTGGTTTGGTATATTTTGGTTTTGTTGGTTATATTGGTTGAGAGGGGGTGGGTGTTGGTGGAATTGCTGATATTGTTGCTGATTTGGATTAGGTAGATTTTCCTCCTCGTTGGCACGATTTGGGTGCTCTACCATGCCCCCATCAGCTCCATTACCAGGATTATTGGGTGGTTGGTCTATTGGTAAGATCGGGGGAATGTCCTGGTTCTCTGCCATATCGAATATTTCACTGCTTGTGGTTTCGGGTGAGGTACGAGTCCGAGCTTCCTGCTCTTTCCTTCGTCTGGCTTGCGCCCTCAGCTGGCGAGCGGTCCTTTCTATTTCTAGATCGAACGGTAGCTCAGGCAATGTGGCCTTTCTCCTTTGCATAAGCAGTTTGTATTCGGTTTTGACAGTACCTGCACAACCCCCAGGTTAGAAATGGTTCAAGAGTATATACAACAACTATCTATGAGTAAATCAGGAGTGTAATTTTCCTAGTAAACGGCGCTGCATCCTCCCCGGCAACGGCGCCATGAAACTTTTGACAATTTCCCACCACGAGTATTTTTCTAAAATATAATCCCGGTTTAGGTTTTATTAAAGAAACCGATTTATGAAGATGGAGTTGGGATTAAGGATATATTTAGGTTGTCACGTTTTTATTACTCGTGTTACGAAACTGTGGCCCGAAAGCGCACGGTGTCAAAAATTGCAATAATTTATAGTAAGAGCGGATCGTTCACTGGAGGATGTGCGATAGAAGCAGGGCCCACGTCGTTTACTAAGATTTTCCACTCGGTTACTCTAATCAAGTTTTGCAATGGTTTCTAACAACTACTTGACAGCATTTAAGCTAAATTACGAAAGCAGTAAAATTATTCTATAAAGCCACTAAATCGATTCTACAAAAGCAGATAAAGTTATTCTAAGAAGACAGATAAAACTATGCTACACTATCTTGAAAGCAGATGTAAAGTGTGACAGAAGGGACAGGGAGAAAATAATAAGATTGGACAAGATTCAGATGAAACACAATTAAACTTCCATTTTAATACACAGATCTTAGCTCGGGATAGCTCATCAGTTAGCTAATTCTCATGCTTTCTACACCATGTTCCCTCTAACAGACAGGTACTTATAATGAGAATTTACATGCTCTTAAAACCTCAATTTCTAAGATACCATAAATTCATAACTCCCCTTGCAATGCCTTGCAAGAGTATGTTAATCATTTGTGGTGGATGAGCAACACCTGACAAATCATTAGCTGACGTGCCAAATACTGCCATCATTCCCCCATGTCACACCCAAAGCTTCAAATCAAGCCCCGAACCATTCCATAACTCTCAAACCTTTTAACAGATGGACAGCCCCTAATTCTTCCGAGTGACCTCTATGAAAGCATTTTAAAGAAAAGCAGTAAAGAAAGCTGTAAAGAAAGCATTTAAAATCCTATCACTCGGAAGTGTTAAAAGCATCTCTTTCCGTTAGTATAAAAGAGCCCCTGGTCTTGGTGACCAGATGCAGATCAAGAACCCTCAAGATATCAATAAGCCACAGGGCTCACAACATCTGGGTAGTTATGAGATACAAACTGAATGAAACAAATCCATAAATGAACCTATTCCGGATGTACTCATTCAAGACTCAATTTTAGACTTTGGCAGAAGAAGATAGTAGTCGAAGGAATACTCAACCCTACCTTAGAAATTCACCAAGGCCTATATGTTGTTCCTCTTGTATTATCTATCACATCTTATCTACATCCAAGTGGACATTGACTTAATGCAATATTTAATATAAGATTTCCAACACACAGCAATTTTGAGAAACCAATTGATATTTGTAAATCATTCCCTAGACAGGTACTAAACTCTCAATTAAAACACAGATCCTTTCAGTCTAGATGAGACCTAATCGCTGACTCTGCTTCTAAGTTCTCAAAATCAACCCCCAGTAGAATATGAATTAATCGTAACTGTCGAATTTATCCCTTACTCATATCCGGATTTTATAAAGGAATTTTTTTTGGAAATTTATTATGCAACATCTGATTTAGATCAAGACTTATGTGTCCAAGGGGAAGGATTCCCAAAATAATTATGACCGCAACAGCTACACAATAGTATCATGCATACAAGTATATGAAAGGGAAAATGAAATACCCCAAAATATATGGTGAGGTTAGACAGAATGTGATACATAGAGATGAAATAGCCTTGAGATAAGAAGAAATTGGCTAAAAAGAGTGCCAGAAATAATTGAGGTGATCTGGACTGCAAACATCTGCTAACCAGTTCCCAATTATTCCAGATGGGGCGAGTTTTAGACAGTGAGGAGCCTCTCATGACAGTGATCGCCATCATTAAAAGTCCTACTGCCCATGACTGAGGAAAAACCCACATATTTTTCTCACTACAGTATTATCACAACAGTGTTGATCGACACTGTCTAATATTATCATAGCTCGAAATTCAGGTTTGAAATTAAGATAAAGAAAAATAAAACTGTATCTAATCAGGAATTGGCTGAGTGACTAATTGAATCTCTAATGAAGAGACCGCTCACCGGAGCTTCCACCAATCGCCAATCAGACCATGCAGAATAACGAATAATAATTGATACACAGAAGACGAGCTAATCGATATCCCTATGAAAGGACCTTTCACCAACATTGATCTGTGATATTTTCTTATTACTCATTCATACACACAATGAGAGGGAAAACATGAAATTAAGAAAATGTTTTTGATATTGTGTGAGTATTAATCACACAATAATTAGACACTAATGGGTTGAGATGTGTAATGAATAAACTTAGGTATAATGGGTAACACAGACCGAACTAAGTAATGCATGAGGAATGAAGTATTTTCCTTAGCCAATTAATCCCCACAATGAGATGGAACACCATCTAGTTCGAATTGTCAGTTAGTTCGGTCTAGACCGAACTAGACAATTCGAACTGATGGAGTCATTCCCTTGTTCAAATTTGATTTAGGTATTTACTTCAAAAGAGGGTGAGTTCGAATTGCTGAGTTAGTTCGGTCTAAACCGAACTAAGCAATTCGAACTGGCAAGAGACAAAATAAAATCAAGGCATGAATGGATGAAATGCATACAATGAGATTCACAAGTTAGTTCAGTCTAACAGGTAGTTCGGTTTAAATCGAACTACATAGACCGAACTCACGCATGGATCTCATGAAGAGAACATTTTGCTATGCAGTTCGACTTATTTGGGCAGTTCGGTTTAGACCGAACTACCTAATTCGAACTGCATAAAGTTTTCATACAAGTATGTTTTTGGTGCTCATGAGTGTTAGTTCGAATTACACTGTGCGGTTTATGATAGATGAGATTTACTCAATCCTTCATTTCACATCAGTGTCATCTCACAACCACCGTAGTGAGCATTTTAAGGAAGTAATCATGATGCATGTCTAATAGGTACAGGTACGAATACACCCTATTTCTACAAACAAGAAATTCAAAGTGCAAGAAGCCTAAAACCATTAAAAATCTAAGAACTACTAGCATAAAATAAGAACACTTACATCATCTAAGGAATGAATAAAATTAAGATTAAAGGCAGAAAAAAAAAAACAAGCAATAAACTTAACTCTAACAAACCCTAAAAGTTATCTAAAACCTAAGAACACTCATTTGAAGCTCTAAGGCATACAACACACCAAGACAAACCAAACATGCATTTATTGAGAATGCAAGTCAACTAGAACATAATAAATGTAACCTAGTTGAAATAAACCAACATTCTAACATTTATTGTTAAAGAAAGCATTTAAAGTGTGCCAACACATGAACAACACCCATTTCTGGAAATTTTCCATTGCATTAACACTTGCAAGTAAAATAAATAACCCAAATCATCATTAGATTGAAGATAGGGTTGTTCTAACTAAAAGCATGTAGAAGTATGGTAATGGCTACACTAGAGGGTTGTAACAAGCTGTTTAACAACTAAACTAAGATTAAAACAACTAAACTAACTAGAAGCATGAAATTAAACTACCTAAACTACCTACCTAACCCTTAAGGGGTGAAGAACCTTCCGCTCTCTTTTTGTTCCCCCCAAGCTGATTTCTTGTAAAGTGAAGTATATCTTTTGTGCTGAGAGAGGTCAGCTTTTATACTCTTTCTCGAAACCCTAGGCCCATCAGACCCATCCACAGTGTCATGCATTTCTCACGTGTTCCACAGCTTCATCTGGATGCAGATTTGAACTTGATTCGGTCTCCTCAGGCAGTTCGAATTAATTCGAACTTGAACAATTCGAACTGCATGAGGTCTTCCTTCCTTTTCAGCTGGGATATGATCTTCAATTATCAGGTTCGGTCTATGTGACAATTCGAACTATGCATTTCGAACTGATGGTGGCTCTTGCTTGGCTACCTTGTGGGATGTAGTTCGAATTAATGGCTAGTTCGGTCTAGACCGAACTAGATAATTCGAACTATCCTTCTTCTTTCTTGTTCTTGAGTTTCTCCTCTTCATCAAGCAATTTGGTCTATGCCCTCAGTTCGGTCTAGGAGACAGTTCGAACTAGGCATCTCGCATCCCTCTTCAACACTTCATCAGTTTTTCTTCTTGTCTTCAGTAGTTCGAATTGCCCAGTTCGGTTTAAACCGAACTGGGCAATTCGAACTAAAGTTCCATACTTAGCCAAAAATTCAGTTTTGTGGGTTTTTCACTCTTTTTCTCATCTTTTTTATTTTTGTGGGCTATTTTATTCTTTTGCCCATCTTTTCATTCCTTTTTCTTTTATTTTTCCTTTTTCCATGTTTTTGGATTTTTCTAACACAAATACAATAAGAATTGTATATTTTGTGCCTTTTTATTACCAGCTCAATATTTTTACAAACTTGCATTAACCTGTCGAATTCAACTGCTTTCTTATTGAAATAAGGTGGAAATACGATCAAAATGTCCGTCTCAGACACGGAAATGGATTGGAAATAATGGGCAATTTTGGCCATTATCAGGTTTCGCCTCGTCCGCCGAGTCCACCAACCTCCGCCCATTGATAATGACCAGAAATGGCCATTATTTTCAATCCATTTCCGTGTCTTAAACGGACATTTGATCGCATTCCGGTCTTATATTAAGTAAAAAAGCAGTTGAATTGGACTGATTTATGCATAATTGTAAAAATAATAAGCTGGTATGAAAAAGACATAAATATGTATTTTTATTACATATTCATGTTAGAAAAATCCAAAAACATGAGAAAAAGAAAAGAAAAGAAAAAGGAATGAAAAAGATGGGAAAAAGATAGAAAAGCCCACAAAAAGAATATATTCGGCCCATCTGGTCCAATCCAGCAGGCCCAGGAAAACCTTTGTCGCGATGCCCTGTTCCGCGACCAAGGAGGGTTCCGCGACCAAGCGGACTCAGATGAAGAAGAGACCAGCCAGGAGCCCCTTTGTCGCGATACCTTTGTCGCGATGCCCTGTTCCGCGACAAAGGCATGCTCCGCGACCAAAATGCACCTTTAGAGACACAAGACCCAGTCGAGAAGCTTTGCCACATGCAGTATGTTCCGCGACCAAACTTGATGTTCCGAGACAAAGCTGTGATGTGTGTGATGTCTTGAGACACAATGGGCTCAAATCAAGGCCCATGGGCTTAGGGTTACACTTCTATAAATATGAGGTGTTTCCCATAAGCTGAAGGTTGGAATTTTGTTGAGTAGAAGTTCTTGAAGACAAGGCAGTGGGTGCTCTCTCTTAGGTAGTTTAGTTTAGTTTTAATATTTTTTGTATTATTTAATTCTTGTCCTTAGATTAGTTTAGTTTAGTGTTTATTTTGTGTTTTATGGTTTACAGCAGCTAGGTAGCCACTTTAATATCATGTTTTGTTTTCTAAACTCTTGTTTTAGGGTTTGTAATACCCAAATCATGTGTATTAACAACACCCACTTAATAAAATGGGAAAACATTCATCATTTGTGTCCCAAATCATGAAATGGGTCTCACACCCCATGGATTTATGCTTTCTTTTTCATTTTGGGGTCATTTGACCCCCATCATGCTTCTATCTTGCTTACTGTATGCATTTTTTTGGATAGTGTTGTGTGTATGTGTGGTCAAACCCTAGATTAGGATGTATGCTTTATATTTAAATTCTGCCCAATCTTTGTATTTTTGTTTAAGCATGTTCTTCCATATTTTGAATGTTATTTGCTTGTTTTTAGCTTAGAATAGCTTTTCAATCTGAAATAGGGTGAGATCACGCTGTTTGCATGCCACTGTTCATTTCTGCTTTTTCTGACTTTTGTCCTGAACCGCCTTTGTCGCGGAACACCTTGTCGCGGAACCACGTTCCGCGACAAAATGGTCATTCCGCGACCAAGGTGTCTACAGACAGTTGTCTTCCTATTTTAAAACCCTTTTGTCGCGAAACACTTTGTCGCGGAACCACGTTCCGCGACACAACCCTGGTTGGCGACAAAGGAGCCAAACTCTTGCATTTTGTCTGCATGGCTTTTTGTCGAGGAACACCCTTGTCGCGGAACCACGTTCCGCGACAAAAATCTCATTCTGAGATAGAAAAATTATGCCATGACCTTATTTCTTCGAAAACCCTTGTCGCGGAACACCTTGTCGCGGAACCACGTTCCGCGACAAAACTTTCCATGCATAGAGACAAGGACCAAATTCCTTAAATTTTCCGAAAATCTTTTGTCGAGAAACACTTTTGTCGTGGAACCACGTTCCGCGACAAAACCCTGCTTAGCGACAAAGAGGCGTTATGCTGCCAAAAATTTCAAAAACTTTGTTGAGATACCCATGTCGCGGATCTCGGTCCGCAACAAAATTTATGGTATCGCGACAAAGACTCCCTTCTCTATTTTCAAACATTCTTCAATTCCCCTTCCATATTATATTGCATCACTCACATCCTAACCCCACGGGTTAAGGTGTAATACTCTTGAAATGCAATATAGGGTGTTATGCTGCCCAAATTTTGATTCTTCATCTCCACACTTAATTAATTGAACCCTCAAGTCATCAATGATTAAAGATTGAGATTAGCAATAATTAACATCAATGATCATCATGATTCGAGGACCTTTGTTCAATTGCCATTAAAACACTCCTCTATAAACAAAATCTTGATGACTTAAGCAGATAATCCGGACTGTAATTAATTATGGTAGGAGGGATTATTTAAGATCGTCAATTGTGGACTCAGTCAACAACCTTGCATGAGAAACCAATGTCTCTCATACAAGGAATTTTTCTTCTATTTGTCTCTTTGATTTTGTCTTTGCGTGTTGTGTGTAACATTTAGTAAGCTTACACCAGATTAATGTTGGCGGGTATTCCCCTACGGATAACTAGCTCGTAATCTGGGTATAGCTTACTCAATGTTATTTTGCATGGTCTGGATAGCAGTTAGAGGATGCCTTGGCGGTTCGTCCATCCGGATTATAATAGCTGCTCAGTTGACTCCTACCCAGATACAGTTTTCTTTTCCTTATCTTAATTTCCATACCCAAATTCCAATCTGTAATAGGAATCAGTTGACATCCGTCAATGCTAACTGATGATCATTATAGAGAAGAAGTATGTAGGTTTTTACCAGAATTCGCAGGCAGTGGAGGCCCAACTGATATTGACACTATCATTATAAGGTTTAAACTGTCTAAATTCGATCCATCCGAGCTATTGGGAAACTGCATCACAGATGTTTGCAATTCACCTGATAGCTCTGCCATTATTTTGGTCCTTTGGCCACCTCATGACTGTGTTCCATCTTCTGTCTAGACCCGCTGTACTATTTTGGGTCACTTTATTTTACACTCTCATATAACCGTATGCATGCTATTACTATGTAGATACTGTGGTCTACGCTATTTTGGGATCCTTCCCTTGGACATTAGAAATCTGTGTTCAAACAGATATTGCATATTAAATTTCCAACAAAAACTCTTTTATAAAATCCGGATCTAAGTAAGGGATAAATCCTTCAGTTATGATTAATTCACATTCCGTCGAGGGTCGTGTCTTGGGAAATTAGAAGCAGAATCAGCGATTAAGTCTCTTCAAGACTGAAAGGGTCTGCATTTTAACTGAGAGTCTAGTACCTGTCAGGGAATGATTTTCACATCCATTATTTTTCCAAAACTGCTATGTGTTGGGAATCTATGATTATGCATTACACCGAGATGGGGTCCACTTGGACTCAAATACAGTGTACTGAATAATCTTAGAAGAACAACACTCAGGCCTTGGTTATTTTCTAAGATAGGGTTGAGTAGTCTTTCAACTGTTATTCTCCTCCACCAAAGCCTATTATTGAGTCCTGAATGAGTGCATCCGGAACGAACTAATTTGTTAGTTCGTTTTATTAGTTTGTATCTCACAATCACCCGGAAGGAAGTGAACACTGCGAGCATTTCACCGAGAGCCGGGAATTCTTGTTCCATACCCAGTCATCTAGACTGGGTGCTGTCTTTTACTACCAGGGTCAGATTTTCAAAACCTCCGAGTGACAGGATTTTAAAATGCTTTCTTTACTGCTTTACTTTTATTGCTTTCTTTAGAGGTCACTCGGTTGTATTGAGGGTTGTGTAACTGCTACTAGGATTGACAGTTAAGGGATAGTTCAGGGTTCGATTAGAATCTTTGGGTGTGACATGGGGGAATGATAGCAGTACTTGGCATCTCAATAGATGACTTGTCAGGTGTTGCTTATCCATCAAAGATGAAATAACACACCCAGGCCAGGGCAGTTATGAATCTGTGGTATCTTAGAATTTGCGTTCTTAAGGACATGTAAACTTATATTGTGAGTACCTGTCTTTAAAGGGAAATCAATACTGAGAGCATGAGAATTAGCTATCTGACAGGATTATCCTAAGCAAAGATCTGAGTATTAAAATGGAAGTTTAATCATGCCTTATCTAAATCTTGTCCAATTTTTATTCTTTTCTTCCTGTCCCTTCTGTCTGGACTATGACTCAGCTTCATAGTTAGCATAGAATAGATTTTAACTGATTTCTTAGAATAGCCTTATTGCTTTCTTAGATTAAATTTGATTTGCTTTCTAGAATAGCTTTATTAGCTTTATTCTAAATGCCCTTGTAGCTTAGTTAAAATTCTGTCAGTAGTTGTTAGTATCTTTTCACAACTGATTGAGCAATACGAATGGAAAATCTAGTAAAGCGACGTGGGCCCTGCTTCTATCGCACATCCTCCAGTGAACGATCCGGTCTTACTATAAATTACTGCAATTTTTGACACCGTGCGCTTTCGGGGGCACAGTTTCATAGCACGAGTAATAAAAACGTGACAACCTATAAATATATCCCTAATCCGAACTCCATCCTCATAAATTGGTTTCATTAAATAAAACCTAAACCAGGATTATGTTTTTCGGAAAATACTCATGTAGTGGGAACCTGCAAAAGTTTCATGGCAGGGAATCTCATGACATGAAATGATGAGAAGTATCATGGCACATACGCCGGGGACCATCAGTGTGACAGGCTGAAGGTCAACCTATCCCGGTTGTACCATGAGATTTGTCAAAAGTTTCATGGCAGAGAGGACCACAGTGCCATTTGAAATTAAAGCCCCTCACATGAGTAATAAAGAGTAACGACCTTGATCTATCCTTAAACCCCTTTCCCGTGAATCATAACTCTTTTCATTTAATAAATTTAACCTGGGATATTCTCTTAAAAATACTCGTGGTAGGAAATTGTCAAAAGTTTCATGGCGCCGTTCCGGGGAGGATGCAGCGCCGTTTTATTAGAGAATTACATTCCTCATTGTTCCTAGTTAGCTTATACATATAATTATAAATATTCACCTTCAGAACCAATTCTAACCTGGGGATTGTACAGGTACTGTCATTAGTGAAGCCGTTGTTCTATGCAAAGGAGGAAGCAGACGCCAGCCGAAATCCCGTTCAACTCAGAAATAGAGAAGAAAGCTCGACGTCTTAGGGCAGAGACTAGACGAAGAAGGGAACGGGAACGACAGGCATTACTTTCACCAAGCACCAGCAGCGACATTTCCGAGATGGCAAACCCAGACATCCCACCAATCATTCAACCCAACCCTCCACTTCACAACATTGAGGAAGACCCCGAAGATGCTGATAATGATGATTTGGATGATCCCCCTCCCCAAATCATACAAGGAGGTGGGAACCCACCAAACATGGAACAGCAACACTTCGAGGCACCCCCTCCTAACCCGAACCATCAAAATCCACCAAACAACCAAAACCACCCAAACCAGCAAAATTTCCAAAACCAGCAAAATCAGCAATACCATAACCCCCATCAGAACCCCCCGAATCCGAATGATTTCAATGATCCGAGGAACTATTTCATGCCTCATAACTACTACCCACAGCAGTACCAAGGCGGGCCCGAGAACAACCATCAAGCAGCAGCTGCTGCCGATTACATGCAGCCGATCTAAGAGCCATATCTGAATATTCCTGGACAAGCTCCATTCTTGGCCAGGAATTTCGAATTGAAGCCGGCCCTAATCAATCTAGTCCAGAGCAACCAGTTTGCTGGAGCAAGCCTTGAGGACCCCCATGATCACCTGCAAACCTTCTTAGAATTGTGTGACACGATCAAAAATCGTGATGTATCTGCAAACACTATTCGACTGAGGCTATTTCCCTTCTCTCTAACAAGCGGAGCACGAACATGGTACAAGTCACTGCCCGTTAATCAGAAGTCTACATGGGAAGATGTGATCAGAAACTTCTTAGCAAAATACTTCCCGGAGTCCAAGGTGGATGAGTGCCGTTCCAAAATCGTGGAATTCAAAATGAAACCGGACGAGTCCTTGTACGATGCAAAGGAGAGATTCTTCAACCTGCTCAGAAAATGTCCTCAACATGGTTTCCATGACTGGGAGAGATTGAGAAAGTTCTACAGTGGTCTGACCCCAGCATGGAAATCCATGCTCGACGCTGCTGGCGGTCAACATTTGCTTTACATACCGATGGACCAAGCGTGGGCAAAGATTGAAGCCATGAGTGTCAACCGTTCTGTTCTGACTGATGATGGTAATCTCCCTTCCCCTCGTGGTTTATGTGCTGTAGCTACAGTGGAAAAGTCAGACATTGAAAAGCTTCAAGAGCAAGTGGCAGCGTTGTCTGTAAATCAAGGAGTTGGAAGCTCTGCTCAGGGGCAGCAAACGGATGTGATTTGTGGACTGTGTCAAGGTGCTCATGCAACTGACACATGCAAACAGATCACAGCTGAAAGCTGTAACTATGCAGGAGCTTTTCCAAATAGACACCCGAATTTGTCTTATTCAAACAACAACGCCCTGAATTCCCATCTCTTGAACAAGCCACAGCAGCAACAATTCAACCCTCAGCAGAATCATGGATTCGTTCAGAACAGGGGCCAACACTTTCAGAATCCCAATTTCCAACCCCAGATCCAGCAGAGGCCTCCTCAGAATTTTCAACAGCCCAATCAGAACTTCCAGAATTTTCAGCCCAATCAGAACTTCCAGCCTCAGTTTGTCCCAAACCAAGGCCAATGGAATCAGAATCAGAACCAAAATCAGCATCAAAATCAAAAGCCTCCTTCAAGGCTGGAGAATTTGATGACTGACTTTATCACTAGCCAAAAGGAGATCAACACTCAGCTGCAGGCCTCTATCAGAAATGTAGAGACCCAAGTGACACAAATGGCTAACGAGATGTAGAAAAGAGACAAAGGTACATTACCAAGCACTGCGGAAAAGAACCCGCAATGCAAGGCAATAACCTTGAAATCTGGAAGAGTACTAGCTGGACCGAAAGGAGCGGATACTGGAGCGGAATGTGACGAAGATGATGTTGTTGACACTGCTGGTAAGGAAGCTGATAATGAGAACGAAGCTGAAAAAGAGATAGCCGAATTGCAGACTGACGCTGCGCCTGAAACGGCTGAAACAGATAAGGGTATAGGTGAAGGTACAACTTCCTTCCCGTCACCACCAAAAATTGCTAATAACAAGTACATGCCTAGGATTCCTTATCCTGCACGTCTTAAAAATAAGGAACATGATCTTAACTTCAAGAAATTTCTGGAACGATTAAAGTCTGTAGAGATAACCATTCCCTTCACAGAAATGATTTCCGAAATGCCCATCTATGCTAAGTTCTTGAAAGAATTGATTTCAGGAAAAAGGCAGGTAGAGTAAGAGGAGGTGATTATTCTCAACAGCACATGCAGTGCCATAGTTCAAAGGAGACTGCCCAAAAAGAAAGAGGACCCCGGATGCTGCACACTTCCAGTACAATTCGGAAAGGCCAAAGTGAGTATGGGGCTTTGTGATCTAGGATCAAGCATCAATGTGATGCCACTAGCTATGGCTATTCGCCTTAAGCTTGGAGAAATTCAACCGATCAAGATGAGACTGCAGCTTGCAGACAGATCAATCACTCAGCCCGTAGGAATCCTCAAGGATGTTGTAGTCAAAACTGGACAGGTTCTTTTCCCAGTCGACTTCATCATCCTCGACATTGAAGAGGATTCTGAAATGCCACTTATCCTTGGACGCCCATTTCTAGCCACTGGTGGTGCACTGATTGACGCTAAATCCGGAAAAGTCACCTTAAGAGTCGATGGCGAGGAGATCATCTTTGATATGGAGAAATTGCAGAAATTTCCGAATGACAGTTCTTGTTTTTCATTTGAAAATGTAATAGTTAGGGAAGAGCCAGACTCTGGACTTGATTGTGAAATGATGCTGGATGAACTATCAAAGCAGGTACTGAAGCCTGCTGGCGTGGAGCACAAAGGATGCAAAGCCGTTCATTTTGCCGATCCCGAAACAGGGGATCTGGAGGAGTTTGACGGCATCGAATTCCATGATGACGCCAACCAAGAGGAAGAAGAGGATCCTGTACTGATGCAGGATCCCGAAGGTAAATCTGTTCTCCCACTACCCATTTCTCGCAAACTACTCCCTTCCGTTGAATGTCCACCAGAGCTCGAACTTAAAACATTACCCGATCATCTCAAGTATGCGTTTCTCGCAGAACATAAAAAATTACCTGTGATTGTTTCGGCTAAGCTCTCTCAAGAGCAAGAAAATGCTCTGGTGGTCGTTCTAAAGAAACATGTACATGCAATAGGTTGGACCATTTCTGATATAAAAGGAATAAGCCCTGCTATTTGCATGCACATGATTCTAATGGAAGAAGAGTTTAAGCCCTCCCGTCAGCCTCAGAGGCGTTTGAATCCCCGTATGCAAGAAGTGGTAAGGAAAGAAGTTATCAAGCTCTTAGATGCTGGTATAATCTATCCTATCTCTGACAGCAAATGGGTTAGCCCAGTGCAGGTCGTACCCAAACGAGGAGGGATGTGCATAACCAAGGATGAGCAAGGAGAAGAGGTTGCAACCAGGCCTGTGACCGGATGGAGAGTTTGCATCGACTACCGGAAGCTGAACGAGGCCACACGCAAGGACCATTTTCCATTGCCTTTTATTGATCAAATGCTTGAGAGGTTGGCTGGGAGAGAATTTTATTGCTTTTTGGATGGTTATTCTGGTTATAATCAAATTGCTATTTCTAGTGAAGACCATGATAAAACCACTTTTACTTGCCCGTACGGCACTTTTGCCTATAGACGGATGCCTTTTGGTTTGTACAATGCACCTGCTACTTTTCAAAGATGCATGATGTCGATTTTCTCTGAATTTATCGAAAAATGCATTGAGGTTTTCATGGACGACTTCTCTGTGTATGGAGATACTTTCAAAGATTGTTTGACTAATCTTGCAAAGATTTTAAAGAGATGTGAGGACACTAATCTTGTTTTAAATTGGGAAAAGTGCCATTTTATGGTCACTGAGGGCATAGTGTTAGGTCATCGCATTTCTCGTGTAGGCATTGAGGTTGATCTAGCCAAAGTTTCCATCATCTCTAATCTCCCTCTTCCTAACTCCATCAAATCAGTTAGGAGCTTCTTAGGGCATGCCGGTTTTTACTGGAGATTCATTAAGGATTTCTCTAAAATTGCCAAGCCGCTCACTAATCTGCTTTGTAAAGAAAATGCTTTCTTAATAAATGAAGCGTGTGTCCAAGCCTTTGACACGCTCAAGAAGATGCTGGTTTCTGCACCGATAGTGCAACCACCCAATTGGTCAATACCTTTCGAGGTAATGTGTGATGCTAGTGATCTCGCCGTAGGTGCAGTGCTTGGGCAACATAAAGATGGGAGACACTGTGTAGTTCACTACGCAAGTCATGCCCTGAATGAGGCTCAAGTCAACTACACCACAACGGAGAAAGAAATGTATGATGTAGTCTTCGCGTTTGACAAATTCAGACAGTATCTGATAGGTACGAAGACTATAGTATACACCGATCATTCTGCATTAAGATACTTGTTTAGCAAACAAGATGCAAAACCTCGATTAATCAGGTGGGTACTTCTGCTGCAAGAATTCGACATCATAATAAAAGATAGGCGAGGTCGAGATAATGGTGCTGCTGACCACTTATCTCGATTAGAAAATGATAAAAAAGAGAAAGTCGTTAACGAAGATTTCCCGGATGAACAGTTGTTTGCATTGCATTTGCATAATCAAGCTTGTCCATGGTTTTCCGACATTGCTAACTTTTTAGCATGCGGAATAACCCCACCGTTTTCTAATCATCATCAGAAGAGTAAGTTCAACCGAGATGTATTAAGTTATTTCTGGGAGGAACCTTATCTTTTCAAACACTGCGCTGATTCAATAATCAGACGATGTGTAACCGAGCATGAAGCCTATCAAATTGTCAAAAAATGCCATGAATCAGAGTATGGAGGTCACCACGGTCCCGCTCGAACGGCTCACAAGGTCCTCGAATGCGGATTCTATTGGCCTCACATCTATGAGGATTGCAGGACATTTGTGAAAGGTTGCGACAGATGCCAAAGAATGGGAAACATCTCCAAGAGAGATGAGATGCCTCAAAAGGGGATTCTCACACTTGAGATCTTCGATGTATGGGGCATCGACTTCATGGGACCGTTTCCACCATCTGGTGGAAACTTCTATATCTTGGTAGCTATTGATTACGTATCCAAATGGGTCGAGGCTGTCGCATTACCAACCAATGATGGTAGCCAAGTCATCAAGTTCCTCAAGAACAACATTTTCAGCAGATTTGGCATACCTAGGGTGGTGATATCTGATGGAGGAACACACTTTATTAATAAAGCCTTTGAAACTTTAATGAGTAAAAATGGGATCCTCCAAAAGATAGGCACGCCTTACCATCCTCAAACTAGTGGTCAAGTCGAAGTATCTAATCGCGAAATCAAACACATACTCGAAGCCACTGTTGGGATAACCCGTAAGGATTGGGCACGTAAGCTCAATGATGCTCTATGGGCATACCGCACAGCATACAAGACTCCCATCGGGATGTCTCCATACAGGCTCGTCTTCGGAAAAGCCTGTCATTTGCCTGTAGAGCTAGAGCATAAAGCTTACTGGGCCGTCAAAACGCTCAACTTCGATCCGAAAGTTGCTCAGAGCAAACGTAAGTTGGACCTCAATGAAATTGAGGAAATACGAGCGCAAGCTTATGAGAGCTCTCGCATTTACAAGTAGCGGATCCAGAAGTTGCATGATCGCAGGATTAAGTCTAAGTATTTTTATGTTGGTCAACAAGTACTATTGTTCAATACTAGGTTGAAGCTGTTCCCCGGAAAGCTCAAATCAAGATGGGAAGGACCACATGAAGTACTAGAGGTGTTTAAAAATGGAGCCATCAGGATCCGAACTGACAAGGGCGACATAGTGGTGAATGGGCAACGATTGAAGGAGTATATTGGACAGTTCGATCCGGAGAAAGAAAGCCAAGCAGTGGAAGATCCGGCTTACAACCAATAAGAAACAGCATTAAAAACACAAAAATTTCATTTCATATATATATATAGCACTTTACTTCATAACAAGAAAGTACCCAAAAATCAATTAAACATTTAGAGTACTACGACTCTAAATGTGAGGATGTTGATATTTTGAGAAAATCTAATGCATCTTATTTATTTATCTGTCTTGCAGAAGTTTGGAACCCCTAAAAAGAGGAGTAGAAAAGAGTAACAGGAAAACCAGGTTCTTGGTTGGATTAATTCCATAAATCTGAGAAAATATTCCCAGAAATTAAAGCAATTTAAATTCTGGGATAAATTTCACAGATAAGTGGAACTGATCCAACCTAATTTATGCAAGTGGATTATTTACACATTTCAGCCAGCATTTTGAATTCAATTGGTCTGAATTTACTCAGCCCAATTCAAATAAAATGGATTCAGGCCCAACATCACACTCGGGCCCGGTCCAAGAAAATTTGAAAATTCAAAACTCTTTGTCGCGGAAGGTCCTTTGTCGCGATGCCATCCATCGCAACCAGGCTCTGTTCCGCGACAAATCCTCTTCTGTCCTTACCTTTCTCTGTTGATTGTCGCGATGCACCTTGTCGCGGAGCATGGCTCCGCGACCAAGCCCTGTTCCGCGACAAACCCTCGTTGACTTTATCCCTATACTGAATCTTGTCGCGATAGCCTTGTCGCGGAACATTGCTCCGCGACCAGACCCCAACTCCGCGACCTCTCTAATGTCGCTATGCCTTTGTCGCGGAACCTTGTTCCGCGACAAAGTGTCGGATTCCGCGACAAATTCTTTAGTATTTATACCCTTCCCCCCTCACCAGTTTTCTCATTTTCATCTCTGTCGTTCCAACTTCTTCCTTCTTCCTCCTTCCATTTTCTCTTCTCCCGAACGAACACCACGTGTTCTTCGCACTCAAATCACCCGTTTTCAAGGGGATACCATGGACCGTTTGCTTAGAATCTTCCAAAACCTTGGACCCATGCCTAGACCCGAGCCAAGGAGGGCAGGGTAAACCCCTTTCTCACCCTTTTCATGGCACCCATCGGACCCCCTTGTTTTATTTTTATTTTGTTGTGTTCATGGTGTGATGTGGTTTATGTGCACAAGTGTTTTCATACTTTTTGGAGGTTTTGAGTGCTCTCGGTTATGAGCACCATTTTGAAACTTTTGAGAACTCATTTTGAAACTGTTAATGATGGAAAACCGGTAATGGTTTACAAATTTTTGAATGTTTAAAACTGGAAAGAACAAACTGATGAACATTTGGGTATTGTGTTGAATATCTTGATGTTATTGGTTTATTTGATCTTGAGTTGCAGTGTTGGTTTGATGCATTAAAGATGGAAGATCTTTTTGGGTGCACTTGCTCCCATGTAAGAAATCTCATGGGAATAAATGTTTGTTTGTTTATGGAAACATAGTACAAACACCCAATGAGAAACTTCCACTTTTAATAAGAGCAACTTTTTGGGAAAAAGACAAAAAGAGTATTTTATTTAAGTGTTTGACTTATCTTTTTGTTCCCAATGGAACTAGAGTGTGAGTTAAGTAGCAGTATTTTTACCACATATAACTGCTATCATTTTAAAATTCAAAATGGGACCTCTCACATCCCTCTTTTATTAAATAAAATGAGTCAACCATTTTAAAAATTACAAATAGTGTCTGCAAATTTTTGGGGATGTTTCAACTGTCCAAAGACAGTCCAAGCAATCTGAAAATAGCAGATCCATTCCGCCATGTCTCCACTGCACATTCCAATATTCGAGCATTCCATCTCCATCTGTCCATCTCATTCCATTTTCAACAAGCATCTCGAGCTTGTTTAATAAAATTGGATAATCCAACTTTTGGGCCCAATGGCCCATTAAAAAGATTTTGGGCCCAATGGCCAATTTTATTTTATTTTGGGCTCCTTAGGCCCATTTAAAACCAAAAATTGTTTACCTATGCTTTATACTAAAAATCCAAGTTGGAGATTTAATAGCCTCACATCTAGAGCAAAGCTCTAAATGTGAGGATGTTGATTTTTAAACTTGAACAATTATTGTGAAAATTCTGAAAATGCATTCATCACTTCTCATCTTTTCAGGGGCAACAATCTCCCAAATCCAAATAGGGCACGGAGAGGAACTCAACTGCTAGACCTGCCAGAGGAGCTCCTCGGTGAAATTCTCTACCGAATAGGAGAGGATGAAATCAGGGAAGTATTCACTGTGCAGGAAACATGCAAAAAGCTGAGAGACGCAGGGAACCTAGCCATCGTGTACAAGCGATGTGAGCTGGACACTTCCACCGTGAAGCAGTGGCAGGAAAGGATTCGGTGGTAGAAACAAAGATTCCTGCAAACATGCGTGGATGCAGGAAATTTCAATCTCCAAATCATCCCAGCACTCCAAGCATTCGCAGAGGGAGATGAGGAGCAAGCCTGCGAACTACTGCGATTGGGCATTGAGGACAATCACAAGGCATCAATCTTTACCCGTGGGCTGATGCTCATGAGTAAAACAGATGAAAGTCAGGTTAATCAGGGGATCCAGATGATAGAGAGAATGGTGACCCACAGATCAATCCTGGCATACACGTCCACCAACACCCTCTCATGGATGGCAGATAATCCAGACACTCCTGACTTGTTTGCAGACCAAGAAGCCAGAGTCTTCTGCCCAAGGAGGCACGAACCCATGAGAGACCACTATGGCTGGTGTCTGCGGTGTGAATTGACAAGTTTCATCCACTGGAGCAGGTATATGTTCTGAGAAAGAGGAGATGAGAAGGGTGAATCCTAGCATTGCTCTATCTTATTTTAGTTTTTAGTGTAGACATCATGTAAGGGAATTCTCCTTTTGTGTGCAGGTTAGTACTAACTGCATGAGAATCTCTTGTAGTGGATGTAATTTATCGCTTTCCCTAAAATGGAACTCAACTTTCGAGATCCTCCAAACACTTTTTATTTGCTTTCTTTTCAAAAAGATGTCTGTACAGTCCGAGATGAATAAGTGACTGTCAGGCCAAAAATATGCTGTTGACATACTCTGTATGCCAGCAGTGCCTTTTTACTGCTTTAAATTAAATAGCCAGCAATAAATATGCATAAACCTGCTCTAAATTCACATGTTGAATTTAGGCTTGTGATTAAATTTTTCAAACTTTTAAATTGGGATAATATAATTGAAGACATGCATGAGATGAACTCCTAAGGTTTTGAGCTATAAAAGTTTAATGATGCGATCATCTTGTTGGGTAATAAATCTGCATTTTAGGAAATTTTGATTGAATAAATTGTTAGAATTAAGCTTTGATTAAATTTGAGAATATTGTAGACATGAATCAATCCAACCTGTGAGGTTTGAGCCATGAGTCACTTTTACTCATTCATTTCTTTGATGTGTGAATCATTTTAGTTAAAGGACACTAGAACTTGCAATCGAGACCGATTCAAGACTATGCCATATTCCGAGAATCGAGGATGTGACTGAGGCACTTAGAAAACCCAAAATTTTGGCCTTCTTTTGAAATCCAAACCCAAAAATATTTTCCCTTTAGGATTAACCAATTTGAGCCTTTAAGCCTAATTTTTCTTTGAAGCCCTCTATATTATTCCAAGCCTCCGAAAAAGACCAACAAAAATCAAACCCAAGTGTGCAAGAATGAATTCCATCAAAGGCATTACAAATTTTGATCATCAAAGAAAATTCAATCGGTATCCAGATCCGATTCAAAAAAAAAAGAAAGTTGAGACTCGTTCAACATAAATAAATTGCAAATGACAAAGCAATTAGACATAGTCTAATGTCATGCAATAGAAAAAGAAAAACAAAAGAAGAAAAATATTGATGATCATAAATTTTAAACAAAAATATGCCAAGTTATGGTAGAATAAATTCTTGCCACTTCTTAACCCGATAAATTCCCTTTCCTACCAAATGTTACAACCGTATGCCCCGTTATAACCCTGGAATAAGACCTCATGATCTCGATTCGAAGAAATGAGCCGGTGGCGAGTTGGTCCAATTGCAAGCCTATGGGATAATTTAATTAGAATTGATTTTGAGCGTTCATGATAAACCCAATTGAGAGTGAGTGAACTTTCCGATTCTCTTATATGTGAGGCTCTGTTTCGATGTACATGTTCATGTCATGCCTTAATTCTAATTTTTAATCCTTGCATCGTCCGAACATGATATTCATGAAGGGTTGATAATAATGTTTGATTTGTAAGCCCGATGTAGTGAGCAAGTATCATTTTATTCAACACTGCAATCAAGGGAGTTTAACACTTGTAGTTTTTTATTGTCTTATCCAAATCCAAAAAGAATGTGATTTATGAAGCCATGAAAATGAATTGAATATGCAGAGCACGTGTTCTTTAGAACATTGACTCTGACTGCTCGGGGACGATCAGTATTAAATGTGAGGATGTTGATAATGGCCAGAAATGGCCATTATTTTCAATCCATTTCCGTGTCTTAAACGGACATTTGATCGCATTCCGGTCTTATATTAAGTAAGAAAGCAGTTGAATTAGACTGATTTATGCATAATTGTAAAAATAATAAGCTGGTATGAAAAAGACATAAATATGTAATTTTATTACATATTCATTTTAGAAAAATCCAAAAACATGAGAAAAAGAAAAGAAAAGAAAAAGGAATGAAAAAGATGGGAAAAAGATAGAAAAGCCCACAAAAAGAATATATTCGGTCCATCTGGCCCAATCCAGCAGGCCCAGGAATACCTTTGTCGCGATGCCCTGTTCCGCGACCAAGGAGGGTTCCGCGACCAAGCGGACTCAGATGAAGAAGAGACCAGCCAGGAGCCCCTTTGTCGCGATGCCCTGTTCCGCGACAAAGGCATGCTCCGCGACCAAAATGCACCTTTAGAGACACAAGACCCAGTCGAGAAGCTTTGCCACATGCAGTATGTTCCGCGACCAAACTTGATGTTCCGAGACAAAGCTGTGATGTGTGTGATGTCTTGAGACACAATGGGCTCAAATCAAGGCCCATGGGCTTAGGGTTACACTTCTATAAATATGAGGTGTTTCCCACAAGCTGAAGGTTGGAATTTTGTTGAGTAGAAGTTCTTGAAGACAAGGCAGTGGGTGCTCTCTCTTAGGTAGTTTAGTTTAGTTTTAATATTTTTTGTATTATTTAATTCTTGTCCTTAGATTAGTTTAGTTTAGTATTTATTTTGTGTTTTATGGTTTACAGCAGCTAGGTAGCCACTTTAATATCATGTTTTGTTTTCTAAACTCTTGTTTTAGGGTTTGTAATACCCAAATCATGGGTATTAACAACACCCACTTAATAAAATGGGAAAACATTCATCATTTGTGTCCCAAATCATGAAATGGGTCTCACACCCCATGGATTTATGCTTTCTTTTTCATTTTGGGGTCATTTGACCCCCATCATGCTTCTATCTTGCTTACTGTATGCATTTTTTTGGATAGTGTTGTGTGTATGTGTGGTCAAACCCTAGATTAGGATGTATGCTTTATATTTAAATTATGCCCAATCTTTGTATTTTTTTTTTTTCGGGAAGATGGAGGGCCGGAGCCAATTTATTCCAATACTAGATTGCAATAGTGCAAACCTAGTAAATCACAAGCAAGTACATTAGAAACCCACTCAGGTGGTCTAGTAAAATATTCTAAAAGACCCTTCGGAATATGGTATCTAAGGAGATGGTCCGCGACCATATTACATTCTCTAGGAATATGAAAAAACTTGGTTTCCCAATCCCATCTAATCATGGACTTGATCTGAACTAAGGAGCTGTCATGAGGATCGAAATTTACATCCTGGATCATCTGAATAATGGCAGAATTATCACATTCAATCTCAAGCTTCTTGATTCCCAAATCCCAAGCCATTTGCATACACAAAAGGACACCCCAAGCCTCTGCCTGGACCACTTCCATAGGAGGGGCTTTGGCACAAACGCCGTGCAACCAATTCCCATTCGAATCTCTCAGGACGCCACCAGCCAAACAGGAACCACGAACAATGCGGGCATCCGAATTAATCTTGGACCATCCTTGAATAGGCCGTTCCCATCTAGTTCTGCTACTCTTCCAGAAGTTGATACCATAGATTCTTCTTTCCATAGAGGCTGCCTGATAAGAGTTACAGTAACTAGAGATCTTCAAATGAACTGAATCCCAGCAAATAACCTTATTGCCATAGCATTCCGAACAGCGTGCTTTCCAAATTAGCCAAACCCCAAAGCCAAAAAGAGATGACAAGTAATCCCCAATGATGGAACTATGCATAGCTTGGATCCATTCCTTAGGAGTACCTGCCCAAAAATTCTGAAAATTGGTGAAACCCAACCTGCTCCAAACATAGGCTGAAAAGCTGCAATCCCTGATAGCATGAAGATTACTTTCCTCCATCCCACATTTCCAGCATCCAGCGTCTATAGAAAGAGTTCTTCTTCTCCTCTCAGTTCCTGTAAGAAGTCTATTGTGAGCCAACCTCCATAAGAAGCATCTCACCCTTGGAGAAACAGGCCACCTCCAAAGGTCTATCCAGTTAAATATATCTGAGAGAAAATTCCGGTTTTCTTCAAACTGCTCCATGGTACTGCTGATGGAGAAAAGCCCCTTGGGATTGGGACGCCAAAGAAGCCTATCATCCGAGGAGTTATCCAAGGGAGGTGGGATATTCTGTAAAATATGAAGGCCTTCTTGAGTAAGGGAATTGGCGAGCTCCATGTAATTCCAATCCGAGCCATCCGTGTAGGAAGCCACCGAGCGGATGAGATCTTGGGGGGATAGGGGCCTGGAAGCATATTCCTGCAAGAGAGAGGGACTATCAGTCCACGCATCGGTCCAAAATAGGGCATTCTTACCATTACCGATCTTCCATCTTGTGAAAGAAGAGAAAACGGGCCACACTTTTGAGATGTCTTTGGCAAAATTGGAAAACGATTGCGAGCGTTGTTTCAGCTTGTTGCCAACCCACCCATAGCGACATTTCAAAATTTGCGTCCAAAGAGTATTCCTAGTGAATAGACTCCAGCAGGCTTTAAGGAGAAATGCATCGTTCAATTCATTTAGTCGACGAATGCCAAGGCCCCCTCTTTTCCTGCTAAAGGTAATCCGATCCCAGGACAACATGTGGATCTTCCTACTGGTGGCATTAGAGCCCCACAGAAAGTCACGAATGATTTTCTCCATAACTTGGAGAGTTCGACGAGGAAGGCGAAAAACTTGCATGGGATATGTACTAAGAGATTGCAAAACAGACTTGATCAAAGTAAGCCTGCCTGCAAAACTGAGAAAACGCCCTGACCAACCACTTAATTTGGAATTGAACTTATCAATTAAAAACCTGAAGTCAGCGTGTTTGCATCTGCCAATAATCATAGGGATACCAAGATAGGCACCAAGACTGCCTCTGTATTGGTACTCCAAGACCGTAGTAATGCGAAAGCGATTTGCACGATCAACGGTTTTACCAAAACAAATCCGAGACTTCTGCAAGCTAATAGACAGACCAGACATGTGACAAAAGGAGGTTAGAATAGTTTTAATGATATTAGCTTGATCAAGAGTAGCTTTAGAAAAGAGTAATATATCATCGGCAAAAAAGAGGAAAGGGATATTGAGACTCCCTTTATTCCAGGCTATAGGCTTCCAAAGGCCATTATCGACAGCATTATAGATCATCTGACCAAGCCTCTCCATACACAAGATAAACAGGTAGGGCGAAATTGGATCCCCTTGTCTGATACCTCGAGAGGGAGAGAAGGTCTCTTGTGGCTGACCATTCCAGATAACCTGCATAGAGGAAGTTGTGACACAATCCATAATAAGATTGACACAAGGGTTAGGGAAGCCAGCGAGAATTAGAGTCTCTTGAATGAAATCCCATCTAATCTTTGTATTTTTGTTTAAGCATGTTTTTCCATATTTTGAATGTTATTTGCTTGTTTTTAGCTTAGAATAGCTTTTCAATCTGAAATAGGGTGAGATCACGCTGTTTGCATGCCACTGTTCATTTATGCTTTTTCTGACTTTTGTCCTGAACCGCCTTTGTCGCGGAACACCTTGTCGCGGAACCACGTTCCGCGACAAAATGGTCATTCCGCGACCAAGGTGTCTACAGACAGTTGTCTTCCTATTTTAAAACCCTTTTGTCGCGAAACACTTTGTCGCGGAACCACGTTCCGCGACACAACCCTGGTTGGCGAGAAAGGAGCCAAACTCTTGCATTTTGTCTGCATGGCTTTTTGTCGAGGAACACCCTTGTCGCGGAACCACGTTCCGCGACAAAAATCTCATTCTGAGACAGAAAAATTATGCCATGACCTTATTTCTTTGAAAACCCTTGTCGAGGAACACCTTGTCGTGGAACCACGTTCCGCGACAAAACTTTCCATGCATAGCGACAAGGACCAAATTCCTTAAATTTTCCGAAAATCTTTTGTCGAGAAACACTTTTGTCGCGGAACCACGTTCCGCGACAAAACCCTGCTTAGCGACAAAGAGGCGTTATGCTGCCAAAAATTTCAAAAACTTTGTTGAGATACCCATGTCGCGGATCTCGGTCCGCGACAAAATTTATGGTATCGCGACAAAGACTCCCTTCTCTATTTTCAAACATTCTTCAATTCCCCTTCCATATTATATTGCATCACTCACATCTTAACCCCACGGGTTAAGGTGTAATACTCTTGAAATGCAATATAGGGTGTTATGCTGCCCAAATTTTGATTCTTCATCTCCACACTTAATTAATTGAACCCTCAAGTCATCAATGATTAAAGATTGAGATTAGCAATAATTAACATCAATGATCATCATGATTCGAGGACCTTTGTTCAATTGCCATTAAAACACTCCTCTATAAACAAAATCTTGATGACTTAAGCAGATAATCCGGACTGTAATTAATTATGGTAGGAGGGATTATTTAAGATCATCAATTGTGGACTCAGTCCACAACCTTGCATGAGAAACCAATGTCTCTCATACAAGGAATTTTTCTTCTATTTGTCTCTTTGATTTTGTCTTTGTGTGTTGTGTGTAACATTTAGTAAGCTTACACCAGATTAATGTTGGCGGGTATTCCCCTACGGATAACTAGCTCGTAATCTGGGTATAGCTTACTCAATGTTATTTTGCATGGTCTGGATAGCAGTTAGAGGATGCCTTGGCGGTTCGTCCATCCGGATTATAATAGCTGCTCAGCTGACTCCTATCCAGATACAGTTTTCTTTTCCTTATCTTAATTTCCATACCCAAATTCCAATCTGTAATAGGAATCAGTTGACATCCGTCAATGCTAACTGATGATCATTATAGAGAAGAAGCATGTAGGTTTTTACCAGAATTCGCAGGCAGTGGAGGCCCAACATATATTGACACTATCATTATAAGGTTTAAACTGTCTAAATTCGATCCATCCGAGCTATTGGGAAACTGAATCACAGATGTTTGCAATTCACCTGATAGCTCTGCCATTATTTTGGTCCTTTGGCCACCTCATGACTGTGTTCCATCTTCTGTCTAGACCCGCTGTACTATTTTGGGTCACTTTATTTTACACTCTCATATAACCGTATGCATGCTATTACTATGTAGATACTGTGGTCTACGCTATTTTGGGATCCTTCCCTTGGACATTAGAAATCTGTGTTCAAACAGATATTGCATATTAAATTTCCAACAAAAACTCTTTTATAAAATCCGGATCTAAGTAAGGGATAAATCCTTCAGTTATGATTAATTAACATTCCGTCGAGGGTCATGTCTTGGGAAATTAGAAGCAGAATCAGCGATTAAGTCTCTTCAAGACTGAAAGGGTCTGCATTTTAACTGAGAGTCTAGTACCTGTCAGGGAATAATTTTCACATCCATTATTTTTCCAAAACTGCTATGTGTTGGGAATCTATGATTATGCATTACACCGAGATGGGGTCCACTTGGATTCAAATACAGTGTACTGAATAATCTTAGAAGAACAACACTCAGGCCTTGGTTATTTTCTAAGATAGGGTTGAGTAGTCTTTCAACTGCTATTCTCCTCCACCAAAGCCTATTATTGAGTCCTGAATGAATGCATCCGGAACGAACTAATTTGTTAGTTCGTTTCATTAGTTTGTATCTCACAATCACCCGGAAGGAAGTGAACACTGCGAGCATTTCACCGAGAGCCGGGAATTCTTGATCCATACCCAGTCATCTTGACTGGGTGCTGTCTTTTACTACCAGGGTCAGATTTTCAAAACCTCCGAGTGATAGGATTTTAAAATGCTTTCTTTACTGCTTTACTTTTATTGCTTTCTTTAGAGGTCACTCGGTTGTATTGAGGGTTGTGTAACTGCTACTAGGATTGACAGTTAAGGGATAGTTCAGGGTTCGATTAGAATCTTTGGGTGTGACATTGGGGAATGATAGCAGTACTTGGCATCTCAATAGATGACTTGTCTGGTGTTGCTTATCCACCACAGATGAAATAACACACCCAGGCCAGGGCAGTTATGAATCTGTGGTATCTTAGAATTTGCGTTCTTAAGGACATGTAAACTTATATTGTGAGTACCTGTCTTTAAAGGGAAATCAATACTGAGAGCATGGGAATTAGCTATCTGACAGGATTATCCTAAGCAAAGATCTGAGTATTAAAATGGAAGTTTAATCATGCCTTATCTAAATCTTGTCCAATTTTTATTCTTTTCTTCCTGTCCCTTCTGTCTGGACTATGACTCAGCTTCATAGTTAGCATAGAATATATTTTAATTGTTTTCTTAGAATAGCCTTATTGCTTTCTTAGATTAAATTTGATTTGCTTTCTAGAATAGCTTTATTAGCTTTATTCTAAATGCCCTTGTAGCTTAGTTTAAATTCTGTCAGTAGTTGTTAGTATCTTTTCACAACTGATTGAGCAATACGAATGGAAAATCTAGTAAAACGACGTGGGCCCTGCTTCTATCGCACATCCTCCAGTGAACGATCCGGTCTTACTATAAATTACTGCAATTTTTGACACTGTGCGCTTTCGGGGGCACAGTTTCGTAGCACGAGTAATAAAAACATGACAACCTATAAATATATCCCTAATCCGAACTCCATCCTCATAAATTGGTTTCATTAAATAAAACCTAAACCAGGATTATGTTTTTCGGAAAATACTCATGTAGTGGGAACCTGCAAAAGTTTCATGGCAGGGAATCTCATGACATGAAATGATGAGAAGTATCATGGCACATACGCCGGGGACCATCAGTGTGACAGGCTGAAGGTCAACCTATCCCGGTTGTACCATGAGATTTGTCAAAAGTTTCATGGCAGAGAGGACCACAGCGCCATTTGAAATTAAAGCCCCTCACATGAGTAATAAAGAGTAACGACCTTGATCTATCCTTAAACCCCTTTCCCGTGAATCATAACTCTTTTCATTTAATAAATTTAACCTGGGATATTCTCTTAAAAATACTCGTGGTAGGAAATTGTCAAAAGTTTCACCCATGCACAACACGATCTAGGTGGAAAGGTCGCGTCTTTCGCCGAGATTCTCAAGCAAGGAGAGGCTGTGCCTCCGCCGCGCCCCCAATGTCGTGATTTGTTGGCTGAAAAGTTGATTACCAAAAGTTATTTGGATGGAAATCCTGCCCTGCCAAGGTTTGTTATTGAAACTTTTGACAATTTCCCACACGAGTATTTTTCTAAAATATAATCCCGGTTTAGGTTTTATTAAATAAACCGATTTATGAAGGTGGAGTTGGGATTAAGGATATATTTAGGTTGTCACGTTTTTATTACTCGTGTTACGAAACTGTGGCCCGAAAGCGCACGGTGTCAAAAATTGCAGTAATTTATAGTAAGACTGGATCGTTCGTTCACTGGAGGATGTGCGATAGAAGCAGGGCCCACGTCGTTTACTAAGATTTTCCACTTGGTTACTCGATTCAAGTTTTGCAATGGTTTCTATCAACTACTTGACATAATTTAAACTAAACTATGAAAGCAATAAATTTATTCTACAAAGCAAATAAATTCTATTCTATGGAAGCGATAAAACTTACGCTAAGAAGCGGTTAAAATTATGCTACATTATCTAGAAAGCAGATTTAAATGTGACAGAAGGGACATGGAGAAAATAATAAAGATTGGACAAGATTCAGATGGAACACAATTAAACTTCCATTTTTTAATACACAGATCTTAGCTCGGGATAATTCGTCAGTTAGCTAACTCTCATGCTTTCTACACTATATTCCCTTTAACAGACAGGTACTTACAGCGAGAATTTACATGCTCTTAAGACAACAAAATCTAAGATACCATAAATTCATAACTCCCCTTGCAATGCCTTGCAAGAGTATGTTAATCATCTATGGTGGATGAGCAACACCTGACAAATCATTAGTTGACGTGCCAAGTACTGCTATCATTCCCCCATGTCACACCCAAGGCTTCAAATCAAGTCCCAAACCCTTCCATAACTCTCAAACCTTTTAACAGATGGACAGCCCCTAATTCTTCCGAGTGACCTCTATGAAAGCATTTTAAAGAAAAGCAGTAAAGAAAGCTGTAAAGAAAGCATTTAAAACCTATCACTCGGAAGCGTTAAAAGCATCTCTTTCCGTTAGTATAAAAGAACCCCTGGTCTTGGTGACCAGATGCAGATCAAGAACCCCCAAGATATCAATAAGCCACAGGGCTTACAACATCTGGGTAGTTATAAGATACAAACTAAATGAAATAGATCCATAAATGAACCTACTCCAGATGTACTCATTCAAGACTCAATTTTAGACTTTGGCAGAAGAAGATAGTAGTCGAAGGAATACTCAACCCTACCTTAGAAATTCACCAAGGCCTATATGTTGTTCCTCTTGTATTATCTGTCACATCTTATCTACATCCAAGTGGATATTGACTTAATGCAATATTTAATATAAGATTTCCAACACACAGCAATTTTGAGAAACCAATTGATATTTGAAAATCATTCCCTAGACAGGTACTAAACTCTCAATTAAAACACAGATCCTTTCAGTCCAGATGAGACCTAATCGCTGACTCTGCTTCTAAGTTCTCAAAATCAACCCCCAGTGGAATATGAATTAGTCATAACTATCGAATTTATCCCTTACTCAGATCCGGATTTTATAAAGGAATTTTTGTTGGAAATTTATTATGCAACATCTGATTTAGATCATGACTTCTATGTCCAAGGAGAAGGATCCCCAAAATAATTATGACTACAACTTTTACATAATAGTATCATGCATACAAGTATATGAAAGGGAAAATAAAATACCCCAAAATATATGGTGAGGTTAGACAGAATGTGATACACAGAGATGAAATAGCCTTGAGATAAGAAGAAATTGGCTAAAAAGAGTGCCAGAAATAACTGAGGTGATCTGGACTGCAAACATCTGCCATCCAGTTCCCAATTATTCTAGATGTGGCGAGTTTTAGACAGTGAGGAGCCTCTCATGATAGTGATCGCCATCATTAAAAGTCCTACTGCCCATGATTGAGGAAAAACCCACATATTTTTCTCGCCACAGTATTATCACACAGTGTTGATCGACACTGCCTAATATTACCATGGCTCGAAATTCAGGTTTGAAATTAAGATAAATAAAAGTAAAACTGTATCTAATCAGGAATTGGCTGAGTGACTAATCGAATCTCTAGTACAGAGACCGCTCGCCGAAGCTTCCACCAATCGCCAACCAAACCATGCAAAATAACGAATAACAATTAATACACAGAAGACGAGCTAATCGATATCCCTATGAAGGGACCTTTCACCAACATTGATCTGTGATATTTTTCATTACCCATTCATACACACAATGAAGGATAAAAAATATGAAATTAAGAAAATGTTTTTGGTATTGCGTGGGTGTTAATCACACAATGAATAGACACTAAATGGTTGAGATGTGTAATGGATAAGATTTGGATGTAATGGGCCTAAGCCCAATACACCCATGCAACTTACACAAATCAAGGAATAAAATATTTTTGGAGTTTTAAAATAGAAGGAAGAGTTCAATTCGGTCTACTGGGTAAAGTGCAATATAGACCGAATTGAATATGCATGAGGAATGAAGTATAACCTTGCCCAATTAATCCTTGCAAGGGAATGAAAAATCATCTAATTCGAATTGTTGAGCAATTCGAATTAATTCGAATTGATGAAGTCCTTTCCTTGCTCAAATTTGACTAAGGCATTTACCTCAATGAGAGGGTGAATTCGAATTATCCAGCAATTCGAATTAATTCAAATTGAACAATTCGAATTGGTTGGGGATAGAAAATAAACTAAGGTATGAAGGGATGATAATGGATACAATGTGGTTTTCAAGCCAATTCGAATTGTTGAGCAATTCGAATTAATTCGAATTGGATAATTCGAATTGGTTGGAAACCACATGAGAACATTCTGTTATGCAATTCGAATTACTCATTCAATTCGAATTAATTCGAATTGCACACATCCATCTCATAACAAGTATGTTTTTGGTGCTGATGAGTGTTAGTTCGAATTACACTGTGTGGTTTATGATAGATGAGATTTACTCAATCCTTCATTTCACATCAGTGTCATCTCACAACCACCTTAGTGAGCATTTTAAGGAAATAATCATGATGCATGTCTAATAGGTACAGGTACGAATACACCCTATTTCTACAAACAAGAAATTCAAAGGCTGAATACCCTAAACAACTAAAAAGTCTAAGAACTACATGCATAAAAATAAGAACACTTACATTATCTAAGGCATACTAAAATAAACATAAGGGCAGAATAATAAGGCAATAGATTAAATTCTAGCAACCCTAATATCATCTAAAACCTAAGAACACTCATTTAAAGCTCTAAGGCACAAAATCACACCAAAAACCTACTAAACATGCATTTATTGAGTTTGAAAGTCAACTAGAACATAATAAATGTAACCTAGTTGAAACAAACAAACATTCTACACATTTATTGCTAAGGAAAGCATTTAAAGAATGCCAAACACATGAACAAACCCATTTCTGGAAATTTCTCATGTATTGACACTTGAAAGCAAGGAAAATAACCCAAAACCATCATTAGATTGAAGGTAGGGCTACTCTAACTAGAAAGCATGTAAAAAGTATGGTAATGGCTACACTAGAAGGTTGTAACAAGCTGTTTACAACTAAACTAAGATTAAAACAACTAACTAAACTACAAACATGAAAAATAAACTAACTAAACTACCTACCTAACCCTTAAGGGTTGGAGAACCTTCTGCTCTCTGTTTGTTCCCCAAGCTGATCTCTTGTAAGTGTCTCTCGGATTTTTTTCTTGTGTTGAGAAAGGTCAGCTTTTATACTCCTTGCTCGAAACCCTAGGCCTATCAGGGCCCATCATGTTTTTCACGTGCTCCACAGCTTCATTTGGATGAGTTTTTGAATGTCATTCGGTCTCCTCATGTAATTCGAATTAATTCGAATTGGTGAAGTCTCCTCCTTGAGCTGGGATATGGTCTTCAGTTATCAATTCGAATTATGTGAGGAATTCGAATTGATCTTCTCGAACTGCTTGATGGTTCCTGCTTGGCTTCCTCGCAATTCGAATTATTGGTCAATTCGAATTAATTCGAATTGAGCAATTCGAATTGCACCTCTCTTTCTGCCTTTGGGTTTCTTCTCTTCACATTGTAATTTCAATTATGGGTGGTCCAAGATGAACAATTCGAATTGGGCCTTCTGCATCTCTTCTCAACACTTATCCATTTTTCTTCTTTTCCTCGGCAATTCGAATTACATGAGCAATTCGAATTAATTCGAATTGCGTAATTCGAACTGAGCTTCAACACTTAGCCAAAATTCAGTTTGTGGGATTTTCAATGTTTTTCCCATCTTTTTGATTTTTGTGGGCTATTTTATTCTTTTGCCCATCTTTTCTTCACTTTTTCTTTTCTTTTTCCTTTTTAAAAACTGTATATTTTGTGTCTTTTTATTACCAGCTCAATATTTTTATAAACTTGCATTAATCTGTCGAATTCAACTGCTTTCTTATTAAAATAAGATGGAAACACGATCAAAATGTCCGTCTCAGACACGGAAATGGATTGGAAATAATGGACAATTTTGGCCATTATCAACATCCTCACATTTAATACTGATCGTCCCTGAGCAGTCAGAGTCAGTGCTCCTAAGAGCATGGACTCTGCACATTCAATCCATTTTCGTGGCTTCAAAAATCTCATTCTTCTTATATTGGGATAAGACAATCAAAATTACAAGTATTAAACTCTCTTGATTGCAGTGTTTAATGGAATGATACTTCTCACTTGAGTAGACACACAAACCAATCATTATTGTTAATTCTTCTTGAATATATGTTGAGAAAATCCCATCGGTTTAATTTTTGAATTCAAGCATGACATGAACATTGATCAATAAAAGCAGAGCCTCACTTATAGTAGAATCGGAAATTTCACTCACTCTCAAAATTGGTTTTTTAATCATTGACGCTCATAATCAAATTCAATTAAATTCTCCCATAAGCTTGCAATTGGACCAACTCGCCACCTACTCATTTCTTCAAATCGAGATCCCGAGGTCCTTATTCCAGGTTATAACGGGGCATACGGTTGTAACTTTTGGTAAGAAAGGGAATTATTGGGCTAAAAAGTGACGCGAGTTCATTCCATCATAACTTGGCATATACTTTTATTTAAAATTTATGATCATCAATAATTCTTTCTTTCTTTTGTTTTTCTTTTTCTGTTGCATGACATTAGACTAAGTCCAATTTGCTTTGTCATTTGCAATTTATTCTTGTTGAATTGATATCAACATTATTTCTTTTTCTTTTCTTTTCTTTTCTCCTCTTTTTTTTTAATCAGTTTTTGGATACCGATTGATATTTTTGATGACCATAAATTATAATGCCTTGATGGAATGGCTCATGTACGCTTGGGTTTGATTTTCTTGGTCTTTTTGTAAGGCTTGGAAAATATAGTGGCTTCAAAGAAAAATTAGGCTTAAGGCTCAAATTGGTTAATCCTAAAGGGAAAATATTTTTGGGTTCGGATTTCAAAAGAAGGCCAAAATTTTGGTTTTCTAGGTGCCTCGATCATATGCTCGATTTCAGGAATATGGCATGGTCTTGAATCGGTCTCAATTGCAAGTTCTAGTGTCCTTTAATCGAATTGATTTTCACACATCAAAGGAATAATGAGTAAAAGTGACTCATGGCTCAGATCTCACATGGTATGGTTTGATCATGTCATACATTTATTCTCAAATTCAGCCTTTGAAAAATTCTTTACAACTTATTCGTTCAAATTCTCATCACGAAAATTTGTTTTTCTTTCAAGTGATCATATCATTGGATTTTTATAGCTCAAAACCTCAAGAATTTATATCATGCATATTACTAATTATTTAATTCCAATGTAATAGTTTGAAAATTTCATCATTAGCCTAAATTCAACATGTGAATTTAGGTGACAGATTTATGCTTGTTTTATGCCGGTTAGTTATTTGAAAGCAGTAAAAAGACACTGTGAACATGCAAGCATGTCACAGCTTTGTTTTTGGCATGACAGTCACTTATTCATCTTGGACTGTCACACATCTTTTCTAAATATTTTTGAGAATTCAAAACGAAATTCTCTTTGTGGAAAGCAATAAAAATGACTTCCAGAATAAAACTTCTGACCATCATCATCAAGCAGTTCCAAGGTTCGTTTTACAGCATACGACCTTAATTACTGTACTTCATTAATACATTAGTTACAGGAGATGCTATACACTTGAGTTAAGTTAGCATCAAAACGCAATCAAAAGATCTCCTAAATGAAGTTTCAATTAATCTGCACAAAAGTGAATCTTATAGATTCCTTATATCCCCTGCATCTTCTATCCTTGAAAGAAGATCCGGCTCAAGTGGACGAAGTTGGTCAGGCTACAGGGCACGCAGTAATCACCCAAGTCTTCCTCTTCGCCATCCTCCAACACTCTCTGGCAGTAGACTCTGGGTCCTTGATTTCCGAACAGATCAGGAGTCTCCAGGCTATCAGCCAGCCATGCAAAGACATTGGTCCCTACATATGTCATAACTGATCGATCAGTCACCATCCTATTTATCATTGTCACCCCTTGACGGACTTGTTCGTTGTCCAGCTTGCTGAGCAGCATGTATCCTCTGACAAAGATCGAGGCTTTGTGATTATCCTCAATCCCTTCCTTCAGCAGTTCGCAAGCTTGACCCTCGTCCCCTACTCCAAATGCTTGTAGAGCTGGAATAAGCTGGAGGTTGAAGTTTCCAGCTTCCTCACACTTTAGTAGGAGTTCCTCTTTCTGCTGTTCAACCCCTTGCTGCCACATTTTCACAATAGTGGTCTCCAGCTTGCACCTTTTATAGATAATCGGGAGATCGCCTGCATCCCTGAGTTTCTTGCATGCTTCCCTGACAATAAACACCTTCTTAATGTCGTCCTCTCCGATGCGTGAGAGGATTTCCCCTAGGAGCTCCACTGGCAGGTCCAGCAGTTCGGTTCTTTCCACAGGCAAGTCCAGCGGTTCAGTTCTTTTCTCTTGAGCTGGATTTGGGTCTGGAAGAATGGTGTCTCTGGAAAGACACGGAGTAGTAGTCAGATCTGACATCAGCAGTCTCACACCTTCAGCTAGTTCTAAACATAGGTCGCTGAATGAGAGAAGTTGGATCTGTTTTTAGCAATTTTTGATAAATTTATTCAAGGTGAAAATCAACATCCTCACATTTTGAGGCAAGCTCTAAATGTGAGTTAGTTGGTTTTTTACTCGAATTTATTGAATGAAAAGACATGGAGCTGGATTATCAAATCTAACTCTTATTGCACTCGACAGAGAGAAGATAAAAGAAATAAGGGTGTTGAGCCCTTACAAATTTTCTTAGACTAAAAATAGTCTAAAACGTTTTTGATTGGTCAAATGACCGAAAAGTAGAATTTCATGGGCTATTGAGCCTATGAAAGAAATTTTTTGATTTTTATCACTTGAACAGTGATTTAAATCATGTGAAAGGGGAGATGGTTAATGGTGACAAACAAATGCACGTGACAATTTAAGCAATTACAAGCATGTGGTAATGGACCATGGAGAATAAAAATTAAATAAACATGCACATGCACAAAAAGGTCATTTTTGGATTTTTATGAAGAGTGTTGGACTTGTTTATTTAATAAAATTGGGGTGTGAGTGGTCCCCCATTTGGATTTTATTTTGGAAAATGGGTATTGAGGAATGAAGCAGATGTTCCACTCGAATATTCCTCACTTGTCCCAAAATGAGCATAAGTCAAACCCTTAAAAGAAAAGAATATTCTACCACTCTTTTTTTTTGTCTTTTTAGACATAAATGCCATGCCAAAAGTGTTGGAAAAATTTTGGCATTGTTTTGTCTATAATACCATGTTTCCCGTATGTGCAAACGTCAACTTTTGAGTTGAGTTTGCAAATTGTGAGCAACAGGTACCCGAAAAAAGCATTTATTACTAAAATACTCACACAACACAACACATGCAAACATTAAAACAAGACACAAGCAGAAGGTCCATTCGTACTACTGTCATGCAAAAAACATTTTGCCAAAAAAATCTCATGCTTTCAAAAACATAGATTCACAGACGTTATCAACATGCATTTCAATCATCATCAACAAGTATCAACATCCAAAATGACACAGTGACTAAAGGAAATTGTTCACAGTGTTCATCCCATTCACAGATTCACAAAATCAAAAAACACAAAAATGAGCAAGACAATAAAACAACACTGCAAAAATAAGCAAAAACAGGATTTTCGAGGGTTTTACAACCCTCATTTTCAAAATGGGACACCCTCTCACCATAGAAACCTCGAACCCACAACAATGGCAGTTTGAACGAAAAGCCCTAAAACCCTATGTTCTGCCTAGTGTGTTCTAAGTTGTTTCCGACCATGCCCACTCCATTCCGACCACATTCCGACCATCCCCGTCATGAATACACTGACTATTCCCTTCCCCAACCCCAATTTCGTAAAAACAAGGAAAAAGGAACACTGAAATCACGAAAACAGGACACGAAATTGAAATAGAGAACTTACCCCTTGCTCCCACTAGGATTCGATAACGAAGACGCCATTTTTGAAGTGAATGGACGGAGGAAAGCTCGAACTGAGCGATTGGTTTCGCGAGGAAGACAGTTTTCGCGAGAGGGAAACGGAGGGGGGTTTGGAAGTGTGAAAGGTGAAAGTGAGGGAAAAGAAGGGGGAAAGGGTATATAAAGGGTTCGGAAGAGGGGTTTCGAATTATTGGACCCAGACATCAATTCGAATTAATTCGAATTGATGTAGTTTGTGAGGGGTTCGGTCTCCAATTTGAATTAATTCGAATTGAGTTGGAGACCGAATTGAGATGGGGATACATAAACACTCAAGGGGGTTCGAATTCGAAATCAATTCGAATTAATTCGAATTGACTCATAATTCGAATTAGAGTGTGTAGACCGAATTGGGAGTTAAAGAACGAAGGATGCTTTTGTGAGACAGTTCGAATTATTTGGCCAATTCGAATTAATTCGAATTGGCCTGTAATTCGAATTACTCACTTGAAATAATAAAGAGAGAAAAAATGCCTTTTGCATGCTAGTTCGAATTATCTGGGCAATTCGAATTAATTTGAATTGCCTTATAATTCGACTTGCTTACTTGGCTATAATAACGCTCCGAATGTGCCTTGGTATGTCAATTCGAATTGCATGGCAATTCGAATTAATTCGAATTGACTGCATAATTCGAATTGATTATTCCAAATTGGTGAAATTGCCAAGGCAACATGTCTTATGTGGTTTGTTTTGAACAATTCAAATTAATTCGAATTGACTTTGAAATGAAAATTAAACCACATCCAAGACTTTGAAAATTTTAAAGATTTTCAAAATTTTACAATCTACAGAAATGATCATAAAAGACAGGCATATTTACACACAAATTTTATTCTAATGATAAATTGCTTGCATAAATTAGGTTGGGTTAACACTTCTATTTTATGGATTTATTCTGGATTTTAGATTTCTCTAAATTCCGAAATTAATTTCCATTAAATATCATATTAACCCAACCAGGAACCTGATTTCCGAAGCTTTATTTTTCTTTTTGTTGGTTCCACGAATTCCTGCAAAACAATTATAAGAAAATATTAGATTTTCTCCAAATATCAACATCCTCACATTTATAGTCTTAGTACTCTAAATGTTTAATTGATTTCTGGATACTTTTGTCCGAGAACATAAATATGCTATGTAATACATAATTAAAGGAATATATGTATATTATTTATTGAGCATAGGCCGGCTCTGATATCATTTGGGCTTCTTTTTCGGGGTCGAACTGCCCGAGATACTCCTTCAATCGATGTCCATTCACCACCAGCTCTCCTTTGTCAGTTCGAATCCTGACAGCTCCACTTTCAAACACATGCACCACTTCGTATGGCTCTTCCCATCTGGATTTAAGCTTTCCGGGGAACAGCTTCAACCTAGAATTAAATAGCAAGACATTTTGGCCAACAAAGAAGCGTTTAGACTTTATACGACGATCGTGTAACTTCTGGGTCCGCTCTTTGTAAATCCTCGAGCTTTCATAAGCTTGTGCACGTATTTCCTCAATTTCATTGAGGTCCAACTTGCGCTTACTCTGAGCAACTCGTGGGTCAAAATTAAGCGTTTTTACGGCCCAGTAAGCCTTATGCTCTAGTTCTACGGGTAGATGACAGGTTTTTCCGAAGACGAGCCTGTATGGAGACATCCCAATGGGTGTCTTGAATGCATTGCGGTATGCCCATAAAGCATCATTGAGCTTACGCGACCAATCTTTGCGGGTTATCCCCACAGTGGCTTCGAGTATGTGTTTGATTTCGCGGTTTGAAACCTCGACTTGGCCACTGGTTTGGGGATGATAAGGCGTGCCGATCTTGTGGAGAATCCAATTTTTGCTCATAAGATTTGCAAACGCTCTATTAACATAATGGGTTCCTCCATCAGATATGATCACCCTGGGTACACCAAATCTATCGAAAATGTTGGTTTTCAAAAATTTGATGACCTGGTTGCCATCATTGGTTGGCAGTGCAACCGCTTCAACCCACTTGGAAACGTAATCGACAGCTACCAAGATGTAATGATTCCCATCAGACGTCGGGAATGGTCCCATGAAGTCAATACCCCATACATCGGAAATCTCAAGGGTGAGAATTCCTTGTTGAGGCATCTCATCCCTCTTGGAGATATTCCCTAGTCTTTGGCATCTGTCGCAGGCCTTAACAATGCTTTGCAATCCTCGTAGATGGCAGGCCAATAGAAACCGCACTCGAGCACCTTATGAGCTGTTCGAGTGGGGCCATGGTGACCTCCATATTCCGATTCATGGCATTTTTTAGCGATCTGATAAGCCTCGTGCTCAGTTACACATCGTCTAATAATCGAATCTGCACAATGCTTGAAAAGATAAGGATCTTCCCAGAAGTAGTCGACTACGTCTCGGTAGAACCTTGCTTTTTGGCTCCTGCTTTGGAATGGTGGGCTTATTCCGCATGCTAAGAAGTTAGCAATGTCGGAAAACCATGGACAAGCTTGATCATGAAGGTGCAAGGCAAACAGTTGCTCGTCCGGAAAGTTCTCATTAACGGCTAGCTCATTTTTATCATTTTCTAGTCGAGACAAATGGTCAGCAGCACCATTGTCTCTACCTTTTCTATCTTTTATTATGATGTCGAATTCTTGCAACAAAAGTAACCACCTGATTAATCGAGGTTTGGCGTCTTGTTTGCTAAACAAGTATCTCAGTGCAGAGTGATCTGTGTATACTATGGTTTTCGTACCAATGAGATACTGTCTGAATTTATCAAACGCAAAAACCACAGCATACATCTCTTTCTCCGTGGTGGTGTAGTTGACTTGGGCTTCATTCAGGGCATGACTTGCGTAATGAATTACACAATGTTTCCCTTCCTTATGTTGCCCGAGAACTGCACCCACGGCGAGATCACTTGCATCACACATTACCTCGAAAGGTATTGACCAATCGGGTGGTTGCACTATTGGGGCAGAAATCAACAACTTTTTGAGCGTGTCAAAGGCTTGAACACACGCTTCGTTTATTACGAAAGAATTTTCTTTACAAAGCAAATTAGTGAACGGCTTGGCAATTTTAGAGAAATCCTTAATTAATCTCTGGTAGAAACCGGCAAGCCCTAAGAAACTCCTAACTGCTTTTATTGAGTTTGGTAATGAAAGGTTGGATATGACTGAGACTTTGGCTCTATCAACTTCGATGCCTGCGCACGAGATGCGGTGACCTAACACTATTCCTTCGGTAACCATGAAATGGCACTTCTCCCAGTTCAAAACTAGGTTAGTGTCCTCGCATCTTTTTAAAATTTTTGCAAGATTAGTCAAACATTCATCAAAAGTATCTCCATACACAGAGAAGTCATCCATGAAAACTTCAATGCATTTTTCGATAAATTCTGAGAAAATTGACATCATGCATCGCTGAAATGTGGCAGGTGCATTACAAAGTCCAAAAGGCATGCGCCTGTACGCAAAAGTTCCATAGGGGCACGTGAAAGTGGTCTTATCATGATCCTCGCTAGCTATTACAATCTGATTATAGCCAGAGTACCCATCCAAAAAGCAATAGTACTCCCTCCCGGCCAACCTTTCCAGCATCTGATCAATGAACGGCAAAGGAAAGTGGTCCTTCCGCGTAGCAGTGTTAAGCTTCCGGTAGTCGATGCAAACTCTCCAACCGATCACTGGACATGTCGCCACTTCTTCTCCTTGCTCGTTAGTCGTTATGCACATCCCCCCACGTTTTGGTACGACCTGCACTGGACTTACCCATTTGCTGTCAGATATGGGATAGATGATACCAGCATCTAAGAGCTTGATAACTTCTTTCCTTACCACTTCTTGCATGTGGGGGTTCAGACGCCTTTGTGGTTGCCTTGAGGGCTTGTACTCCTCTTCCATTAAAATTCTGTGCATGCAAACAGAGGGGTTATTCCTTTTATATTAGAAATGGTCCATCCAATTGCATGTACATATTTCTTTAGAATGTCTGCCAGAGCTTTTTCTTGTTTTTGTGTCAGCTTGGCAGACACAATTACCGGTAATCTTTTATGTTCAGCGAGAAAGACGTACTTAAGATGATCCGGGAGTATTTTAAGTTCAAGCTCTGGCGGACATTCAACGGAAGGAAGTAGTTTGCGAGAAATGGATGGGAGTGAGAGATCAGATTTACCTTCAGGACCCCGTGTCAGTACAGGGCCCACTTCCTCTTCCGTGGTGCTCTCGTCCTCCTCTGGGATAAATTCAACACCGTCGAACTCTTCAAGGTCCCCAGTGATAAGGTCTTCGAAGTGGACAGCGTTGTAGCTCCTTGGTTGCTCTGCACCTTCAGGCGTCGGTACCTGTTTTGAAACTTTGTCCAACACAACAGTCATAGGGTCCATGCTCTCATCCTCACACCTACCATCTATTACATCAAATTTGGAACAAGTTTCCTCAGACGGAAACTTCTGCAGCTTTCCCACGTTGAAATTCAATTCTTCTTCTCCGACCCGGAGCTTGATCTGATTTGATCGCGCGTCTATAAGTGCACCACCTGTTGAGAGAAAGGGGCGGCCTAAGATCAGTGGCATCTCGTAGTCCTCCTCTATATCCAGAATAATGAAGTCGACAGGAAAAAGGGTCCCTCCCGTCTTGACAATTACATCCTTCAGGATTCCGACTGGATGGGCAATCGACCGGTCTGCCAGTTGTAATTTCATTGTAACCGGTTCAATTACGCTCAAGTGAAGACGTTTTGCCATGGCGAGTGGCATAACGTTGATGCTTGATCCCAAATCGCACAACCCTTTTCCAACGTTGGTTTTCCCAATGTGGACTGGCAGTGTAATACAGCCTGGATCTTCCCTCTTCTCCGGTAGCACTCTCTGGATGATGGCGCTGCAGCTGCTGTTCAAGATTACCACTTCATCCTGTTCGATTTTTCTCCTCCCTGAAATCATTTCTTTAAGAAATTTAGCATAGACAGGCATTTCTGAAATCATTTCGACCAATGGAATAGTGATCACGACAGCTTTCAATCTTTCTAAAACATTTTAAATTTTTCATCTTGTTCCTTATCTTTAAGACGTGCCGGGTATGGCACCCTTGGCATGTACTTATTATTATCTGTTTTTGGTGGTAAAGAGAAGGAAGTTGTACCTTCACCCATACCCTTTTCAGCTTCATGTGCAGCTTCAGCCTGCGAATCAGTTGCATCTGATCTGTCCTTGACCAGTCCAATACTGTCATCTCCTTCAATCCTTTCCTTTTCCTTCTCAACCTCCAATGAGACCTTTACTTTCATAGCTTTCTTCTTTGCAGATCCAACATTTCCCTTCAAAGTCTTGCCTCCTCGCAATGTGATTGCTTTACACTGCGGGTTAGCCTCAGTACTGCTTGGCAGTGTTCCCTTCCCCATGTTCTGCAATTCCTTAGCCAGTTGGGTGACTTGTGTCTCCACATTCTTGATTGATGCCTGCAGTTGCTGGTTTATGTCCTTTTGATTGGATATAAACTCGGTCATCAAGTTCTCCAAACGAGATGGTGGCTTTTGGTTGTATTGTTGATTCTGGTCAGGTTGGGGTTGGAAGTTTTGGAAATTCTGGCTCTGGTTCGGGTTGGGCCTCTGTTGGATGTGCGGTTGGAAGTTCTGATTCTGATTCTGGAAGTTCTGTACTCTCTGCTGGACGAATCCTTGATTCTGAGGTCTAAAGTTCTGCTGGGGATTTTGGTTTGCAAACTGGTTAGGCTGGTTTGGCTGTAACAAATGCGCATTAAGTGCATTGTTGTTGGAATATGAGAGATTGGGATGGCGATTTTGGTAGTTCCCGGCATAATTACAGCTTTCGGTGGCTATCTGTTGGCCCGTGTTAGTTGGATGAGATCCCTGACACAGCCCACAAACAATTCCAGATTGCTGTGTTTGAACTTGGCTAGATGAGGGTCCTGCCTGAGAAGTGCCTACTCCCTTTCCTTTGTCCTGTCCCAACTGTATCGCAGCCACCTGTTCCTGCAATTTCTCAAAATCTGTTTTTCCATCACTCACAGCAAAAACTTTCTAGGAGGATCCCCTTTCTTATCTTCAGCATTCAGTACAGATCTATTGACAGACATTGTCTCAATCTTTTCCCAAGCTTGGTCCATAGGCAAATGGAGTAAATGTCGTCCGCCGGCAGCATCCAACATCATTCTCCATGGGTGGGTGAGTCCTCCATAGAATTTCCTCAATTGTTCCCATGGCCGATATCCGTGTTGGGGGCATCGCCTTATGAGGCCAAAGAATCTTTCTTTTGCGTCATACAATGACTCATCCGGCTTCATCTTGAACTCTCCAATTTTTTATCGTCCTTCCTCAATCTTTGATTCCGGGAAATACTTCAGCAGAAAACTCCTTACCAGATCTGCCCAGGTGCTTCTCTGATTTATGGGCAATGATTTATACCAATCCCTGGCACCACTAAAAAAAGAAAACGGAAACAACATCAGTCTTATAGCATCAGGTGAGACTCCCTGATATTTGATCGTATCGCAGAGCTCTAGGAAGGTTTGGAGATGATCATGAGGGTCCTTATGATTTGCACCGCAGAATTGGTTGTTTTGCACTAAATTGATGAGTGCCGGTTTGAGCTCGAAGTTGCGTGCAGGAAAGTGTGCTCTCCCAGGTCCATCCAGATAAGGCTCCACGATTGGCTGCATAAAATCAGCTGCTGCCTGTTGTTGTTGATTTCCTTGCTCAGCTTGGTTCTGGTATTGTTGGTGGTAGTTGGGAATTTGCTGGAAGTTATTTGGGTCCTGTGGGTTGTTCTGGAATTTTCTGCAACGGCTCGAGATACATTACATTGGAAGGGTGAAAAAAGTGGAGTGTATTCTGTTAAATCAGGCTCTAGTTGGCTTCTTGGCGAGGTGGCACAATCTAATGGATGGTCTTGGATGTGGAAGAGTAGCATTCCGAAAAAGATTAGGGTATTCCTATGGTTGATCGGGCATGGGGCTCTCCCGTGTAATGCCTTGCGATACCGTAGGAACTTGTCTGGATCGCCACTATGTTCGGTCTGTGGCCAATATGTGGATGATTGGAGATATGACATTCTTTTGTGCCACTGAGCGATGGTTGTTTGGAGTCGATGGGGTAGCTACCAGTTTGATAGCTTGCTGCTTATTAATGTGGATGACTCCAGACATTGGCTAGAATGGTTTTACCAAAGTTATGGGGCTGCCGACATTGCTATGCTCTGGACTTTGTGGCTTGAGCGCAATAACCGGATTTTTGCAGGTCAATCCTTGCGTGTGGACGCCTTGCTGCAGCAAGCTTCTACTCTACAACAGGCGATGGAGGCTGCTGGGCATAGGGTGGCTCGGGCAGGGCCGACGAGGATGGTCTCTTGGAAAGAGGCCTCGATCCGGGGCATTCTCTTGCACACTGAAGGATGTGTTCTGGCAAGCGATGGTGCCTCTAGATTCGGGGCGGTATTGAGGCACTCTGATGGTGCATGGATCCGCGGCTGTGGTGGCCAACTAGAGCGCCGACTCATAGTCGAAGTGGAGCTACTTGCGCTATGGCAACGACTGTGCCTGGGTCGGACTTGTGGTGTGTGGGTGGCTTATTGTTATGTTGATTCCAAAGAGGTTGTGCGACTTCTGGGAGTGGCTCAACCTCTTCATTACTTGTGGCCTTTGATTAATGACATCAATATGGAGATTAGCAGGATGGATTCTTGTGTGGTTCGCGATGTTCATCGGGAAGGCAATCAAGTTGCCGATGCGATCGCCAAGAAAGCGGCCCACATGGAGGATTTCTTTACGACTTGGGCTTACCCACCGGATGAAATTCTTGTGTTATTGGAAAAGGATGCAAGCGGGACTCTTCACCCCCGATTGCACTGATGTAATTTTCATTCTTTGTTTTTCTCTCCTTTTTTGATGCTCTTCTTTTTTATTTTTCTCTTTGCTAGCATTTTCAGGCTGTGTCACCAAAATTTTAGATTGTGGGCATGCTTAAATTAGATGTGTAGTGAAATAAGGCCCCATATATGTTTGAACCGAGACTTTCGAACTTGTATCACTAAAATTTAAAAACCCTGAATTTTGACTTGAGGCTCAACCACCCTTTCCACCAAAACTGTAACAATATTATTTTCTCTTTTTTTTCTTTTTTTTTTTAGCGAAGGACAACAAACTATTATTGATATTCATCATCATTATCATCATTACTATTTTTAAAGCCATTGACAACAGAAAATGGTTCGTGTGATTTTATGTTATATAGTTTAGAAAAGATAAAAGAAAAGAATTGAGGCTTGGATGAAAAATCAAACTCCCAATTAAAGATTGGAAGGCATGACCTTGACCACTTGGTTGACTCCTTATCCCTACAACACGCTATTATTAATAATAATAATAATAATAATAATAATAATAATATTATTATTATTATTATTATACATGCTAGAAAAAGAGGTGGTGGAGGTCCATCCACACAATTACAGATGGACAAATGTGACGGATAGGGGCTGGGTGGGAATCAAACCCTCAACCTAAAGGTTGAGAGTGATGGAGAACTCCTGGGTCAACTCCCAATCCCCACAACACATTATTATTAATATATCAAATATTTAAATATAAACAAAATAAATCAGCACAACAGAGAATAAAAGAAATGTTAGGTGTCATATTGTCTATCAAATTTTTGGTGAAACCGGGTATCCTAGGTATTGGCGGATACAGAATTTTTTAGTTGGTAGGTCAAATATCTTAAAGAGTAATCAGCTAACTTTAGAAGGATATATCCAGCAGAAACTTTGTTATATTTTTTTGAACCTTAAAACTCGGTGGATTATAGAAAATTAATAGACTCTGTATAGAGTTGGATAACTTTGTATAAATTTCAAGTTGTATAGAATCTGTATAAATCTTTTGTTATTTGGAAAATTTCGTATAGTTATTTGTTTATAAGAGAATCTACTAAAATTTATGGAAGTCAATAGACGGTTGAATACTTAAATTTTTTTAAAGACTAAGAAATTTATATTGAAAAATACTTCAAGATTTTTAAAGAATTTTTAAAATTTGGATTTAATACATTATGAGTTTTAAAAAAAATTTAAAATCTCCATTGAAAACATTTAAATTTTAATAGTCTAAAAAATCTTATAAAACCTTGACTGAATATATTCCTATTAGAGTTGTGTAAAATATTTACATAGTATATCTTAGTTGGTCTTGTCTTATTTTTACATATACATATATACACTCATTTTTAATATAATAAACAATTAATATACTATTAGGGGATGGGGACTTAGTGCAAGTGATTAGTGGTTAAGTCCTTTGACTTCCAACGAAAGGTTGGAGGTTCGATTCCCCACCGGCATTTTATCCCTCCCTTTTATTCCCCTTGTAATTTGTGTGGTATGAGCTTCTCAACACCCATTTCTCAGACCTTTAATGACTCATCCAAAAAAATAAAATAAAAGTAATATACTAGTATTAAACTCCTTCCCAAATTATTTATCGCTTGTGCTACAACTACAACTTCATTCCTAATTATATCAAAATATTATTACTAATATTCTATTATTTTTTATTTTTTTTGGTGGATCAATTGACCCACCTTGCACTATACTACATCCGCCCATGATCCCAGACCACATTGAACCAAGACTAATCTGATACTCCAAAATACTTCTATAATAGTAGTATATTTCATAATTGTCGACTTATTGAATTTTTTGACGTAGCCGAAGCCAGAAAACAAAGAGAAAAAAAAAAAGAAAAAATGAATTTGAATGATGTTATAGAAATAACTATCTTTATTTATGTATGTGTACAATAAAATGGTATATGGCTTATTAGCTTGTGTTTATAGTGGAAGTATTGTAATGGAAATTGGGATTAAATGGTGAAAGAAAGGAAGTTTAAAGGTGGGATAATAAAATGGATAAAGTGTAATAATTATGGCTATGAAATGAAACAAGTATTAAGCTTGCATAAAATTTTTCTAACTTAACTTCTCAATACATTACATAGGCTATTTATTAACTTTTTTATCCTCTCACTATTTACTAACCTCATAATCAAGGCATATACATTTCAAGACTTTCACATGTCTAACCTTATGATCAAGGCATGAACATGGATGTTGAACACTAGACATTCACATGTTTTGTTTACATGCATAATACTCCCCCTTGAATGTCGTCAATACGAAGAATATGCCTCGTTAAAACCTTACTTGGAAAAAACCCAGTGGGAAAAAATCCAAGTGAAGGAAAAAGAGTACAGTATTCTTGTATCAGATGCTCCCCCTGATTTGGACATCATTTTAAATCTCGAAGCCGCCGCATTCCAATTTTCTTCACGAGCTTCTCGAATGTTGCAGTCGGCAATGCCTTGGTAAATAGATCCGCTAAATTATTTTCTGATCGAATTTGTTGCACATCGACTTCACCATTCTTTTGAAGATCATGAGTGTAGAAGAATTTTGGTGAAATATGCTTCGTTCTATCTCCTTTGATATAACCCCCTTTCAACTGGGCTACACAAGCCGAATTATCTTCAAATAAAATTGTTGGGGGCATTTGTGGTTCAATGATTAAACCACAACTCTTCAATATATGTTGAGTCATTGACCTCAACCAAACACATTCTCGACTTGCTTCATGGATTGCTAATATTTCGGCATGATTAGAAGAAGTAGCAGTTAGAGTCTGCTTCATTGACCTCCAAGAGATAGCAGTTCCACCACGCGTGAAGATATAGCCTGTTTGAGATTTGGCTTTGTGTGGGTCTGATAAATAACCTGCATCGGCATAGCCAATTAACTCATGTCGAGAGTCTTTTGGGTAAAATAACCCAAGATCAATTGTTCCTTGGAGATAGTGAAAAACATGCTTTATGCCTTTCCAATGTCGTTGAGTAGGGCAAGAACTGAATCTTGCGAGTAGATTGACTGCAAACGCGATATCAGGTCGCGTGCTGTTTGCAAGATACATTAACGCACCAATTGCGCTTAAATATGGGATTTCTGGGCCAAGTTGCTCTTCATTATCTTCTTTTGGCCTAAATGGATCCTTTGCAGGATCAAGTGTCCGAACGACCATTGGATTATTTAGCGGATGAGCATAATCCATTCGAAATTGCTTTAATACCTTTTGGGTATAAGCTGATTGATGAACAAATATGCCCATTTCCAAATGCTCAATTTGTAGGCCAAGGCAAAATTTCGTTTTCCCGAAATCTTTGATTTCAAACTCCTTTTCAGATATTCGACTGCCTTTTTCAACTCTTCAGGAGTTCCAATTAGATTTAAATCGTCAACATAGACTGCGACGATCACAAATTCTGACCCATTTTTCTTTATAAATACACAAGGGCTGATCGGGTCATTTGTATAGCATTCCTTTATCAAACTTTCACTGAGGCGGTTGTACCACATTCGGCCAGATTGCTTGAGCCCATACAACGATTTTTGCAATTTGATGGAATAATTTTCTCTGGGTTTTGAGTTGCAAGACTCAGGTAATTTAAACCCTTCAGGTATTTTCATATAAATATCATTTTCCAATGAGCCATATAAATATGCAGTAACAACATCCATCAGCCTCATTTCGAGATTTTCTCGTACTGCTAGACTCATTAGATACCTGAATGTTATTCCATCCATAACTGGGGAATATGTTCCTCGAAATCAATTCCCGGTCGTTGTGAAAAACCTTGGGCTACAAGCCTTGCCTTATATTTGGCAATTTCATTATTTTCATTTCTTTTTCTCACAAACACCCATCTGTAGCCAACAGGCTTCACATTTTTTGGTGTTTGCACAATAGAGCCGAATACTTTTCGTTTATTCAGTGAATCTAGTTCAGACTGAATCGCATCTTTCCATTTTGGCCAATCATTTCTTTTCCGACATTCTTCAACTGATCTTGGTTCAGGATCCTCGTTATTTTCCATTACATCGAGTGCAACGTTGTATGCAAAGGCATTATCAACGTTTGTTTCTTTTCGGTTCCAACATTTCCCAGTATTGATATAATTGAAAGAAGTTTCAATAACTTCATTTTCTTCTGGGTGAATATTTTCAGGTTCAACCTTTTCGGGGGTTGAATCAATTTCTCCTTCGGGAGTATCATCTGTGATTGATTTATCACCCATATGGATAATTTTCTTCTTTCGTGGATTTTTATCCTTGGAACCCAAAGGCCTACCACGCTTCAGGCGTGCAGTAGGTTCATTTGCACTTGGAATTTGCCATTCTGGGACATTTATATTGGCTGGTGCATTTGCTGCATCATTTATATATGATTTTGTGACTTTAGCAGCATCATTAAAAGCATCGGGTAATTGATTTGCAATTCCCTGCAAATGCACAATTCTTTGAACTTCAAGTTCGCATTGCCTTGTACGAGGATCAAGGAAATCAAATGGACTTTGCCAAGATATTTCCTTTTTCAGCTGATCATTTCCTCCCCCTAATGTCGGGAATTGAGTTTCATCAAAGTGACAGTCTGCAAATCTTGCAGTAAATAAATCACCCGTTTTTGGCTCAAGATATTTAATAATCGAGGGTGATTCATACCCGACATATATGCCCAACCTTCTTTGAGGTCCCATTTTTGTGCGTTGTGGTGGCGCAATCGGTACATAAACCGCACACCCAAAAATTCGCAAGTGGGATATATTGGGCTCCTTTCCAAACACAATTTGTGTAGGGGAGTAGCTATGATAGCTTGTCGGCCTTATTTTCACAAGTGCGGCTGCATGCAATATAGCATGTCCCCAAGCAGAAACAGGGAGTCTTGATTTCATTAACAAGGGTCTTGCAATTAATTGCAATCGCTTAATAAATGATTCTGCCAGACCATTTTGCGTGTGCACATGAGGCACAGGATGTTCAACAATAATTCCAATCGACATGCAGAAATCATCAAATGCATGTGATGTATATTCTCCAGCATTATCAAGGCGTATTTTCTTTATCGGATGATCTGGAAACTGTGCTCGCAATTTTATAATTTGTGCAAGTAATCTTGCGAATGCCAAATTGCGAGTTGATAATAAACAAACGTGTGACCAGCGTGATGACGCATCAATTAATACCATAAGGTACTTGAAAGGTCCACACGGTGGATCAATAGGTCCACATATATCGCCTTGAATTCTTTCTAGGAATGTAGGGGATTCAATTCCCACTTTTACTGGAGATGGTCTGGTTATCAATTTCCCTTGTGAACAGGCTGCACAATTGAACTCATTTGGGTTCAATATCATTTGCCTTTTCAATGTATGACCATTTGAATTTTCAATAATTCGCCTCAGCATTACACTGCCAGGATGCCCAAGTCTATCGTGCCAGGTAATAAATTCACTAGTAGCTTTCAAGCCTACTAGGTTATATATTTCAGCGGCACATATTTTTGTATAGTATAAGCCAGAGGAGTAACATGGCAATTTTTCATTCACAAAATTTTTGCCATTTTCAATTCGAGTTATCAAAAGATACTCGTGATCTGCCTCTTTTGAAGTTTCAATGTGATATCCATTTTTTCGAATATCATTGAAGCTCAGTAAATTTCTTCGAGCTTTGCGTGAGAACAAGGCATTTTCAATTGCCATTTTTGTCCCTTCTGGGAGAAATATAACAGCTCTACAGGAGCCTTCAATGCATTTTGCATTACCGCTTATAGTTTTCACTGCGGTCTTTTCCAATTTTAAATTGGAGAAATAGCTTTTGCTTTTCAAAATGCTATGCGTTGTTGCACTGTCAATGAGGCAGATATCATCTCCGACTTTTGAATTTCCAGCATCCATTTCTTTACAAGAATATAAGAATGTTAATAAACATCAGCAATATAAATATTATTAATGCAAAAGCATATTTATATTATACATGGATAATAAAAGGGAAGTACAAGATATCATTATTTATATTAAACAGGAATTATAAAGAGATAAGTACAATATATATATATAGCTATATAATATATTATTTGGTAACAGTATCTGGCTCAACAAAATCATCAGCTTCCAGGTGCGTGATATTATCATTTAATATATCATCATAAGTATCATCGTGGGCATTATGGTGTGCTTCAACACCTGGTCTTTCTTTTCGTTTCGAGGCCTGATACAGTTCAGCTAAGTGTTTAGCTGTGTGGCATGTTTGAGCCATATGGCCTTTAATTCCACAACGATCACAAATTTCATCATTTTGTTTATGCTTTCTTGCATAATTTCTTTGTTGTGGTTTGTAAGGCCTTCTGGTATCATATCTGCGATTTTGCTCAAATCGAGGCTTATTTCGATAATTATTTTGACGAGATGATTCACCTCTGCCTCGATTGTGATACCGATTTTGGCCACGATCATCATTTTGATTTTTAAAGTGCCCACGATCACGCACGTATTTCGATGATTGAGCCGCGTTCACCTCAGGGAACGGTTTTGCACCTGCGGGCCTAGATTCATGATTTCTCAACAACAATAGGCTGTTTTGTTCAGCCAATAATAAGCAGGTGATAAGATCAGAATATCTCTGAAAACCTTTTTGACGGTATGTCTCACTCAATACTGTGTTTTTAGCATGAAAGGTAGAATACGTTTTTTCAAGCATTTCTGCTTCAGATATCTTTTGCCCACATAATTGCAATTGGGCCGTAATTTTGAAAACAGCGGAATTATATTCCCGGACTGTTTTGAAATCCTGAAGTCTCAGGTTTGTCCAGTCATCAAGGGCTTTTGGAAGCACCGTCTTTTTAAGATTATCATATCTTTCTTTCAGCTTTTCCCACAATGCCAGTGGGGATTCCACAGTCACATACTCCATTTTAAGTGCCTCTTCGATATGATGGCACAAGAAAATCATGGCTTTTGCCTGATTTTGATGGCTGGGATTTTTGCCTTCAGCAATAGTATCTTCCAGACCCATTGAAGTAAGATGCATTTTTACATCTCGGGCCCAGGACATATAATTGCTTCCTTCAACGGTTAAGGGAGCAAATTCCTGCTTTGCAAGGTTAGCCATAATCTTATTGAAAGTTTAGAAATAAGAGATTATACCTCAAATGATAATCTTGACAGAGTTTCCTCGTGCTGATAACGTGTTATAGAAATAACTATCTTTATTTATGTATGTGTACAATAAAATGGTATATGGCTTATTAGCTTGTGTTTATAGTGGAAGTATTGTAATGGAAATTGGGATTAAATGGTGAAAGAAAGGAAGTTTAAAGGTGGGATAATAAAATGGATAAAGTGTAATAATTATGGCTATGAAATGAAACAAGTATTAAGCTTGCATAAAATTTTTCTAACTTAACTTCTCAATACATTACATAGGCTATTTATAAACTTTTTTATCCTCTCACTATTTACTAACCTCATAATCAAGGCATATACATTTCAAGACTTTCACATGTCTAACCTTATGATCAAGGCATGAACATGGATGTTGAACACTAGACATTCACATGTTTTGTTTACATGCATAATAAATGATTATTTATTTATTTATTTATTTATTTATTCATTTATTTTGTGTAGCAAAAAAACTTTGCGTCATTTTTTAATAGCAATAGAATATGGACGCTAGAAACTTTAACTTTAAATTCCTACGTTGTGATTAGGGGGATATGTCACACTATTCGACACGCCCCTATCAATGATTTAGTTTATTGGAGGCTTAGGCTGGCCTGTTTAGAAATTAGTGGTTAGTTGTTAACTGATTATGTAAGTAATTTGAATAATAAAATAGTTAAAATTAATTGTTTGGCAGTTTTGAGGCAAACTTTTGCCTAAAATAAGCTAATTCCAAAATGCTGCTATTTGCAGCGGTTTCGAAAAAAACTGATGGAATACTATTTTAAGTTAATTATCTTTTTAAATAAGCTAATTTATCTTAAATTGACTAGAATAAGCAAATTTTATTAGCTTATTTGCCAAAGAGGCGGCTTATTTTAAAATTTTTATATAAGATCTTATAATTTCTTAAATATATTATTTAATATTATTATTTATTATGAAATTAGTATTTAGATATATTATAAAATTTATAAAAATATATATTTGGCTTTTGAAAGGTTTAACCTGCCCCTATTTTGTATTGTTGTAATTTGTGTGATATGAGTTCCTACTACCAATTTATAAATTTTTTTTAAAGAAAAATAAGAAAAAGAAAAAGGAAAATTAAACTAGAAACGAACAAATTAAACTAGAGTCGAGGGAACATCACGCCGGCGTCGTCCGCCGCCACCTCCCCTTGGACAAAGTCCGGTGGAAAAGCCCACATCGTAAAGAATAACTCCTTAGAAGCACCATGCTTGGCTAGCTTGTCAGCGACCCCATTTCCCTCTCGAAGGACATGGTGAATAACACACCAATCAAGTGAGGATCTAGCCTCCCTGCCTCGTTTGGTGAATGCTGCCAATGGATGACCATCATCTTGAGATTCTAAAAGTTGTATGGCGACTTTAGAATCTGACTAAACCCCAATCCTTTTGATGCCAATCCGAACAACATGCTCAAGACCAAAAAAAAGAGCAGCCATCTCCGCGTATATATTAGATTGAACTCCCAAATATCCACAGGCTCCATCCTTCCATTGACCAGCCCTATCCCGAATAAACTTTTGTGTATTAATTTGTAGCCAAATCCTTGTCTATTTAATAAACGTTTGTGTTATAGTGCGAATGGAGCCAAATCCTTACGTGCGGAATTAATTTGTAGCCGTTGATTAATTTCCCGATTAGACAGTTGTAATGATTTGTAGGGTTAGTTTGGTAATTTTGTGGTTTTGAAGTATAATGTCAGCGAATTATATCGCTTTACTTAGCGACATTTTTTAAGTTATTGCTTATATATGCTACAACTAATCGTTGAATTATGCTTAAAATTTTGCTGAAATCAGCTTATGTTGTCGCTGAGTGATGTTATTTCCATGGATGAGATGATTTAATTCACCTTGTATCGGTGAGTGATGTACGTCAATTATGTTAATCTCACATCGCTGTTGAGCTGAACGTTGTCCGCTGATCTTACATTTCATAGTCGCCGACTGACTGTTCAAATGTCGTTGTTGTAACAAATTATGTCTCTAATATTCCTCAGAGTTTGTCGCTGTACTCTACTTATATTTTCGTTGATTTACGTCTATTCGGTCAATGAGGTTATCTAATTATAAGTCTCTTAATATTTTTCGTGACAAGGAAGTTATTTAAGGAAAGTAATAGTTTATTTATGAATCACTAAAAGATTAGGAAAATAATCTTCATAATTGAACTCAATGGACGAGATTGACATGCGGACGTGCGGATTGAAGACGGCTTCTGTACAGCAACCGCTCCCTTTAATAACTACCGAGTATGTCAAACTTAGACATATATAATAAATCTATTAAAGATAACTTATCAAATTCAAACCTTATAAAAAAATCTAAATAACGTTCAAGTCTATGCAGCTATGAGGTTGTTTGATTGCCAACATACTGCGGAGCATATAGTATATTTGATCAACATATATGTTTGTTTGGTAAATAACATATTATTGAGCATATTTGGATCAATATGGTAATTTTCAACATGCTTGTTTTTTAAGCATATTGGAAGCAGATAGCAGATTACACAATTCTGCTACTATAATATGCTAGTCAAATCTATTATTAATATCTTTTACCCAGTTCTGCTAGTCAAATATACTATGTGCTATCTAATAGTATCTACTTATATACAAACAAGGGCTATGCTTAAGGGTGAGAATTGGCCAGGACACCCAACAAGGGGCTACGGCGTAGCCTTTTTATAAAATAGGCCTAGCCCGATAATTTTCAAAGCCTATTTATTTATATAGGCGTAGGCCGGACCTCATACAAAAGCATGTTTGGCCGACAAGACCGGCCTGTTAAACTTTCTTTTATATAATTTTTTAGAATTATTAATATATTTATTAATATTTTTATTTATTATTTATTTAATAATTAAATGGGCTTAAATAGACTTCTAAAAAGCCTAAAACTTGACCTATTTAAACAAAAATGCAGGCTTAGTCCTATAAACCAGGCCTATAAAAAGCCGCAGGCCAGGCTCATGCACAAAGTTAAAGTAGGTATAGGCCGTTCAAGGTCAAGCCTCACCTATTTACACCACTACCTATGCATAACCCAACTTAGTCTATTTCGGTCATAAGTGTGATACATTTTTCCGCACCCGTAAAACCTCATCAAGAAATATATGTCCAACTTGTGAATATAACTAACACACACTATTTAAATTGATTGAATTTAAAAACGTACGTGATAGAATGAAGTAATATTCACGTATGTGGTGGGTGCAATCGAGCAAAATGGACAACACTCCTTACTACTTACAATATTTTTTATTTTTTATTTTTTATTTTTGACGTCCACGCAATTATTAATATACAATAAAATAATGTGCAATCGGTATTCGGTGGCGGTGATCTTGTGGCCAAATGCAATATTTTCCTTGAACAAATAACTTTTCTTTTTTCATTTGCTTCCTTTTATTCAAAGAGCCATTGTATTTTATAGCATAAATAGAATGAGGAGCGCGTATGAATTGGAGAGCAGAGAGCTAAGTAATTGCAGAGAAGGAAATGAATTCGAACATAGAGACTAAAAACAACATTAAAAATTGCCGTGACTGACCCTGTTCAAGATTCTCTTCACTAGGTGTCTTTTATTTTAACATTTGTTTGTAAGAGCAAAAAGATGTAAAGAATTGTTGAGGGCAGGAATGCATGCGAAAAGGGAGGAGGGGTTACAAATTGGGGCAAGGGCTTTTTCCTTTTTCCTTCGCATTTGAGCTCACACTTTTCACCTTTTATTCCTTGGAGTCTTTGGACTTTTTCTGGGCTTCCCTTTCTCTGCTTGCCTTTGAGCTAAAAATCATCCCCTATTACATTACAATCTACACCTGTCTGTAAAGTTTTCATCTTTTATTTTCCCATTTACCCTTTTCTCTCTCTCTCTCTCTCTCTGTCTCTCTCTCAAATCCCCTTTTTCTCTCTCGGGACCTTTTCTAGGGGTGGGGTCGTTGATTTAGTGACTACAGCTTCACTTCAACATCCTCACTTGATTTTGCTTCTTGAAAAGCTTCTACATAATTTGACAATTAGGTACCTTTATTTCCTCACCTGCTTCCGTTTGTTTAATTTTCTCTCTCTGTTGTATTCTTGGCATTGGTAATATACTGATTTTCTTGCAATAATGACGCTTAGTTAATCCACTTCACACCCCCACACCTTTTTCTTGGCTCCCCTCATCTCTATCCTTTTGATTCTGTGTTCTTTACTTCTTGTTGCTCTCACAGAAACAGGTTGGTGGGTTTTTAATTTATTGTTTGGATTCTTTTTGAGCTGTTGTTGCGAGGTTGCTATTTGGGATTAATCCCTTGAATCGTACCTTTCTGGGTTTTACCCGTGAACTTATAGTCCCCTCTACTTTCTTCATTTATGCGTCTTGTTCCATATTCTCACAGTATTCTTGATCTGCAGGTATTTGTGGATTTGGGGGCTTTGCATTTTTTAGCCCATTTTAACTGTAAACGATAAAATCTTGGGACATCCCTTTCTGTGTTTTACTCATTTTGATTTTAATATTCTAATAATTTCTATTTTTTTGCAGTGATTGAGGAGAAGAAATGGCAGGAGGTGGAGCTCCAGCAAAGGCCGAAGAGCCAGCACCACACCCACCCAAAGATCAGCTCCCCAATGTTTCTTACTGCATTACAAGCCCTCCTCCATGGCGTCAGTCTCCCATCATTTTGTTACTGTTTCCGCTCAATTAGTGTATTCTTTTATTTGTTCCTCGTTTCTTTTAGCAGAATAATTGGCTTGGGATTCCTCCGGATCTGTTGTTCTTCCCTTTTCAGCTGGGGGCGGTTGGGGTTTCAATTGGCCCTTTTCTTCATACTTTACATTTCTGTATATTCCCTTATCTAATTGTTTTTTTTAAGGATTTGGTAGGGTGCGCGTTTTTTTTTCGGAATATTTATTTGAGGAACCACTGGCTCTTTTGTATGCTATGTGTTTGTTTTCCCTTTCTGTATGATTCTCGTGATGGTGGACGCCGTTTGTCCGATTACCATGATGCCTTGATACCATTTTGCTTCCCTTCCTTTTCCAAGTTGGCTAATTCTCTCAAAAGTTTTCCTGAGTTTCTGAATGAGGTTTTTAAGTTTTATAGCCACAAACATTATTCCCGGATGCTTATACTTCCTATTTGGAGTCTGCTAGATAGCCAATATGCTTATTCTTTTCCAATTTTTGGTGATTTTGTTCTCCTTTAGTCATGGTACTGTCGCTGCTAACTTATGCTGTTGCTTATTCTTTGCCAAAATCTTCTAGAAGCAGACTTTATTCAGATTTTTTATTTCTATAAGTTTGTGCTTGGGTATGGTGATTTACTGGTGGAAGTAGTAATGTTTGGGTGCTTTTTTTTTTTTGTTTTGCAGCGGAGGCCATCCTTCTTGGATTTCAACATTATCTGGTGATGCTAGGCACCACTGTCATCATTCCCACTGCCTTGGTTCCCCAAATGGGAGGTGGAAATGTGAGGCATTACAATGCTAAATGCACTCTTGCTTCTGTGCTTTTGTTCAATTTATCTTTCTATTCCGGCTATAGCTCATATTGTTGTACGCTTGTCTTCTGTCAGGAGGAGAAAGCAAAAGTTATCCAGACTCTGCTGTTTGTTGCTGGGTTGAACACCCTTTTGCAGACATGGTTCGGGACCAGATTACCTGCTGTCATCGGAGGTTCCTACACCTTTGTTGCTCCCACAATTTCAATCATCCTGTCTAGTAGATGGAACGATCCTGATCCTATCTCGGTTTGTGATCTCTTATTTATTGATTTTTGTACCTTTTGATTTTCCTAGGGTATTTGAATCTTAGTATGCATTTTACTTTGCTAAACAGAAATTCAAGAAGATAATGCGAGCTACACAGGGTGCACTCATTGTTGCCTCAACCATTCAAATTGTCCTCGGTTTCAGTGGTCTATGGCGCAATGTTACAAGGTTTATGTTTATGCGTTTTATCAACAGCCAGTTGTTTAAGCAAATGGCTCTTTTGAAGTTCACAAATCAAGAACGTTACATCTGTTTTTGAGAGAGAAATTTTGAATTATTTTGTAGTTTAATAGAGCAATCAGGTCTACAGTACTTATCTAGTGACGGATAAGTTTGTGCTCGAAAATTGTTGCATAATTTGATTTTGTATTTTTACAAATGTTTCATATTATTGAAAATGAATTATGCTTAATGATCGTGCAGGTTTCTGAGTCCACTCTCTATTGTTCCTTTGGTTGCCCTTGCTGGTTTTGGGCTCTATGAGTTTGGTTTTCCAGGGGTACGAGCATATACAACTATGCTCTAGTGGAATACTGTTGTTTTCTGATTTGCATTGTTGATTTGTGCTAAGCTGCTTGACTTTACTCTTTTCTTTTCATCTTTTAGGTTGCTAAATGTGTTGAAATTGGGCTGCCGATGCTCGTCATTTTGGTTATCTTTTCTCAGGTAGCTACTGATTTAGTTTCATTAGTGGGTTGATCAGTAAATGCATCTGATCTCCCGTGCATTGTCGAAGCCAAAATCCAAAATTGCATCAATGGCGTCTGCTGTGCCCAAAAGTAGTATCGGTGCATTCTGTAGCATCTGTCTGATAAATAATTTTTCTTCTGCAGTATGTGGTCCATTTGTTTCGTCCTGGGAAGAATATCTTTGATCGCTTTGCAGTCATATTCTCCGTGGTCATTGTGTGGATATATGCCCATCTGCTGACTGTTGGTGGGGCTTATAATGGAACAGCGCCGAGAACACAAACAAGCTGCAGAACAGACCGTGCTGGACTCATCGATGGTGCTCCATGGTAGGTTGTTACGTTCGACTGACCCTTTCCGGATTCTACCTATTTATCAAGAACAAACATGCAGCTTATGTTTTCCCATCTCCAATGGTCATTTTACGTGCTTGTACATTGGATTGATGTGGTTGATCACTTTATTAGCGCCCAAATTTGATCAACATATGTTTTGAAGATTATTTCAAGAAACATTAGTGTTTGAATGCATTTTAAACGTGTTTTGAATTGTCCTTTTTTTTGTACTGTTATATTGAAAAACTAGTTTGTGAAAGAGTGTATTTTTATGAAAAAGGGGAAATTAAAATACAAAATTTCTTCCAAATGCTACTGTTGTAGATTTCCATTTTTCTTCACTACCTTTATGTCTAAATTGACAGGTAAGGTAATATTATTTTTGTGGTTGTGTTGGTAGGATAAGAGTTCCGTACCCTTTCCAGTGGGGACCTCCTTCATTCGACGCTGGTGAAGCTTTTGCGATGATGATGGCCGCATTTGTTGCTCTTGTTGAGGTTTGTTTCTCTCCGTTTTTGCCACTTAGTTCTCTTGGTTAAGTACATTTCGGAATTCTGATTGCATTGTGGAGGTTGAATTCTATCAATTTACTAGATTAACTATTTGCGGTTGTCTCTTCTTGATACATGCAGTCCACGGGTGGCTTTATTGCTGTGGCAAGATTTGCTAGCGCAACGCCGATGCCTCCATCTATTCTCAGCCGTGGTGTTGGGTGGCAGGTATAGAGCCCGAACGCCCTATTGTCGATTTTCCTCCCTTTAATTCGACATATGTAGTATGTAGGGTGTGGGTATGAATCGTATGATACCCAGTATGTATAAAAATTATAGATTATTAGTGTTTAACTTGGTACATTCTTACAATATTTATCTGGGTAGGAAGGGTATAGGCTACTCATTTACAGGTCTGGTCGAATCCTTGGGTTTGTTATGGCCCATTATTGAAATAATATATGCATTTTTCATGATGGGTGAATGGCAGGCAGCTACCTCAAACTGATTCGTCTATTTCGATTTGTTGAAGACAAATAATTACGAAGCAATATGTGTGTAGTGAACGAGTAATATACACGGCATAGACATTTAGCTAATCTTTATTACAGCGCTGTTGTTAACCGATAAAGCAGAACTGATTTTCGAACATAGTTGTAACTCTCTACCACTGTCTGTACCAGGGCGTTGCGATCCTGCTTTCAGGGCTCTTTGGGACCGCTAATGGGTCGTCAGTGTCCATGTGAGATCCTCAACAATTGCTCATTTACCTTTTTGCACTCAAGAAAATACCGAAATATTAATCTATGTCGATTGGGATTTCACCATTACAGAGAGAATGCTGGCCTATTGGCACTGACCCGTGTTGGCAGTCGACGGGTCGTGCAGATATCAGCTGGATTTATGCTCTTCTTTTCAGTGCTCGGTAAACTATTTTCAACACCCAAGAATGTTTTATTTCTGAGGAATTTACTTCTCAGTGCATGATTTGACATTTATGTTTCCAGGGAAATTTGGAGCTGTTTTTGCTTCGATTCCTGCTCCAATAGTTGGCGCCTTGTATTGCCTGTTTTTTGCCTATGTTGGTGCGTGTATACGTTACTTGACTAAATATTTTTACTGTAAATCTCCGTGCTTATTCTATATTACTCATAATTGCAAATGAATATAGGCGCGGGTGGCTTGAGTATCCTTCAATTCTGCAACCTCAACAGCTTCAGGACGAAATTCATATTAGGCTTTTCTATTTTCCTTGGCTTGTCGGTGCCCCAGTACTTCAATGAGTACACCGCCATTAAAGGATATGGCCCTGTTCACTCGTCCGGAAGATGGGTAAGTTCAGTATATGTTATGCACCAAATAGTTATTTGTGCTCATAGCAGATTTTTTTTTGGGAATTTTAATGAATGCATTAGAGTTTAGTTCATTTTGAAGATTAATACTCATATAATAGCTTTATATATACATCAACTTTCCAGATCCTTGGTCCATTTTTCTTCTTACAATTGTTTCAAGTGCTTATTACACGACATTTTACTAAATCACAGAATCCTAGGGTATTTGTGTAAGGTTAGTGCACAGACGTGTCCTATCTAAATTAGAGCTATTAAAATAAATGAAATTAGCAGTCTCGAACTAGGATTGTTCGTTTACGTAAACGAGTTGAACTTGAGCTTGGAGCTCAATTCATTACTTGTAAAATAAACGAGTCAATTAGGCTCAGCTCGTTTAGGCTCATGCAAAAGGTTTTGTTATAATTTTATAAATAAAATTAAAAATATATATACTTATACTTTAAAAGTTCGAGCTCAGCTCTTTTAGGCTTAATGAGCTCGGACTCGATTTAAAGCCCGTTCGTTATCAAGGGACCTCGGGCTCGCTTGGCTCGCTCTATTCCTATCCTATTAAGTGAAGATATACTCTTATCCTGAAATTTTTGAGATATTGTGGCGAGATGCATGCACTTCGATTTCTTGATTTTGAGGTCTACAAAACTTTATATTATCTTCCTGATTGAATGGTTGGATTCTTGTAAGTTCATTCCATTCGTTCCTTGTCAGTTCAACGACATTGTAAATGTCCCGTTCTCCTCGGAAGCTTTTGTGGCGGGCATAGTTGCATTTTTCCTGGACAACACGATGCACAAGGACCCGCAGATAAGAAAGGACAGAGGCAAGCACTGGTGGGACAAGTTCCGGTCATTCAAGACGGACACAAGAAGCGAGGAATTCTATTCCCTGCCCTTCAACTTGAACAAGTATTTCCCATCAGTGTAAGATTTCCCCCAAAGACGTGTATGTGTGTTTTGGGGGAAAAAATTAAATGGGTTGTTTTCCTGGAATTAATATTGTTGTTATGTGTTCATGTAGTAGTTGTGAAGAATTAAGATATCCTCAACTGTTTTTGAAATTGTTCATTTCGTTACATTACGTGGTAATACAAGTAGTACAAATTAGGATTTTGACGATCCCGAAGATGCTTGTCCGTTGGCTGATCGTACAATTAATGATTTTTGTTGTAAATTATGCTGGTTATATTATTATAGGCTGCCTCAACTCTTTACTGAAGTTCACCAAAAAAAAAAAGAAAAAAAAAAACTCTTTACTGACAAAATTTGAAGATATTGTGTCAATCTCTTTACAACACTTGAGAGTCAAATTTAAACAAACATAAATATATGTGGAGGATTAAAATTGGGCTACTTAATTGGTGAAGCTTCGACCTCTTAATAGGTCGATTCTTTTTTGGTACAAGTGACGTTCAAGTGTCAACAGACGGGCAAAGAACTAATCTATGCATTTTTTTTGGAATTATTTTTTAAATATGCATTATATTACTAATAATTACTGCGTAATTAATTTCTGTTTTCTAAATACTATAATTTTTCAACACCCAGTCTAAGTGTAACGCTTAAAGTAAAAGGCCTGCAGGGAGCATAATTGTGAGTATGAAATCTGATGTGGTCCAAGAATGTTGAGTACTATTATTCATAAAATCTGGTAAGCTGGTGTGGGTTGCTCAGAATGTTAAATGCAGCGGTGGTGGTGGTGAATTTGGAATTTGGGACCCAACACAATTAAATGAGTTAAGTATTTATTTTACACACTACTATTATTAATTTGGGTGGGTTGAAATAATGTTGAAACTCAACTCCAACAGGGGGAAAATTATTCTTGAAAAATCAGATGCAATTGGGCTTTTTCAATTCGGTTTCTGTAATGGCATAACAATTGCCAGCAGGTGCAGACAGCGCTAAAAATGATGTGTAGCCCTTTGTAAAGTGATGTATAAGCCTTATAAAGTGATATATAGACGGTAGTTTGTTTTTTTTTTTTTATTAGTTTTTGGTTCATAACCTCCATCCATTATTTTTTTATACTCACACATCACTTCATATACACATACTCATTACTTTTTAATGTGTCAACACCTACACCTACAACTGACCTACACTGAAACCGGCCCCGGCCTTTATAGGGGAGATTGTAGAGTTCAGTGTAGGTGGTAGAGCTTGAACAAGTCATAAAACATTTGGTTGGCATTTAAGGAGAGTGGACATCGAGCCACCACTTGAGTTTTCCCACTTGTAAGAAGTAGGCAGAAGCTAAGATAAATGGTCCTGAAATCAACAACACTTTATATATGGATGTCATGAGCTACCTCAGCTCCCTATTTAATACGCAACTCTCAACACACTCTTTTCACTATTTTATTTCTTTCTCCTATTCTCATCACCACTCATCGCTCGTATTGTCATGACAAGTTTTTTTTTTTTTTTTTTTTTTTTTTCACACCCGAGCTATATTATTATTATTTTGGGTTGTTGAATTTGATTGTTGGCTTGCTGAAACTTGGCTGGTTAAAACAGGCCCCCCGCCGTTCTCATGCCACCATTTATAAATTGCTAATGTGACAACTTTCTTGCTTGACTCTGTAATCTTTCCTACCAAATATGGCCAATATCTTGTGTGTATGTATATATACACTAGTGCTCGTGTTGGCGGGCTACGCCCCTCGTTTGAAATTATTGATATAATGATAGTGTGTAATACGGATGATTTGAGTAAATAAGTGTTGGTGCCATTAATTCATTGCTCATCAATGTGAAATTTAAGCGAGAAAACCGAACAATCACGTGTCAAATAAATGTGAATTTAATTAGAGGAATACCTGTTATGGTGATGACAATAATAGATTGTCGCTTGAATGAATCGTATGCAAATTGATTAACTATTGTAGCTGAAGATCTTGTTATAAAACACAGATGTGCATAAATATTTCATAACCATAAATGTTGCAAAATTAAAATTAGTGGAAAAGACCCACAAACATGCAAAAACACACTACCGTACCTTATTCTATGGAATCCAACTCTCAAAAATTAGGAAACAAAAAAAATAAATATCCACAAAGAAAATCACAAAATCAAAACATCATATGTACCTCAAATTGACATGCCCTTGTTTTAGAGCTAATTGAGCTAAAAGTAGAGATGGGATTCAGAGCGGCTAATGCAGCAGAGGGAGGCGGGTGGTTCATGGGTAAAGCAATTTCCAAGCGATTCAAGAAAACTAATCGTGAGCGAGAGGGAAGAAGATGATGGAAAATTGCTCATGGTACTGCTATATATTAGTTATAAATTTCAATACAATACATTTTCTGTCCAATCGCATCTTCAACTCTCGAATTCGAATTATATGCTTATATATGCTAGTGCTTATAAACACACACACTCCCTAAACCCTTTCACTCTCCTCTTGATACTGCTTCTTAGGGATGTAGACCTCATTCGATTCCCTTAAATCAATCTCCTACTCGAAGGTAGGAATCACACAACAAACAAAAGCAAAATCAAGCTCACAATTATGAACTGTATCTGAACCTCAAATGATCCAATGATCCAGGAAGTGCAATGAATTAATGAAGAAGCCTGCAGACAAGCAAATCACTTCAAAATTCACTACAAACTTCATGAATCCTAAGACAACATATCACATAGATTTTTTTTTATTATTATTAAACAATGATATAAAAGAATAAAATAAAAATTAGATAGTTAACATGGGCAATTTACACAAAAAAGAAATGAATCTCATATCAAAAAGATTTGCTCAACTAATTAAGATTTAAACTATTGTCCCAATAATTTTCACTTCCCAAATTAGTATGTAATTTGCAGAAATGCTTGACAAATGTCTTACCATTATGGCACCTAGTCTGAGGTTCCAGGAACTGCAATCTGTATATAGGATTTAGATCAATGCTTCATCATTTGTTGTTGTTATGTAAAAAGTAATAGTTAAGTATGGCAACAATAATTCAAGAAAGCTATACCTGAAATGCATTGCCGGGACAGTTGTGTAAGAACTTAGCAAGGCGTCCAGCATTGAGGGCAAGTGGGGCACGGAGAGCTATAGTGGGAGTGGGAGCAGAAAAGTAGACAAGCATAAAATCTGCTATTATGGTCATCACCTGATGAAAATACCAATGAGAATGAGAGAACAAATAGCATCTTGTTGTATCAAACTGTCGATAGTAATATAATTGCCTTGGTCAGAACCATGACTCATGTATTCCATTACAATGATATCCTATATCAGAAATCATATTTAGTTGATGAATAAAGCACGAATTGGTAGAAATCAGTAACATGTACACCGCAAAAGATAAGGAAATGTTTTAATTTTGGCTGTGAAGTTGGGAACAACCTTATAAATTAAACCATTATTAGCAAAGATAAGCTAAAACGGGTAGAACTACAATTGAATCTAACAACGTTATAAAAACAACCTTATAATTTAAATCTTTATATAGAGATAACAAGGAAATATCCAAGATTCCCTATATCTTGTGAAACAGGTATCGGTACAAAGAATAAAATAGGACAGAGAGAAAATATTCTTGCTTAATCAGTTGGTACAAAGAATACACAAGACCTGTAAATGAAACCTTTACCAACCAAATATATTAAAGAAATAGTTGTACTATTAAGCCTCCCTTGAGTACTTGATGAATATAGACAGTAATAGATGACTTACCATATGGAAATGGCATCATTTGGAATAATAGGATTCTCCAAGAGACCGACTATGACCACTATTATCATCAAGTACCAAAATTCCAAGCTGCACAGAAATCCAAACAATTTAATTACACCATAATTTCATAATAGAAATAAATTTTTAGTAATAAGATCCATAAATAATACATAGTAAGTCATAAACAAAACAAACTCAATTACCATAACATTAAAGCAGAAGCCAGCGAAAGCTTGGCAAAACTGAACAAAAACAACTACCAATAGCAAGCAGTGTTCCTTCCATCAATGATGCTAATGAAAATCAATGGATGAAAGGACAAACACTTCATCTGAACATTTTTTCTATTCTTATAGTGTCATAAACAACACTTTTTTTTTTCATTAGGTAGTCCTCAAAATCCCGATCCTCGATTGGAAATCCTCTTCTATAAGGAGGATCCCGTCGCGCAGCTTGATCTTGGGCTCCCACCCAAGCAGCTCCTTCGCCTTTGTGATGTCGGGTTTCCTCTGCCTAAGATCGTCCAGTGTGTTCTCCACTGTGACCACCTCCACCTGAGGATTGATCAACTGCAATGGCCACAAGCATTATCCCAAATTCGATGCAGAGGAGGATCATGGATTATAAAGAGAGTGATTGTGAGGGGTTCGTGGGGTTTATCTTACCTCTATAACAGTTTCAGCAAGCTCAAGCATTGTGAATTCACCTGAGGAGACAACAACATTGGTGAGCGATTGAAGAAAATGAGAAAAACGATGTTTATTGATAGTGATATATGGTGCAAACCTGGATTGCCAATGTTGATTGGCCCTGTGTTGTTTCCCTCCATCAGTCGAATGAGACCATCGACCTGCAAGAACATGGTTTGGAGGTCGATCAGATGATGTAAACTTAGAATGCAATCCAAAGTTTCAAAATGATGAAGAGAAAGACAGATGGCATCTCTTACCATGTCGGAGAAAAAATAGAAGCTTCTTGTCTGTGTACCGGGAAGCTGAACAGTCAATCTTTCGCCCCTGCAGTGGCCATGTTATGTTATCCTCAACTACATTATTACTAGGGATGAAAACGGTACGGATACGGTCGGATAGTGTCGGATACGGATATTGGGGATGTTTGGGAGTCAGCGGATCGGCTAGCAGATAGCATATTCGGAGAGAGAATTGTGAGACAATATGCTCTTCCAATATGCTATATGCTGGTCAATATGTTGTCATCCAAACAGCCCCCTTATCCATATTTTTTTGTCGAATTTGGTATCGAATACGGATGGGCCGGATACGAATACGGTTTCGGATATTTCGGATTACGGATACGGTACGGATACAGGATGAATATATGACGGATACAGATTCAATCGGATATAGATTATCGGATAATTTTTTTATAATTTTTTTGAAAATTTGATATTTTTTTATAATTATTAATCATTTTTAATTATTAAATAATAATATATTAATATATTCGGATATCCATATTTAAAATCCGGATAATATCCTATCAATTTTTGGATACGATCGGATATTCTCGGATACGGTCAGATATTTTCGAATACGAATACGAATGCGGATATTAAAATACGGATTCGGATTCGGATACGGATATTGAAATATCCGCCCGGATAGTCGAAAACGGATTCGGATTCGAATATGATCGGATACGGCATCGGATCGGTCGGATATTTACCGTACCGCTTTCACCCCTAATTATTACTTTATAAAAAATTGCAATCAACCTCATATTGTTACCGTATGGCTTGAGCAATGAAATTGCTGACAATACAACCGTCATCAATGTTCATCCGAGGTCCATAAGTGTTAAAGATCCTCGCAATCCTGATTTCTGTTGCAAATTCACCAAAAACAACCATTAGGTGTACTCATCACAACAATTTTTATTTCATGCTTAGATAATGAGACAGAGAGAGAGCATAGAAGTACCGATTCCATGCTGCCTGTGGTAATCAAACATCAGAGTTCGGCCATTCGTTTTCCCTCATCGTAACAACTCTGAACTCCTGCAGTGCCAAATAGGCAAAGATTACATTATGTTGAACAATATGAACACCTTACAACATTAAGCTCGAAAAGCAAGTGAGCATTGAGCAAATAATATTAATAGGATCAACAACAGGAGGCAATGTGGCATCATGGATAGTGAAAGTACCTATGGGATTAACATTTCCCCAGTAGCTTTCGTCCTGAGGATGCACAGGTGGGTCTCCATAAACTTCTGATGTCAAGGTTAGCAGAATCCTATTTAAAGTGATTGAATGAAATGAGTGAATTTGACGGATGCATTGAGCGAATAAGGAGTATAAAGGAAAACATTAAGGCACTGAGGACGAACCTTGCTCCAACTCGCTTGGCAAGCCCCAACATGATTAGGGTTCTATATTACATTTGTTTTTATCGTCTGTAGACAATCATCCTAATCCATATTCATATTCACCAAAAATGACATGTTTCGAAAATTAATTAGTTTTACAAAGAATGCAATCACAAATTCTCATTTACTGTAAGGGAAGAAAACGAACAATTACGGCAAAGATCCCCAAAATTACAGAAACCAAACAATTAAGCCTAAAATCCACAAAACTCAAAAACACCTATGCAACGGAAATACCATCACCACCGCCAATGAACATCGCTTCAGCCACCATCACCCTCGTAGGAGGGGAGCCCATTGCTGGCGACCAAGCAGCAGAGCGTTGCTGCTCCCCGGCGCTGCCCAGCGGCTTGCTACTCCCCGACGCCGCCCAACGACGCGACATCGCCCCCACCACGGCGCGATAGGGTCGGCGGCTCCTCCTCCTCCCGCCTCCGCCCCAATGCGACACCGCCAAACCCCCTTGGCCCTGCGAAATTCCTACAAATCATAATAGGGAACGGAAAAGCGAGGAAAATGAACGCAATAGAACTAAAACTCATACCTTTGCTTCTTCTTCTCCACTCAAAGGGCATCGATTTGCAGTGAGGCGACGCGGTCAGTGCTGAAATCCTCTGCAAATCCCAAATTTCGAATTAGGCAGAAATGGGGACACCGAGAATACCAAAGCCCTAATAGAGAGAATGAGGGCAAATATGGCATGTAAAATTTTTAAAAACTAAGGGCAAAATGGTCTTTCAATTCAAGCAGTCACACATATATAAATAGATATATTTGCTGAACAACTTATACAGGCTAGAAAATGAGTGGTGGAAGTCCATAACCACACAAATTACAAAGGAAGAGAGGAAAGAGATAGGAGACCGGTGTGGAATCGAACAATAACCTTCAAGTTGTGAGTCAGGAGACTTGACCACTAGATCAAGTCTTCATCCCCAATATTTTTTTATTGAATATATATATATATATACACATATCAAAATAGATTTTTGAAGCTGTGAATTATGATAGCTAGCCCAAGGTGTACATAATTGTTCAAAGTAGATTTGTTGTATTTTACCTTCTCTTCTGGTTTGTATTATTAAATGATGTTGCAATACTTTATGCATGGCTTGGCTGAGTTTTATGTTTTGTGGTAAATAATAGTATATACTCTGTAGGATATTGGGTCTGTTCCGCACGCAGCTTTTGGGAGCTTTTGGTAGCTTTAGCTTTTATTTCAAAAGAAAAGTCTCGTTCTGCACACTAGCTTTTAGGACCTTTTGGGAGCTTTTGGAATCTTCTTTTTAGAAGCTACTTGTAGTAGCTTTAAAAAATAAGCTCGTAGCTTATTGTTGAGCAATTACAATTTTAACCTAATAACCAACTCACTATCCAATAGTCTACATAAATATTTGTCCTTTTATGTCATTTCATACATTTTTTGACAGCTACAGCTAGTTGTACAGAACACTTAAATAAAACTGACAGCTACAGCTCCCACAGCTCCTTACAGCTTCAGCTCCCTACAGCTCCAGCTCGCAGCTACAGCTCTGCGTGCAGAACAGACCCATTATATGTTGATAGGGTTTCTCAATGTTTTATTAATATTTTGAGGAGACTGCAAAATTATATGTTGATAGTGGTCCAAAAAATGGGTCTAGTTATGGTGCTTCTAAATAATTCGAACTATGTCAAGACAATCAAGTTCATCAATCGAATTAGATCTAATATCTATAAATTGAAAAAGGTAATATTGTCAAAAATATATTTAAGGTTTATTTATTTACCTAAATTGCTTAGATTATTTCCTAATCTATTGTGATTCCAGAAACTCCCAGCACCATCACTTCCATTTTCATCCAGTGAAGTTAGAATCTATTGCACACAACTTATATACCCATGATGTTTTCAGGAGCAAATGCTTAATAGTACCTTACATATGCTTCACAGATTAATATAGAAATTTGTTATTCCATAGAGTCTAGTGTAGGAATGTATTAAAGATGGTGAGATCCACCTCAGTGTAGGGGTGAAAACGAGACGGATACGGGCGGATAATACTCGTCTCGTATCCTATTCCATATTTTTTTGTCGAATACGGAATCGAATACGAATAGGCCGGATACAAATACGAATTCGAATATATCGGGAAACGGATACGAGACGGATTCGCATTTTAACTCGAATAATCTTATAATTTTAAAATTATTTTTTTATAATTTTTTTAAAAAAAAATCGGAATATACTCCAAGATCATTAGTTACTTCTTTCAAGACATCTAAATAGCATCAGTACAAGATGTTACGTACTACAGTTTAGATGCAAAGAACCTAATGATGTAGTCGAGTTGATTAATATAATTTGATTTAATTAATTACATATGGCTTTCAAGCTTTTGATTATTTTTATACATATAGTATTTACTTATTTATTTTATAGTTTTTTTTGCATGGACTTATTTATTTTATAGTTAATATAATATGTTATAATATACATATAAATATATTTATTAATTTTTGGATACTCGGATAGAAAATACGGATAATATCTGCATGATATTCGGATTTTTTCGGATACGGGCGGATATTTGCAATCCCATATCCAGTCCCGTATCCGCCAAATATCCGCCGGATATAAAAATTCAAATTCGGATCGAATATAATCGAATACGGCTGTCCCGCTTTCACCCCTACCTCAGTGTATGACGTACCTTTAAAATTATCCCATTTGTGTAATGAAGCGGTTGGTAATAATAAAATGTAATTGTTGTGTTGTAACGCCCAACCGATGCTGGAAGATACATATCCTATGCTGTGGTACATAGTTAGTCGTCTCTCACTCTCGTCTTTATTAACTTGCAACCCGTGTTTCTTACTATGCTATTTCATGCCCCACCCCATGTTGAATATTCCCACATCAATGCTGCTAACCCCATAGCATATACAATCACAGTTGTTTACGATTGTTGGCATTTTTTGTTTTATTTAGGAAGGTCAATTAGGGGATTGCAAGTGATTCAAATTACCTTAAATGATGCCAGTACAAATTGTGTGCCGATTCTATAATCATCCTATCAGTATGTTAAATTTAAGGTATGTGATGATGCATACGACCACAACCCATGCTAATTTATAAAAGTTGTCTCCAACCACATTGCACTCACAGGCTGCATTTGTGCCTTCTAAAGTCTGCCCAATTATTTACGCATTCTTATATACCTCAACAATAATAATAATTGACCATCGACATCATATTCATTAGCGATAAAGCCCGGTCAATCTACTTCCTGTCCCCACAATTCAACAGGACTCCAACGTTATCCTCATTACAATGGCCTTCTCCGTCGACATATTCGTCCGACGAGCCATTAAATCCAACATATTTTGATCTCCGACGGGTTTAGTCTTTCACGAGGGTTTCGTATTGCTCCAGTGGATTGCATCACTGCACTAGCTAGCAGCCTTGCTACAGTCCAACACCTGTTCAGCATCTTCGACGGTCGATGGATCATCGCCTAGAAGTGTAAAACACCGTTTTCGCTTATTGCGTCCGTCAGGGCATTCAGATCCAACATGCCGTCTTCATAGCATGCTTTCCTGCTTCACGTTTCCATAACACATTTCCATAATTGCTTCCCAAATTCTGGCAGTTACTAATCAATAATCACAAATGATTTAATCCATTAATTTTGGGATTAACAACAATTACAATCTCTATTAATAACCTATGAATGGTATAAAGTCACTGATGGCAAAGAGTAGCATATTAGGCGCGAGAGGGATCATATTCTGGATATCCAGATTTGATCAAATCAGGACAGTAGTGTTATTAATTAATTAAATAAAGACAACATTTTGATTATATTTGGGAAATAATTAGAGTTGAAACTTTGAAATAATGATGAAAAATTATTTTAAATTGTTATAGTTTAAGTAAGCCCCGTTTGAAACAAGCGGTCCAAACGCTAAAAGCCCATTCCCAACTCTACGAGATTCATATCTGTTTGTTTTTCCAAAAATATAAGATTTGGAATCGCTGATTTTCTCCACAAATCGTGGTTTTGGGAACTCTAACCTCTGAAGCTAAACTCTAATCTCTGAAACCAAACTCTAAACTCTAAAGTCTATTTATTTACCAAACGAAGCGTAATGGTGTTTTGTAATAGAGTTTAAAGGTTGACAAACTAAAAGTTAGGGAAGAATAGTATTTAGAAGTTAGAGATTAAAACTTAGTAGTTACTGAAATCTGAATTTTTAAGCAATTTTTAGTACTACATCTGTCTCAATTCAATTGCTACTTCCCCTCCGACACGCTTGCCGATACACATTTTTTATGACTTATAACTTAAATTGTGTATAATAAAAATTTATAAAAAGTTTATTGTCTAAAACTATTAGATTGAATGAATCTAACAAGATGTCACATGACTATATTTTTCTTTACATAACTATGATAAAAATTTGAATAATAGTTAAACAGTGAATAATGTCAAAAATTCCAACGTAACATTTATATCGAGATGGAGGAAGTAAGTATTAAGAGCCAAGAGCTAAAGGTTAGTGTTTTAATTTTTCACTTTTGTTATTTTGATAATATAATTATTCTATCATTGCACACATCTAGCATAATAGGAATTGAATTAGCACATTTAGTATTAGCTAACCCAATCGGTGTTTCATGCTGATGATTTGTGTGTTGGGTATTTAGTAGTGTCTAAACTGTATAAAAATATTCAACACATACAAAACACTTAGCATATACAGAACACTAATTCAACAATTCAGCACAGCATGGGATGATTCAGCTTCAAACAAGTCGGTTATATATACCCCAGCAATTAATTAATACCTCTTTGATTATGATATCTTTAATTTCTTCTCAAGATTTTAGAGTCAAGGATATCAATTTGCATTAAATGCAATAAGTAACCTTATATGCCATTTTTCTTTCAAATATTTAAGTGGTTTCACAAATGAATCGAAGAATTTTTTTGCTTTGTTGACTTCCAACATCATATAGCTTCCAATACTACTAATCTTTTTTTTTTTTAATCTTATTATTATTTTAGTTATATCTTTGTTAACATATAAAAAATATTATAAGAATTCGGCTTATTTTATGCATAAGAATGATGGGAGAAAGACCTAAAAAGGGTCCAATAGCCTCTAAAATGTGTCCCAAGACCTAAAAAATATCTCACGGGAAGGTTCCCGAGCAACAATGGCCCTAGGAATGATACTGTTTGAGTAACAAGAATATGCAAATTAATTTCCCGAGTAACGGTACCCGAGGAACACACCATTTCACGGGAAGACATACCTTTCCGCAAGAAGACATGACCATCTGCGAATAGAGGCATTCTCCCCACCAGTTGCATCTCTCCCGAATGGACATGACTATTCACCTCACCATTTGCACATCTATAAATAGGACCTCTTGTATTTGTAAGCAATACACTCACCATTACTCAAATCCAATTTACTTTCCTTTACTGCTTTCTTTACTGTTTTCCTAGATATGTAGAAGCCATTAATCCATTTAAGGCAAACAAATCCCTTGACCCGCTTAAAGCAAATCAAAGCCCTTGTCTTAGTTCGAGGCATGGGATAGTCTTTATCCCGCTTTTCAACCTTAAAAGCACCTTCTAGAGGATTAAGAGTGTAACACCCCGGTTTTGGTAACCCAGGCCGGGATGCCACCGCCACACCTCCCTAGCAAGACACGGTTTCTCCGAGCTCACTAAAGAGATGCAAGGCTATGGTTTTTCAGGATTTAAAACATTCAAACAGCCCATTCATATATAATTTAAAGATAATATATCAAAGTTGCAGCGGAATTTAAATATAGGGCCAACATGGCCAAAACACGGGTTAAACAGGCCCGTTCATGCAAGTCGTAATTAAATGCAGGGATTTAAAATAAAGATTTCCCCTAATGTTCCCATGTATGCATATGACGATGCATATTCTTTGTACTCTGTAAGAAAAAGGAGATATATGGTTTGGGTCAGCAAAAACGCGCTGAGTAAGTTAACACATAGCAGGGGTTAGGGGTTTCAAAGCCTTTAATTAAATTTAATAAAAACATTTCAACAATATTTAATTTAGCCGGCAATCCGGCGGCCGCAGCCAATTTCATAAAATCTAAGCTTTTTAATATATTTCCCGTTACGCCATCATCTCAACAATATATCATTTAGCCGGTGATCCGGCGGCCGCAGCCAATATCAAAAGTATCATTTAGCCGGTGATCCGGCGGCCTCAGCCAATTTCAAAAGTATCATTTCTCAAAATATTTTTCGTTTCTTTTATAGTTCACCATTCACCAGGGCTCTTGTGACCGCAATCCTCATAATCAATATTTCCGCAGGAAACATTCAATCGCTCTTGGGGAATCTAACCCGCAAGAACTCAATACATCCTAGGGAATCTAACCCGTAGGAAAACATACAATCGCCCTTGGGGAATCTAACCCGCAAGAACTCAAATACATCATAGGGAATCAAACCCGCATGAATCATATTGATAATATCAAACTTGGTCACAAGTCCCCAATGTTTCAAAAGAATTCTTTTAAGAAAATGTTTTTATTTGGTGTAACGGGATTTTTCAAAAGTATAGATATATCGTATTTCAACGTTTCGACCGTTTGTTCGAAGTTTCAAAATCTCTTTGATTTAAAAATCACAGTTTGCGCCTTTTTGGTTTAAAAATCCATTTCTTAGGCGATTGTTCTGAAATTTGTACAGTAGCTCAGAAACATCCCAATGAACAACTTTCGTGTTTTAAGTTTTTCGGAAAAACGATGGGAAGCATGTCAAAAATCGAGTTTTCTACAGAAATAGTATGCTGTCAGGATTCAGGTTTGACACCTTTCAAAGATTTGACTTTTTGACATATCAAATTGACTTCAAAAATTCTGAAATTTTACAGACACATACTAGACTTGATTTCCAACAACTTTTGTTTAGATCATGAGGATTGGTTCGGGCTAGAAGTGATAGGAATAAGCTCCTCAAGATCGGTTATGAAATCTGTCATCCTTTGACAATTCTTAAAAACGCAGAATATGTCCGACACGATTTGGGGTATTAAAACTTGATGAAAATCTCTGAAATTTTTACACAATATAGCTTATGATCTTTGGATCAAAATCTTAGTTTTGAGTTTTCAGGTTTGAACACTCGAAGTGATAGAAATATGCTCATCAAGTTCGGTTAAGAAATCTGTCAAGGTTCTTGACATCGGTTCTAACGCAGATCGGATCGGCTCGAGTTTGGAGGTTTTTCCGTTTGAAGCTAGATTATTGTCTTAGGAATGTTTTTCATGTTTTGGGTTTTTCCGTTTGAAGACTTTTAAGGGTTCGAAAAATTCATACAAAAACGCTGCGCCGGGGGTTTTTCTTGTTGACAGATTTTAGAGTTTTTAAAACTCTATGTTTGGTTGCATTTTAAGTCACCCAAAACCATAGTAAGGTTAACTTACAGTGGGGATGATGTTCTAGGAAGTCACGGGTCGTCCGGAATCCACGGGATGTCACGAACGAATCTCTTCCACCCGATTTATTCTTCCCTTGGCTCCGATTTGTGTTTGAATACGAAGATTCGTAAGTTAAGATGATGTTTATGATCTTAAAATCATAAGGAAACTTGAATAACATCTTACCAACAATCCAAAGCCTGCAATCCTTGATCTACACCCTTCCTTGGTTGGATTTGGTTGCTGGAAACTCGTCGGAAAGTCGCCGGAAGTTCGTCGGAAGAGTGTTTGGCTTTGGGAGAGTTTTGGGAGAGTTTGGGGTGAATGATTGATGAAAATGGCTGACAAATGAAGATGGGACTCAATACATAACGTCCAAAAGATGCCACACCCGTGATAGATCGAGATTCCCCCCTTGGGTCCCGAAAATTGGCGAGAAAGTCGCCAAAACGCGACAAAGGCTGATGCTGTCATGGCGGCGCGGGGTTGGGGCGGTTTTTAGCCAAAACCCGCGCCGGGTGCGCGCCACTCTCGCCTGGACTTCGGTCCGGGCGGGGTCGTGCGATCCGTCGTGCTTTTCCTCCTCTCTTTCGGACTTCTGTCCTCCTACGTTTTCGGGCTCGATTTTTCGGGTCATTCTCGGATCATAAACTCTTATCTTAAGTTTATCTCGACTCAAATGAATTTCATGTTAAAATTTTAAGTCCGTCGGTCTCGGTTTCGTCGGCTTTCAATTCGTCGTCTTTTGATTCCCGTGCAATAACTTGTATCATTAAATTTCTTTCGACTTCACGGGTTCTTGGAATTAAAATTCTTTTCCTTTATGAACTTAACTCCAATTATTTTTACTCAATTCATGGAATGTCTTCGGGCTTCCTTTCCCTCTTTTATTCCATTTTGAATTTAAATCTATCGGCGTTTCATATCCGAGCAATAATTTATTGTGATACATTATTTTCTTCTTCTCGGAAATATTTCAACATTGATTGGAATAAATTTTATTCCTTTGGGCGTTGATAAAAATTCGGGGTATTACATCCTACCCCCCTTAAGAATCAACTTCGTCCCCGAAGTTGCGCCCTCACTTTCTTTTGGGCTCAATTTAATGTTGGGGTATCTCCATCTACTTTCCTTAAGGATAAACGTCTTTCACAAGAAATTAATTCCATTCCTTTGAATGTGAATTAAATTTCTCGGGTGTTACATCCTCTCCCCCTTAGAAATCAACTTCTTCCTCGAAGTTGGGCGTTAGCTCCTTGCGAGCTCGGACATTGTTTGGTTGTGATTGTATTAATGTGTGTTGTTGTTTGTTATTATTTGACTGAACTCAGAATTGAAATTTCCAAGTTGCCTACGTACCCTGTGAAGGGATCAAGTCATTACGTAGTTCAAAAAGAACTTATTTGGAATACAAAATATTCGAGTTTCGAAATAAATGCTTATGCATTCTTACGGGGTATTACATCATCCCCCCCTTAAGATTACAGTTATGTCCCCATAACTGCCTACACATCCACGAAGGTTCAAGTATCGTTGCCTAGCACATGTATATCTTTATTTACCACATTTAACGTCCCATGAGTCCCCCTTGGTTACTTGTGGCTAGTTAGGTCCAGCGACCAGGTCATCTCTTTTGGTTATATTCTCAATATGGGTTTGACATTCCCTAGTCTTGTGACCAAACTTGCCGCACTTATAGCAGGCTCCAGGCTTCGGGCACTGGCGCACCAAATGTGCATGGTTGCATCGTGGGCAGCGTGGTATGAACGCACCACGGTTGCCATCTCCTCTAGACCCATCGAATTTAGCTTGATCATTGCCCCTCCTAAAGCTATTATTGTTGTTCTTATTACGATTCTTCTTCTCAAATCCTTGCGAGTTTTTGCTCGATTCGCCATTGTCCTTTCGCTTTAATTGTTGGACACGCGCGACTGCTACTGCCCGGTCATATACCTCTGCATTTCCTAATGCTACGAGTACTTTTTCTACCGTCTTTAAACGTTCATCAATATCGTTGGGAATAGGAGGCGCTCGATCTCCGACGTTCGGAGGAATCTCATTGTTGTCAGGTGCGTTTGGGAGATTAGTGTCAGTGCCGTTTGGACTTATCTTCCTCAGTTTTCTTCTAGGTGTCATTTTCTGTTATAGAAGCACGCGAAGATGAGTTCCTAAATGAATCAAGATCTAGGACTAAGGCAAGGTTAGTCTTAAGTTGGCGCTCCTAAGTCAAGATCATGTCAAGTTCTAAGGTAGGAGTGTTCCTTATTACCGATAATTCACATAAAAAGGGTTAGTGTAAATATTTATGCATGCATATGCATATGTGTTCCCCCCAAAAAAAAATTTTATGCATGCATTTATTTATCCATGGGTTTTAAAAGTAAATTTATTCCATGGATAGATTAAAATAAGGATAAAAGGTTTGGGCCACTATATTGGGCCGAAAGAAATAAATTATTTGGGCTTTAAATAAAAACAAGGCTATTGGGCCAAGATAATTTCTTGGGCTTCTAAAAAAAATTTTGGGCTAAAAATTTGGGCCTTAACTTCAAAATAATAATTGGGATCTTTAAAATATATTACTAGTTTAGAAATGATAACTTTAAAAATAATAATACTTGAAAATAATAGTTTAAAAATATTCCGAGCTCTTTAAAATAGTAGTTTTAAAATATTCTGGGCTCTGATACCAACTTTGGTATCAGATATTTTCTTTAAAATAATTAGCTTTAAAATAGTCTGGGCTCTGATACCAACTTGTAACACCCCGGTTTTGGTAACCCAGGCCGGGATGCCACCGCCACACCTCCCTAGCAAGACACGGTTTCTCCGAGCTCACTAAAGAGATGCAAGGCTATGGTTTTTCAGGATTTAAAACATTCAAACAGCCCATTCATATATAATTTAAAGATAATATATCAAAGTTGCAGCGGAATTTAAATATAGGGCCAACATGGCCAAAACACGGGTTAAACAGGCCCGTTCATGCAAGTCGTAATTAAATGCAGGGATTTAAAATAAAGATTTCCCCTAATGTTCCCATGTATGCATATGACGATGCATATTCTTCGTACTCTGTAAGAAAAAGGAGATATATGGTTTGGGTCAGCAAAAACGCGCTGAGTAAGTTAACACATAGCAGGGGTTAGGGGTTTCAAAGCCTTTAATTAAATTTAATAAAAACATTTCAACAATATTTAATTTAGCCGGCAATCCGGCGGCCGCAGCCAATTTCATAAAATCTAAGCTTTTTAATATATTTCCCGTTACGCCATCATCTCAACAATATATCATTTAGCCGGTGATCCGGCGGCCGCAGCCAATATCAAAAGTATCATTTAGCCGGTGATCCGGCGGCCTCAGCCAATTTCAAAAGTATCATTTCTCAAAATATTTTTCGTTTCTTTTATAGTTCACCATTCACCAGGGCTCTTGTGACCGCAATCCTCATAATCAATATTTCCGCAGGAAACATTCAATCGCTCTTGGGGAATCTAACCCGCAAGAACTCAATACATCCTAGGGAATCTAACCCGTAGGAAAACATACAATCGCCCTTGGGGAATCTAACCCGCAAGAACTCAAATACATCATAGGGAATCAAACCCGCATGAATCATATTGATAATATCAAACTTGGTCACAAGTCCCCAATGTTTCAAAAGAATTCTTTTAAGAAAATGTTTTTATTTGGTGTAACGGGATTTTTCAAAAGTATAGATATATCGTATTTCAACGTTTCGACCGTTTGTTCGAAGTTTCAAAATCTCTTTGATTTAAAAATCACAGTTTGCGCCTTTTTGGTTTAAAAATCCATTTCTTAGGCGATTGTTCTGAAATTTGTACAGTAGCTCAGAAACATCCCAATGAACAACTTTCGTGTTTTAAGTTTTTCGGAAAAACGATGGGAAGCATGTCAAAAATCGAGTTTTCTACAGAAATAGTATGCTGTCAGGATTCAGGTTTGACACCTTTCAAAGATTTGACTTTTTGACATATCAAATTGACTTCAAAAATTCTGAAATTTTACAGACACATACTAGACTTGATTTCCAACAACTTTTGTTTAGATCATGAGGATTGGTTCGGGCTAGAAGTGATAGGAATAAGCTCCTCAAGATCGGTTATGAAATCTGTCATCCTTTGACAATTCTTAAAAACGCAGAATATGTCCGACACGATTTGGGGTATTAAAACTTGATGAAAATCTCTGAAATTTTTACACAATATAGCTTATGATCTTTGAATCAAAATCTTAGTTTTGAGTTTTCAGGTTTGAACACTCGAAGTGATAGAAATATGCTCATCAAGTTCGGTTAAGAAATCTGTCAAGGTTCTTGACATCGGTTCTAACGCAGATCGGATCGGCTCGAGTTTGGAGGTTCAAATCTCAATGAAAAATTCTAAAAACTTACAGTAATATTCCAAACTCATAGATCTACAATTCTTATGTTCAACTCCAATCCTAGATCGGCCTAGATCCAAGGTCAAAATAACCAACAAGTTTGAATAAAGAACCTATCACTATTTCAAGATCTAAGTCGATGGCAGGTCTGTTCATGGTCGTTTTCGGATATCAAAACACGATGAAAAATTATGAAATTTTTACAGTAGCTAGATTAATGTCTTAGGAATGTTTTTCATGTTTTGGGTTTTTCCGTTTGAAGACTTTTAAGGGTTCGAAAAATTCATACAAAAACGCTGCGCCGGGGGTTTTTCTTGTTGACAGATTTTAGAGTTTTTAAAACTCTATGTTTGGTTGCATTTTAAGTCACCCAAAACCATAGTAAGGTTAACTTACAGTGGGGATGATGTTCTAGGAAGTCACGGGTCGTCCGGAATCCACGGGATGTCACGAACGAATCTCTTCCACCCGATTTATTCTTCCCTTGGCTCCGATTTGTGTTTGAATACGAAGATTCGTAAGTTAGGATGATGTTTATGATCTTAAAATCATAAGGAAACTTGAATAACATCTTACCAACAATCCAAAGCCTGCAATCCTTGATCTACACCCTTCCTTGGTTGGATTTGGTTGCCGGAAACTCGTCGGAAAGTCGCCGGAAGTTCGTCGGAAGAGTGTTTGGCTTTGGGAGAGTTTTGGGAGAGTTTGGGGTGAATGATTGATGAAAATGGCTGACAAATGAAGATGGGACTCAATACATAACGTCCAAAAGATGCCACACCCGTGATAGATCGAGATTCCCCCCTTGGGTCCCGAAAATTGGCGAGAAAGTCGCCAAAACGCGACAAAGGCTGATGCTGTCATGGCGGCGCGGGGTTGGGGCGGTTTTTAGCCAAAACCCGCGCCGGGTGCGCGCCACTCTCGCCTGGACTTCGGTCCGGGCGGGGTCGTGCGATCCGTCGTGCTTTTCCTCCTCTCTTTCGGACTTCTGTCCTCCTACGTTTTCGGGCTCGATTTTTCGGGTCATTCTCGGATCATAAACTCTTATCTTAAGTTTATCTCGACTCAAATGAATTTCATGTTAAAATTTTAAGTCCGTCGGTCTCGGTTTCGTCGGCTTTCAATTCGTCGTCTTTTGATTCCCGTGCAATAACTTGTATCATTAAATTTCTTTCGACTTCACGGGTTCTTGGAATTAAAATTCTTTTCCTTTATGAACTTAACTCCAATTATTTTTACTCAATTCATGGAATGTCTTCGGGCTTCCTTTCCCTCTTTTATTCCATTTTGAATTTAAATCTATCGGCGTTTCATATCCGAGCAATAATTTATTGTGATACATTATTTTCTTCTTCTCGGAAATATTTCAACATTGATTGGAATAAATTTTATTCCTTTGGGCGTTGATAAAAATTCGGGGTATTACATCCTACCCCCCTTAAGAATCAACTTCGTCCCCGAAGTTGCGCCCTCACTTTCTTTTGGGCTCAATTTAATGTTGGGGTATCTCCATCTACTTTCCTTAAGGATAAACGTCTTTCACAAGAAATTAATTCCATTCCTTTGAATGTGAATTAAATTTCTCGGGTGTTACATCCTCTCCCCCTTAGAAATCAACTTCGTCCTCGAAGTTGGGCGTTAGCTCCTTGCGAGCTCGGACATTGTTTGGTTGTGATTATATTAATGTGTGTTGTTGTTTGTTATTATTTGACTGAACTCAGAATTGAAATTTCCAAGTTGCCTACGTACCCTGTGAAGGGATCAAGTCATTACGTAGTTCAAAAAGAACTTATTTGGAATACAAAATATTCGAGTTTCGAAATAAATGCTTATGCATTCTTACGGGGTATTACAAAGAGTTACCCGGTAACAATCTTAAATGTATTTTTTTAGTGTCCTGAAAGAGCTATTCATGATATTCTAGTATCTACCTAGGCTACTCTAATTGATAGTATATAGTATTCCCTCCATCCCAGATAAGTTGTTCTGTTTGAATTTTTGGCACTGCTCGTTGTTTAACTTTGACTCAATTTTATTGCAAGTATTTATTTGAAAAAAAGTAGTTGAGTTGGGTCTTAGCTTGTTACAATCGTATAATCATGTAGTTTTAGAATATATATTTTACATAATATTTTATTGTACATATTTTTAGGTATTAACAATTTAAAAAATACATTGGATTGTGTGCAGAAATCAAACAAGACAGGTTAAATGTGACGGATGAGCTTTATCCAAATCACTAGCCAATAATAAAATAAAGTAAAGCAGACAAATTGTTCAACTATAAATTTGAACATTGAGAAAATCAGGAGCAATCACAAGGCAAAGCTAAGATAAAACAATGTAGAAAATAAATGTAACAGGCAAGAGATTTGTTGTTTCAGTTCGGATTCTCCAATCCTTAGGTTAACGACCCAAGCATTTTACTAGTTCACCAAGATCCACGGATTCTCTCAATACAATCGCTATTACACTTCTGTTTGGCTTGGTGTTAAGCCAAGGATCTTTTTCTCCTCAAGAGAGGCTATCGGAAAAGGATCAAACCGATTACGGGTCCGGATTAACAATAATGCGCCCAAACTTGACTGAATATTCTTCAAATTGAATGGCAAACTGAAATACAACGGAGAATCTAACTGTTATTAAGAAACAACAGCGAATTCACCAAAAACAAGGAACCAAACTACCGGTTGCTAAGAAACAATGGCGGATTTGGAAAGTAACCGCTACAAGCTAAGCTAGAGTCTAGGAAAAACTGTAAAGGAAAGCTGTAAATAAAGCAGTAAAGATAACAAAGAATTAAATTTGATAAAAGGAATTTGGGGGTTGGATTGATCTCTCTTAACTCTGTGCATGACATCCCCTATTTATAGCCGGAGCTGAGGTAACCGCTCTCCGGCAAATTTCTTCGAGCCGAATTCTGCTTTTCCTTTATCGGTTGGTTTTAATTTCGGCTGTTTTTGGCTCCATTTCGGCCGAAATCCCTCGCCGCTGTTTGGCTCTTTTCGTTCGACCCTTTTGTCCACTAGGTCGTCGGCCTTATTGATTCTAAGCCCATTTTCTCTAGAATTCTCTCTTGGCCCATGTTTTGTGGCCCAATTACCTCTCTTGCGGCCCACTATTCCATGTGGCCCCAACAGATGCCCTCCTTACTTGGGCGAATTTTCGTTCTGAAAAGAGCTCAAGTAACTTCCCCTCATTCTCCTTTGGCGGTTATTTCTTCCCCTCGAGGGTTCTTGTCATCATTACCCTATTTACGTAGCCCGTTCCATCCTTAGAGTAAACCGCCCTTTCAACTTCTTCTTCCTTTCTTTTTCTTTGATTGTCTTCTCCGATGGATCTTCCTTCCGTCACTGCTCTTTTCTCTGATCTTCTCAAGATTGAAAATACATTTGCCTCCTATTCTGCAGTTCGCCTTCATCCTGAAGGCTTTTATTCCCTTGGTCCACTGGGTCTTCCCGAAGACATTGACGAGTGTATTGCTCGTATTTTCGAGAACCGCTCTATACCTTTGTATACCTCCTGGTTCTCTTCTAAGCTCTTTTCCCCGTCTCTCGCTAATTGGCCATCGGTTTCCCCTGATTACGTGGCGTGGTATCGCCATCTCGAACCACATTGCCGCGACATTTGGAATAAATCCTATACTCGTCGCATGATCTTTCTTAGCACCCTGTCTTTTCCAACGGATCTTCGTCCTATTCAGGCCCTTCTCTGCTCTTGGAATCCCTCTGTAAACTGTTTTTGCTTCCCCTGGGGTATGATGACCCCTACTATTCAAGACATGAAGCTTCTTTTGAATCTTTCTGTTCGTGGGGATAACCTTGGCGTTATGTCTCTGCCTAAGGAGAAAAACATCAATTTTTCCTCTGGTGAATCCTTCAAGGATTGGATCATTACCCATCAGAGTGACCCTGCTTCACCTAATCCGCATCCTTCGGAATCTCTCGCCTTTATGATGTATTTTCTTACGAGGTTCTTCTGGTGTACTTCTTCCAAAGGAGTTCTTCTTGAGACACACCCCTTAGCTTCGGCGATTCTCAATCTTGCAGCTTTGCCTTTAGCCGATTTCTTTCTTGCCCATCTATACGCGGGCATAACGGCTACTGTATCAGGCTGGGTAAAGGGTTTTTCTGCTAAAGCCCGCGGTCCCTTATGGTTCCTTCACTTGTGGTTGGTTTGGCATTTTCGTGATATCTCTCAATTTTCTTCTCAAGATATTTGTCCCAATTATTTCGTCGCTCCTGATCTTCTGGGGACTTCCCTTCCTCCCCTGTCGATTCCACATTGGATTAATTATTTTTTGGGCCGAATTGTCAATCAATCTTTTTCCCACTATCATTACCGGAGAACCGATTTTTCTTGGGTTAGGGATATTGCCACTTCTCCTTTCGGGACTCCCCTTCCTGTGGCTCTTGCCCAAATTTGGAATAGATGCATATTACCCCGTCCAATCTTTAATGGTTCTTCGTTTCTGTCTACTAAAACTGCTATCCCTTTTGAGATCTACAATCCTCATTTAGTCAGTCGTCAGTTCCGCTTTAGTCAAGATTTAGTGGAAGCTCTTAGGGCCGATAAGCGTCTTTCTGCTTCTGCTAGCCGCGAACAATGTTCCTTGTATCATAAGCGCTTAATCGGCTTCAAGGTGTTGAAATTTAGTGTCCGCCCGGGGCTTGCTACTTCTCGCTTTCGGTTCTGGTGGGACGGTGTTGCTCGTACTTTTTTCAGCGCTGATCTTGATTCAGTCTTGCGGCGAGGTGGTTTCTCTCCCATCCTGGCTTTCTCCTCTTTCCCTTTGTCCTCCCCGGGTTCCACTCCTCAGCGCACTCTCGGTTCGCCTTCTTCCTCCCATCCAGGTATATCTCTTCCTTAGCCATTGTTTCCTCTCTTATCTTCTTATTACTTATTCAATTTCTATTCTTGACTTCAGATGTCCCTCGTTCTTCTACTTCGGACCCTGTTCGAAAGAGGCCCATTTCGCCTTCCACTTCTCTTATTAGTTCTCTTCCTCCTGCTCAGACTAGAAGGCGTTCGTCCCGTTCCCCTCTTGGCAGGATCCCTGCTACTCATTTCGCGGTTTACTACCTTATCCTTTTTCTTATTTATTTCTTCTTTGTATGTTCTCTTCTTTCGACTAATCTCTTTTTTTCTTCTTTTCGTCAGGTTCCCATCGTCTTGCCAACGTCCGACGTTTCCCCAATTTCAACTGTGGTTCCGAATCCTCTTGTAGCCGAATTTCGTAAGTCGACCGACGACATTAATTCGGCTGCTCGTGCTGTTTCTTCTTCGGCTAATCCTCGGGGTTTGGTCGAAGGCTCTACTCTGGCCGACCCTGTCGTCTTTCCTTTGGTCGATCCTCCTCAACCTGCCGGGGATCTTGCCATGCCTTCATCTTCGGTTGCTTTGGAACCTATTGACCCTTCTCCTAGTGGCACAATTGTTGATGATGCTTCTGCCAATCAAGTTCCTCCATCTCCATTTCCTGATCGGCACGTTTTGAATGATTTTTTCTCTCTTGTCTCTACATCTTCTCGTCCGTCAGACCTTTCGACCCATCTTGGCGAGTGTTTAGCCAAGTTGTGTAATCTAATCGCCAGGCAGTCTAATGTGGAGTTTGTCAATCCCAAACCGATTCTCATTCTTCTGTCTCATCTTGAACAACATTTCCATGACGAGATGGTTTCCCTAAATCTGAGTAGTACTCTCCAAATGATCATGAAGTCTGTCCTCTCTATGGATCAAGAGCTTATGGCTCATTTGATAATGCGGAACAAACTTGCCGCAGAACGTGAAGTTGCGGCTTCTTCGCGAGCCATATTTGACAATTATTCAGCGGAATACCGAGCTCAAATGAATATACTCTCCGAAACGGAATCTCAGGAACATAAACATTCCGAGGATCTTTCTTTGATTCGATCATAAATAGCCAAGCTCCAACAGCAAGAGAGAGATTTAGAGTTGGCTTTGGACCAGACTAAGCGAAAATCGGCCGATCTGAGACGGTCAATAAAAGCCCTTCGTCAATCGGCCGAAGCTCCTAAGGCAAAGATCTTGGACTCTCAACAGGATGCTTCCTACCTAGCCATGCGGACCAGTTTCAATGATTACATACTTGGCACTTTCCAAGAAAAATGGGCCGAAACCCAATCTCTAGTCGGCCAGCTGGATTCGGCTATCAAAAGCCTTGGCGGGAAAAGTGTTGTTCACGTTTCTTCCCCACATGCCTTATTCCCTTTGGACCCTTCAGAGATAGAGACTTCCCCATCGGATGATAATCCTTCTTCTCCGAAAGCCCCTGCAGGTATTTCGTCTTCCTCTATCTCTTTTCTGATCCTCCCTTATGTTCTCTTATTCATTCTTTCCTTCTTTTTGCTCATCTTGGGAAATCCGGTGCTTCTTCTGGTGCTGATTTGGCCACCGTTCGTCTCCCATCTGGCGATGTTGCTGGCCCTTCTTCCACAGCGAATCTGAACCTGATGACATCCTCTACTAACCCTTCTATCGACGCCTTACAAGGATTAGATGACGATGTTCCCTTCGACGACTGCGAGGATCGTTAATTTTCCTTATTGTTGCTTGCTTTTGTACAGAGGTTTGTATTTCGACTTGTTTTCTTTTGGATATGAACTTCGGTTATTTTTGCCAGCTGCAGTCGGTCTTTTTCTCTTTTCGGTAGTTGTATTGACCGACGAAATGTACTTGGATTCGTATCTTTTTATCCTCTGCAATGCGATTCGTATCTCATTAACTCCATAATTTTCGGTCTCCTTTATTACTAATTTCTGAATGTTAGCATCCCATACATAACACTTAATATTGACCGTTTCCTTTGCTGAGTATTTATCTCCTTCCTATGAATACCCGGCCTTGTTGATGCTTATCTATCACTTTCTCACATCTTCTTTGTATAACAACATGATTCTTCTTTTTCCTTCACTCAATCCTTTGTCTCTAGTACCACCGTGGTTCTTGATGAGCATCTTTATGCAAGGATTTCCAGACGTGGTACGAAAACTTTTTGCCTATGCGATACGAGTTCAGCTAATATCCTTTTTACCATGTTCGTTTGGGCGAGGATCTCTACTTGTTATTCCAAATGAAGGTCTCGACGGCTATGCGGACGTACTCCTTTTCGACTTTGCGGTTGCATATCCTGTCGGACTTTATCTAATGGGGGAATAACTGCCCTTAGTTATTCCTCCATCCTCTCACCCTTCCACCGTTTTCGGTGATTGACTGGCAGTACCCCCTCCGACTTCCACCCAAAGGGGTATAGAGATAATACCCGAATTTGATTTCTATCTCTGGGACGTTGTACTATTCGTTCTAGCGTTTCCAGGGGTAGAGGTTCGGTGGTAGGACTTAAATCGGCAATACTGTTTCGGGGCAAGCAACTGTGCCCTGTTTCTGTTTTGCCGATACTTTTAAGCGGCATTTTTACAAGGCTAAGGATCTTCCAAGGACCTTCCCTTGTATATGCTTGCGTAGAATAGAACGTTTCCCTTGTATGTTATAATTTCGGGCTATCGACGCCGCTTTCGGCCGAAGTAGCACCTTTTGTAATGTTCGTCCATGCAATAAAATCTTTACTTTTTGCTTACTTAATGTTCAATCCCAAACTGATGGATAATATCTCTTCGTATATCTTGCATTCACTGGATTCGACATTTGTTCACCATTTTCGTCCACCAAAATGTATGCTCCATTCGGTAATTTCGTCTGAACAATAAATGGTCCCTCCCAATTGGGACTCCACTTACCTAATCCTTCTGCTTGGGTGGCCATATAACTTTCCAAACTAAATCACCCACTTCAAACCGTTTAACTCGAATTCGCTTATTGTACCAATCGGCCACAACATCTTTATTTTTCTGCAAATTCTCAAAGGCTTGTACCCGATCGGAGTTAACTTCCAACAACTCTTCTTTCATCGCATAGTCATACTGTTCGGCCAACATTAGGTCCGCTTGGCTTGTTCTTAAAGTCGGCACTGTTATTTCGGCTGGAAGAACTGCATCCATACCATAAGTCAGCCGAAATGGCGTAAACCCAGTGGCTGAAGTCTTGGCATTTCGATATGCCCATAATGCTTCGGATGACTTCTCATGCCACTTCCTTGGTTGATCTTCGATCATTTTCTTTATTATTCCTATTAGCTGTTTATTCGTGGCCTCTGCTTGTCCGTTCCCTTGTGGATAATATGGTGACGAATGCACGATCTTTATCCCATATTCGGCTGCAAAGGCCTTGACTTTTTCTCCCACAAATACAGTTCCTTTATCTGTCAGAATCGTCTGTGGAATTCCAAATCTGTAAATCAATTGTCTCTTGATAAACTCGATCACCTCCTCTTGTGAAATACTGACATATGCTTGAGCTTCGGCCCATTTCGTGAAATAGTCTGTTGCCACTAGCACGAACTCATGCCTTTTCGACGAAGAGGGATGAATTTTTCCGATGATATCCATAGCCCATCCTCGAAATGGCCATGGCTTGATCATTATATGTAGTTCCTCGGCCGGTAACTTCTGAATCGGCCCATGCTTCTGACATTCGCGGCATCCTTTAGCATATTTCTCACAATCGACACCCATATTCGGCCAATAATATCCCAGCCGAATGATACTCCATTTCATCGATTTTCCTGCCCGATGTGCGCCGCATATTCCTTCATGTACTTCTCCCATTACTCTTCTAGCGTTTTCTTCCCCAACACATCTGAGCAATATTCCGTCAATGGCTCGCTTGAAGAGTAACCCTCTTATTATTATATAATCCATCGCTTTCCGCTTTTCGACTGGATTAGCTTCAAATGGATCTTCTAACGTTTGTGCTATCTTTTTTATCCATTCGGCCTTCTCTGTTTCAGCCAAATGTATTTCCACATTCCCTGCTGTCGGCATTAGCCGATATCTGGTTGCATGCTGAACCAATTCGTTGGCTAATTCATTTTTCTCTCTTGGAATGTATTCGATATACACCTCGTCGAATTCTTCCAACAAACTAACTGTTTTTTCGTACAATCTAATTAGTTGAGAACTTTTGACCGAAAATCACCTAATAACTGTTGAATAACTATTTGTGAATCTCCTCTGATGATGATAGCTTTGACTCCTTTCTCTATTAACCGTTGTAACCCCGAAATCAGCGCTTTATATTCGGCCTGGTTATTCGTATAAGAATTCGGTAATTGTACGAAGTACTTGTATATCTTGCCCTCCGGTGTTTGTAGAGTGAACCCTGCTCCAACTCCTGAGGCGGCTTTGGAACCATCGAACATCATTATCCATGGGTGCAGATATACAATCCCTATTTCGTTCATCTTTTTCGGCAGAACTTGATCTTCGATATCGTCGGACATCGGAAGTATCGCGTGATCGGCCAAAAAATTGGCTACAATTTGCCCTTTCATAGCCCTCAGAGGTTGATATTTCAAATCATAGGCATTTAGCTTCATGGCCCATTTGGCCATTCTTCGGCTACTGATTGGATCGTTCATCATAATTTTGACTATGTCAACCGAAGCTACCACTATCACTTGCCGTGGTTGAATATAATATTCTAATTTTTGGCATGCATGATAAAGACTTAAACACAATTTATGAATTGGTGAGTACCTTAATTCGGCGTCTCTAAGGATTCGGCTCAGATAGTAAATCGCCCGATCTCTTCCTTCATCATCTTCTTGGGCCAGCAATGCTCCAATAGACTCTTCGGTCGCTGCTATATATAACTTCAACGGTCGACCTAAAATCGGAGGGACCAACACTGGTGGATTCATCAAAGCTAGCTTCAATTGTTCAAAGGCCTTTTGTTGGTCGTCTCCCCATTTGAATTCCTCCTCTTTCTTCAATCTCAATAAATCGGTTAGTGGTTTCGACTTCCCAGCTGCATTTGCCAGGAATAGTCTCAGGAAACCGACCTTCCCAAGAAATTTTTGTAGACTCTTCTTATCATGCGGAGGCCTGGCTTCTTGGATGGCTCTAGACTTATTTGCATCGACTTCTATGCCCTTATTATGTACCAAGAACCCAAGAAAATTCCCTGCTTGTACTCCAAAAGCACACTTGGCTGGATTCATCTTGACTCCGTGTAGCCTCATCCTCGCGAATACCCTTCGCAAATCGTCCAAGTGGCTTTCCATATCTTTGGACCTGACCATGACATCATCGATATAGAATTCGACGCAATCTCCTATTAGATCATGGAAGACATAATTCATGGCCCTCTGGTATGTGGTTCCTGCATTCTTTAACCCGAATGGCATCACTACCCATTCGTATATTCCTATGGCTCCAGGGCACCGAAACACGGTCTTATAGAAATCTTCTTCGGCCATAAAAATTTGGTTGTACCCCGAATATCCATCCATAAAAGATAAAATCCCTAGTTTTGCGGCCGAATCAATTAACAAATCGACAACAGGCATCATATATTCATCTTTAGGAGTGGCTAGATTAAGATTCCTGAAATCAATACAGACTCGTAATTTTCCATTCTTCTTTATTACAGGAACAATATTTGACAACCACTCAACATATTTAGCTAGCCTTACAAATCCGGCCGCTAACAATTTTTCTATCTCTTCTTTTATTCTTGGGACTATTTCGGGCGCTGCACTCCTGGCCGGCTGTTTATGCGGCCTAAATCCTTCTTTGATTGGTAATCTATGCTCCACAATCGATCGCTCCAATCCTGGCATCTCTGTATAGTCCCATGCAAAACAATCCTTGAACTCGACTAACACCTCCTTGAATCGGCTTGTCATCTGTTGATCTAAATTTGCCCTCAGTGGGATCTCCCTCGGGTGCTCCACTGTACCAACATTGACCATTTTTAGGGGATCATGGGCTTTGAAATCAGGTGTTCTTTTTGGAATAGCATCCATGAGTTCGCTCCAACTTGCTTTATTGTCTGTAGATCCGAGTTCGGCCGATTCGAACCCGTTCGCTTGTTTCGATTGTGCATCCATCATTTATTTTCTTCCTCAACTGGCCGTTCGTCGGCCTGATATCTGACTTCGAACCCCAAATCCGTCCAATCGCACTCGACGACCTGCGGGTATCGTTCCCCTACTACTGCTAAGAATGGTTGTATGGGCTCTTCATATAATACCGCATCAATTCGGCCCGCTGAGCTGACTGGAAACGGAGATTGATCACCATCTACTTCTTCAACTGTGCCATCCTTTTTCCAGAACCATACTTTCTAGTGTAACGTAGATGGCAAACATCGGGATGTATGAATCCAGCATCGGCCTAATAGGGCCGCATACGGGACTTCTGCGTCTACAACAAAGAACATGGTCGGAATCGAGATTGTTCCGACCGTTACATCTACTAAAATACATTCTTCGGCCGCTGTTTGAGCTCCCACGGAACTCATTACTTTCATCCTTGTGGGGAGTAGGTCTTCCTTCGAACGGCCTATCTTCGTCAATGTGGATACAGGCATGATGTTGACGGTTGCTCCTCCGTCGATAAACATTCTTCTGAGCGGTCTCCCATTGACCCAACCTTTAACATACAAAGGCCTCACATGCTGAGACATCTTTGCAGTCGGAGGTAAGATCGTGCTTGGTTGAGCTTCGGGGACAAATGCCTCATACTCTTCTTCGATCACTTTCTCTATTTCGGCATATGGCCGAAATGCTTCAAGTTTGGCGAAACAGAAATCCACTATAGGCTCTTCTTCGCCAAAGTATTCTCATTCCTTCTGACAGAAAACCACAGCTGGTTCAGAATCAGACCAATATTCCTCATCCGCACTTGAGGTTACTAATACCATGTTCGCACTAGACCCAAAGTCAAACTTAAACTTCCCGATTGGAAGCGTATCACTGTTCGGGATGATATTTGTCTTTGGCTTCCATTCCCTAGTTCGGACCGGTCTAGGCTTCCATTCTTCATTTGATTTCGACTGTTCGTTTTCGGCCTTTATCTGGATCACTTTCGGCCAAAATTCAGTTTTATTTTTAAGCCGATCTTGTCCTTCTTTCGGCTTCCTCTCCTCCTTCCCTTCGGCTGATTTCAATCGAGCCGAAAATACTCTATTAAGGATTTTTCCTTCAGACGAAGAATAATCATCTGGGAAATCTCCTTCCATGTGCATCATTTCGTACTCTTCTTCTTCATATACAACAGCTGCTTTAAGCCGTTGCATTCTCCGCTTGTAGGTACGATAAGATCCCTTCCACTTTTGGACCTTATTCTCTTCTGCCCTCTAGGCTGAGTTGTCAAATCGGCGTTGGCCGAAATGCCTTGCCTTTGGGGAATTTTGGACCCACTAGCCTACCTAAGTATTCGCTGGTGGCCTTCTGAACCTCTTCATTTCGGGAGAAACAGCTTCTTCCGGTACCGTAATCTGAATCACGGTCTTCCCATTTTGTTTATCAGCTGTTAGCTTCATCTCAGAATCCCAACCGTTGGTTATGATCTTCAAGGTTGGCTTTTCATTCTCACTCTTAGCTTCCCCCTTCTGAGTCTTATCCGATTGCTTGACCCATTCGTTAACCTCGTAGCCACCCAATCGGTCAAAAACATCCTAAATCTTCTCCTTCCCTTTCTGTGGAGTTCCTAATCGTCTCCACACTCCTGTCTTCTTCTGAGCCGACGGCTGACTTCTTAGCCGATCGTGTACAGAACTTTTACTGGACGATGGCTGGTCCCCTAGGCGATCGTGTACAGATCTGTTTTGATCAGGGTGTACCATTACTATATTCGCGACAAGAAATGGATTCTTATCAATTGCCATGAGCCTATCTGGGAATTTCAACTTCCCATCATCTACATGCTTCTGGATCAGCTTTCTGAAATGTCCACAGACCCCTGTAGAATGAGTAGCCGATCCGTGGAATCTACACCATCCAGCTTCCAGTTGCTCCTTGGTGGGCTGCGGATGATTCCCTTTAAACTCCAATAAATCATTCTTCTGGCAATAATCAAATATTTCGTCCATCTGAGATAGGTCGAAAGAGTAAAACCTCTGAGATTCATCCCTGACCTCTCCTTCTTTCTCCTTGCCTCTGACTGGCCGAAGAGCTGGACAAGTCATGGGCTTCTTAATCACCAATTCAGCCCTTGCTACTTCGGCTAAGGCAGGAATATCATCCATATTGTACTCTTCTTCAATTTCGCATCTATCCAGTGACTCTGCAAAGGAAGCAGCTGACTGGATAGGTTGCGATCTACCACTCTGACTTCGGCTTGATTTGAAAGTCGCCTGTTCCGCCAAATAAGTCTCCATTATTATGCCTTCGGCCGTCAATTCGGCCACAGTCCTGGGTCTCGTAACCATCAATCTATCCTTGATAGCAAACTTCAGATTCTGCTTCAAGATTTGGATATACTCATGCTCCGGCAGCATTGTCTTCAGTTGAGCTTTGACTGCATAAAATCTCTCCATAAACTCGGTGACCGATTCTGTCGCCTTCTGCTTGGTTGACGTTAGATCAACCACTGAAATTTCTTGACTGGTATTGTAAAATCGGTCATGGAATAACCGCTCCATTTCGGCCTAAGTATTGACCGATCCTGCTGGCAAATTGATGTACCACTCGAACGCTGGGCCAGTGAGCGATAAACTGAACAATATCAGCTTGTGAAAATCGTTCTGAGCAATCCTGGTATATTGAGCCGTAAATCGGCCGATATGTTCGATCGTAGAACGACCGACCTCTCCTGAAAACGTGTTGAAATCGGGAACCTTCACTCCTCTAGGCAAATGATACTGCTCCTCGATGTAGTCCGGATAAGGCTTCCTATACATCGGCCTATTTTCCTGGCCGATGAGATTCCAAAACTGTGTGCGAATGATCTCAGCAATAAGCTCTCTACCAACCAATTGTGGCGGATTCGGCTGCTGTGGCACATATTGTTGCTGTACCATTGGAGCAGGCGGTTGCACTGCCGGTTGATGCGGTTGATTCTGCTGTTGATCAAACCTTAGAGGCGGAGGGGCGAAAGGACGTGGTCCCTGCCCTCCAAGCGGCCGAAAGGCCTGCTGTTGAAAATTGTGAGGATTCTGCATCGCAGGTGGTGGATTTTGCGCTATTGGTGCATGCTGCGTCCCCATCGGATACATATTTCTTGCCAATTCGGCTCTAAACATTGCTGGCATTGCTGCCAGGATATTGCCTTCTATCTGCCGAACCGAACTGGTAACCGCCGCTTCCACCATAAACTGAACCTGATCTCGAAACCGCGGGGTTAAATCATCGTTTGAAAACTCCTGATTGTGGAAGTTCGAAGGTCCGGGGAATCCTGAATTCTCCGGTCTCTGCCGTGCGTTCTTCCTGGATCGGCGGCAAATCAGTCCTCGCCGCTGTGTTGATTGCTGGAGTTGCTTGTGTCTCAAATGCCATTTTGCGTCCCACTGGGCGTGCCACTGTTTGGCTTGGGTGTTAAGCCAAGGACCTTTTTCTCCTCAAGGGATGCTATCGGAAAAGGATCAAACCGATTACGGGTCCGGATTAACAATAATGCACCCAAACTTGACTGAATATTCTTCAAATTGAATGGAAAACTGAAATACAACGGAGAATCTACCTGTTGTTAAGAAACAACGGCGAATTCACCAAAAACAAGGAACCAAACTACCGGTTGCTAAGAAACAACGGCGGATTTGGAAAGTAACCGCTACAAGCTAAGCTAGAGTCTTGGAAAAACTGTAAAGGAAAGTTGTAAAGAAAGCAGTAAAGATAACAAAGAATTAAATTTGATAAAAGGAATTTGGGGGTTGGATTGATCTCTCTTAACTCTGTGCATGGCATCCCCTATTTATAGCCGGAGCTGAGGTAACCGCTTTCCGGCAAATTCCTTCGAGCCGAATTCTGCTTTTCCTTTATCGGTTGGTTTTAATTTCGGCTGTTTTTGGCTCCATTTCGGCCGAAATCCCTTGCCGTTGTTTGGCTCTTTTCGTTCGACCCTTTTGTCCACTAGGTCGTCGGTCTTATTGATTCTAAGCCCATTTTCTCTAGAATTCTCTCTTGGCCCATGTTTTGTGGCCCAATTACCTCTCTTACGGCCCACTATTCCATGTGGCCCCAACAACTTCCATTATTGGATTCAAATTCCTCTCAAAATCAGGAACTATCGAGAATTATGCAATATACCCTAGACATCAGAAATCATTGAGATTTAGAGGCCCAATGAACTCTACACAACCCCTTTCAATAAGCTTTTGTACTTTCTTTTTAATTTTTTTTGCACCCACAACTTGCAATATTTATAAATTGTCGTGACAATCGTAATATAACATCGATCATAGAGGTATCTTCACAACATTTCCGTCCAATTTGAGAAATTAAATACACATAGAGGTATCATAGAGGTATCATATAATACAGTCGCAGCCAATAATGGGTAACATAGAGGTATCAAATCTCTGTGTTTTGACACATGGCCATGACGCCGCATTGTCTTTTTCTGTTTGTTGCCCATTCATCGAATATCCCTTTTCGTTTTCTTTTTATATACTTGCATTGTACTATTAATTAACTAGCTAGGGCATATCTCATTCTTAATGATTTCCTCGTGACCTAACCCACACTTTGAAACCCATTAATTATTAATTATTAGTCCTTTGTTTACTCTTAATCACTATGCCATTATAAAAATAACTAGTTGTAGGGTTAGATTGGTGATTTTATCAGTACTTTTGAATTTGATGTGGCTACCGGGAATAGCCATGGTATTAGAACATTTTTCTAATTTATCCCATAATTACATATTCCCTCCGTCCCGCGAATTGTGGCTCGTTTCTTTTGGGCACAGTAATTTATATGGTGGAGTTTAGTGGTTAAAGTGATGTGGGTATTTGTGTTTAAAATTTTAATAAATTTTGACTTTCTTTATTGTTTAACTTTGACAAAATATTATTGTAATGATTTAATTAAATAAAAATATTTAAGTGTGGTCTTGTTAGAATTGTCTCGATGTCTAGATTTAGAATATATATTTTATATATTTTTTATTTGTACCAATTTTAAAATATGAAGAATTAAACAAACGCAAAGGACTTTGTGTAGAAAAATAAAAGTGTATTGGGAGTTGTGCAGAATAGTAAAATTGCTTACTTTTAATGGGATTTAGAAACCATTAAGATTCTAATCATATTTATATTAATTAAATTTATCTAAAAAAAGAAAGTGGCCACAATTCGTGGGACAACCCAAAGAGAAATACGAGCCACAATTTGTGGGACGGAGGGAGTACTATATGTGAATTGAAATATAAAATAACTTGGGATGAGGGCTTGGCCCCTGGCTTCCAATTTTTAGGTTGGGGTTCAATTCGCCACCCGACTCTCTATCTCTTCTCTTTGTTCCTTTGTAATTTGTATGACATAAATTCTCATTATTTTTTTAATAGTCTGTATAGGTTGTTCAGCAAAAAAACAATTATAAAACAACTCGATCAAGCTAGAAACAAGATATACTACCTCCATTTTTTCTAAATGTTACACTTCTCATTTGCACTTATGTCAATGCACATTTTCAACGATTAATTAAATAACTCAAATTCGGTACAAGTAAAAATTCTAAAAATTTGATATTTAAAAATTACAAATGAAATGAATCCAACAAGATCTCACTTGGCTATATTATATTTTCTATAACTATGACAAAAATAGAAGTCAAAGTACTAAAATGAACAGTAAAAAATAGTCAAAACGTAACACTTAAAAAAAAACGGAGGAAGTGTTAAGAATGTACCATCAAATAGTTCACAAGAAGAAAAATGCGAATCGGCGACGGAAAAATTCCGTCGTCGAGGCCCTTAATTTTGTCGACAGACGGTTCGGCAACGGAATTCGCGATGGAATTGGTTCAGTCAATAAAGTCCTTGTAGGCGTTTCAATGACGACAAAAAATGAGCCGTCGCCGACCATGGCGACAAAAATACTCCGTCGCCGATATCCGCGACGGAATCGGCGACAGATTTTTCCGTAGCCGACGGCGAGACTCTTTCAGTCGTTGTTTCCGTAGCCGAAGTTAGCGACAGAAAATTGCATCACCGGTTCCGCCGCGGATTTGGGGCCATTTTGAAATTTCTGGATTCTCACCAGCGACGGAATTTTTCCATCGTCGGTTCCATCACGGATTTGGGCACTGGCAGCAGCTGCCATTTATTTTATGTTTTTACCAAATAACCTGCATATAAGCAAACACACATCTACAATAAAGTATTCACCATTCATCCAACAACTCATATATAAGAGATCCGTAATTGCTTAAACTCTTATTGCTATTAGACTTGAGTTGTTATTATACTCTAATTGCTTAAACATAGTTTTGAATTCAAACTTTTATAAATACAGGGGAGTGCTTTGAAATCCCTAGCAACGCACTAAACAAGTGCACCAATACATCAAAATGTTAGTAATAGAAGTACTCCCTCTGTTTCCATTTAACTTGTCTTGTTTGACTTCTGCACACAATCCAATGCACTTATTTAATCGTTAGTATCTCAAAATATGTACAATGAAAAATTATGTAAAATATATATTATAAAACTACATGATCATACGATTCTAACAAGATCCAACTCGATTATTTTTTTCCAATATATACTTACAATAAAATTGAGTCAAAAAGTCAAACAAGACACATTTGGTGGGACGGGAGAGTATTTTTAGACTTCAAAGAAGCCTTGCTAGACCGACTTAAATGCTCTGGCGAAATGGAAGGCGATTTCGAAGGCGGCAAAGGTCTTTTCGTCCCACAGTGCTTTCTTCCTTGATTTTTGATCTTGTACGCCGTGAATTTCTTGCTTGCTTTATATTTTAGTGCTCTGGTTACTTCAATTGCTGCTATGCGTTTTCAATTTTTAAATTATTTCGGGGACAATAGAGATATGGCTTCCTCTGGTAAAAATGTTTTCTTTGCATCTTCCTCTGGTTCGCCGACACCGGAGCCCCCTGATCCGATTGGGCTTTCTCTTCGTCAACGACCGACTTTTAGAGATATCACTCTTAACACAGCTTGGGCATGCCCGCCTACTATTCAGGATGAAACGTTGTTTTGTGACCTAGTTGATTATGATTTTGTGGACGGTAACAGACTCTTGCCAAGTATTGATTTTTCAGACTCTGCTATTGATCGCTTATGTGCACCATTTAAGGACGCGTTGGTTATAAAAGTTTTAGGTAGGAATGTTGGTTTGGCGGTTCTAAAAGATCGTCTCGAGCGGCTTTGGAAACCCCGGGGTCACTTTGAACTTTTGGATGTAGACAGGGGCTATTTCTTTGCTAAATTTGTTGATAAAGATGATCGGAATAAGGCTCTCTTTGATGGCCCTTGGTACGTGTTCGATCATCAACTGGCCATTGTACCTTCAAAGTATTTTCTTAAGAATGATAAGGATATTACGAAAACCTCAGTATGGGTTAGGATTTTGGGTTTAGATCCCATATATTATGATGAAGCAGCAATATGGCTGATTGCCGCTTTAGTCGATAAAACACTAAAGGTTGATACCAATACTAAAGAGTTAAGTCGGGGACGTTTTGCCTGTATATGTAGAAGTTGATCTGCTCAAACCACTCGTCGACAAAGTCTTTCTTATGAGGGACTCCATGCTATTTGTCATCGTTGTGGCATGTTTCAATCGGGAAAAAAATTGTGACCACAGGGCGTCAGATGGTGAGGGTAGCCCGACGGAGCAGCCTGGAGGGGGAATAAAATTCCCGGGAACAACAACGAAGAGCATATTTAAGGTGGGGTCTGAATCTGCCAAAGAAAATCCCAATCAGGTTTCAGAAATTTTAGTTGATACAACTACGAAGAGTATAGAAGATAATCAAGCAGAGATGGTGGAGACGCAATCTTTGGAAATTTCTTCTGGTGGATTTTCGAAACTCATGGGGATTGGATAATTGTGATTCGACCACCACAGAAGCCAAAACGTCCTGATCTGGTGCCAGTTAGGTTTCTGCCTAGTAAAACTCGTCTCTTCAATGGAGGGAAGGCTGCTCGTCCTATGCAGGGACCACCTAAGCGTTATGATTCCTTTACCCATGCAAGAAACAAATTGCCTATTGCTAATGACAATAATAGTCAATTAATTGACAAGCCTGTGCAAGGGGATAACTTGCATGACCACCCAGCTAAGACAACCGGAAAGAGGGCCAGGTTGAAGACCCCAACAGATGTGAAATTATCGAAATCGAATCATAATTCATTCCTTGCACTGGCTTGGAATGGTAATGATAAAGATTTGGATGATAATGAAGGAAAGAGTAAAGGCTCTATTGTGTCGACATCTTCATGATAGAGTTCAATGAATTTACCGTCCTATCATGGAATGTGCGTGGTGCAATGAATAGGAATTCTTTTCGCCACCTTGCAGATGTTCTTCAATGCTATAAACCCTCCGTTCTATTTATTATGGAGGCGCGAGGTATGTTTGATAGCGTTAAAGTTAAGTTGTATCGACTTCATTATGATGTTATTCAGATTACTGAATGTAATGGCATGGCGGGAGGACTTTGGATTTTGTACAGGCTTGGTTCTCCTTTCATATTCTCTGTTGGATATGTTTATTCTAAAATGATAACACTTCGAATTAGCTGTTGCCAATCCAGCTGGCTCTTATCCTTGATTTATGCAAATCCTGGCATGCGTCTTCGCGAACAGGATTGGGATCACATTCGGTATCTGGCCATTGGATTTTTGAACCTTGGTTGGTGATCAGGGATTGGAATGATGTCGCTTCTGTGGGGGAAGTCAGGGGCATGCCTGAGAATCAAAGACGATGTGACAAGTTTAGGGATATGTTGGACGGATGTAGGCTTCATCCAGTCCATACAATCGGTGATTCGTTTACATGGCAAAAGAATACTTTGGGGGGTCCATTTAATGGTAAACGTTTGGATCGGGCAGTGTCTAATTTGGCTTGGCAATTTACATTTCAAGATGGCATGGTTGAAGTGTTGCCACGCCGAAACTCAAATCATAATAGTCTCTTGTTGAGATGTTTTCCTCCGCCGAGAGTTACTAGCCAACAGCCCTTTCGCTGGGAGGTTGCTTGGTCGACACACCCGGATTATTGTCATATTATTGTACGGCATGGCATGGAGGAGGACTGCCACTTGATTTACATTTGGTGAAAGTCTAGAACTCGTCCACTTACTTCAATACTAATACTTTCGGTCATATCAAGAAGCGGAAGAATAAACTTATACGCCATCTCCAGGGCATTCGTAGGATAGAACTGCGGTGGGAATCTTCCAGTTTAAGTCGTTTGGAGATTAAACTCAGTCATGATCTTGATGATGTCCTTCTTCATCAGGAGATGTTTTGGTATCAGAAGTCAAGGGATAAGTGGCTGATCTATGGTGATCGAAATACAAGCTATTTCCACTGACAGACTCTTATTCACCGACAACGTAGTAGGATTGTGGGTTTGGAGATTGATGGACAGTGGATAACGGATGAGGTCCGCTTGAAAGACCATGCTTCTATGCATTTCAATTCTATTTTTGGACATATTCCCAGACCTGCTAGATCATTGTGCTCCCTCGCGCCACTTCCATCCTTACAGAATGTGGGTTCCTTGGTTGATGAGGTGAGTCCTGAAGAGGTGACTGAGGCGGTTCATCAATTAAAAGGGCTATCGGCTCCGGGTCCCGACGTGTTTCCGAAGTTATTTTATAAGTTATATTGGGATACCCTCCATGAATCAGTTTGGACATTTGTGAAGGATTCAGTGACTTACGGTACTTTCAATCCTTCCATTGTTGCCACATTGATATGTTTAATTCCTAAAGTTGATATTCCAAAAACTATCAAGCACTTCCGGCCGATTAGTTTATGTAATGTTAGTTACAAGATTTTGACTAAAGTCTTAGTGAATAGACTTCGGCCAGTTCTTAAGGAGTTCATCGGGCCATTCCAATCTGCATTTTTACCAGGGCGCGGCACATCCGGGAATGCCATTATGCTTCAGGAGGTTGTCACTGCTTTTACCAATCCTCGTCGTCGCTCTCGGGAGATCCTTCTTAAAATGGATCTTGAAAAAGCTTATGATAACGTGGATTGGGATTTTTTGGAGGGCTGTCTGAGAGATATGGATATTCCTCATTTGATTATCCGTGTTATTATGTATTGTGTGCGATCTACATCATATTCGCTATTGTGGAATGGATCTTCCCTTGCATCTTTCACGCCTTCTAAAGGATTGCGACAAGGTGATCCACTCTTGCCATATCTCTTTATTGTTGTCATGGAGAAGCTTTCCCGGACTATATTGGAGAAGGTTGGTGCTGGTCTTTGGAAGCCTGTGGTTTTGGGTCATGGGTTGCAACCTCTTTCTCATATGATTTTCACCGATGACCTCTTATTATTCTCTGAGGCATCTGTGGAGAGTGTTCAATGTGTGGACATGGTCATGGCTGAGTTTGGACGCTAATCTGGCCTTCGAGGGAATGCCACCAAATCGGCTGCTATTGCTTCTGTTGGGGTCCCCCTACTATTGTTTCCCAACTTGCTACTCTGCTTAATATGGAGTTCACAGATGACTTAAAGGCCTATCTTGGCTTTCCTCTATTTCATGGAGTTGTTAAGGCTTCTAAATTGGTATTCTTGGTTGATAAATTGTATGTTGCTATGGGTAATTGGAAAAGGGTGTTGCTGAATAAAGTCGGTCGTGTCACATTGGCTCGTGCTGTTCTCAATGACATCCCCTCTTATGTTGCGCAGAACATTTGGATTCCATCACCCGTTTGTGATAAAGTGGATAGCATTATTCGTAAGTTCATATGGAAAGATAGTTCTGGACACGACCTTCATCTTGTCCGCTGGGAGGTTGTTGCCTTGTCGAGAAACTGCGGTGGTCTTGGGGTTCGTAAATGTCGAGACATTAATCTTGCTTTGCTTGGCAAGCATGTCTCTGAGATTGTATGTGGGTCTACTGCTCCTTGGGCGCAATTAATTGTCAAGAAATATAGCTGTGAAGATGGCATTTTTCTTTCAAGACCGGCATCTTCACCTACTTATAAAGCTCTTGTCCACGCTTCTCCCTTCTTCTTGAACGGGTTTTAGTTGAGGATTGGAAATGGCATGTGTAGTTTCTGGTATGACAAATGGTTGCCTGGTGGGTTGATTGCACCACGAATTCCATATGTGCACATTTCGGACATCACGCTTCGTGTTCGGGATGTCTTTGTTGGAGGTCGATGGCGTTGGGAATCATTGATGTCTATTCTGCTGGCTTCTATTATAGATGAGATTCATGCGCTCAGACCCATTCCTATTTATGATGAGGCTGTCGATACTTGGTGTTGGGTGGGGAATGCTAAGAGACGATATACTGTTGCCTCGGGTTATGAATGGATTCTTAACAATAGGAGTATTCCCAAGGATGTAGACAAAGCTTGGATTTGGAAGGTTTGTCTTCCAGAAAATTTGAAGATGGTTTTGTGGCTTATTTTGTGGGATGCCTTGCCCACTAATGTAATTCGTTTTCGCGGTTGTCTTTCTTCATCTCCTATCTGCTCCTTTTGTGGAGTTGATGATGAGTCAAGTGCACATAGTTTCTTCCATTGTCCTTGGGCGATTGTTGCATGGAATTTAATTGGAGGAGTATGTCTGCTGTCTTGGGGCTCTTCTCGTCATCAGACTGCTGCTTCGTTTCGCTCAATGTGCCATGACTGGACTAATCTGCATTGGGCTCTTCTTTGGTTTTTGTGGAAAGGAAGGAATCTGTATTGCATGAAATCTATTCCACCCTCTCCTCATGTTGCTGTTGCTTCAGCCAATTGCATGCGCATGGCTGTCGATCGTGTTGGCCGCTACACATCTACATTAGTTCATATGCGGCTGGTTTCTTGGAATTCGCGGGTCATTCTAGCATCCTACTGCATGCGGATGGAAGCTCATTAAGCAATCCCAGTCATTCAGGATTTGGGTGTATTATTCGATCTGGCGATGGTCATTGGGTGGAGGGTCTTTCCGAGTTTGTGGGGGTGACCTCGAACTTAATGGTCGAGCTTCATGGCATATGGAATGGCCTTTTTGCTCTTCAGCAAAGGGGTTTTATCTCTGCCTATTGTTTTACGGACTCCCTGGAGGCGTTGCGGCTTATGGCTCAGGACCTTCCACGGAGCATCGCATGTTTCCTTTGGTGCACACCATCAGAAGCATTCTGGCTCAAAGGCCTGGGTATCGTTGGTTCCACATCTTTCGTGAAGGTAATTTTGTAACAGACGCATTAGCTAAGCGGGGAGCTAAGTCTTTGATTTCTTTACGATATGGGTTTTCCCTCCGGATGATGTGCGGCCACTACTTTATGTGGACATGGCCGGGGTTTGTTTTCCCCGGTTCTGAGCTCTCTGTTGTTATTTTCTTTTTTTCCTTCATCTCCTTTCTGTATTTTTTTTTAGTTTTTAAACTCTTTACCGACGCTTGTGCGTCACCTTCACCAAAAAATAAAAAATAAAAAATATAAAAAAAAGTCAGTTTGTTGGCAGACTGCATATGGCGTACCTTGATCTTATTGTTCTACGTGGCCCGTAGAATATCTTTGGTTGAGTTATCCACGTGGTGTGTCTTTATTGATTCATGTGACACGTATGATCCATTTTGTTGACTTATCTATCGCTGCAGTCGCGGTTGTTTATTGGTCCGTATGGCCCATGGGCCTACCAGTGTGTAATGCCTCTTCAAATGTTCATACATACGGCCTCTTTGATTGTTCTATTTGGTTAATTTAAAACGAGTAATAATTATTTTAAGGACATATTTGAAATTTTGCTTGACGAATAAATTTTACTTATAATGGAAATTCTCTTTCACTCTAACAAAAAAAATTATCAATTACCAACAGCAATTGGTTTGAGTGGATTGGGGCTTTAGTCGTTTAAACAAGGTCTCGATTTTTATCCTTGTGTATACAAAAAAATGCTTTGGAGAAAGGCGACATTCATTATCCATACAGATTCTTGAAAGATTAGTTTTAGGTCCAATATAACTTGGAGATAGCCGGTTAATAAAAAAAAAAAGAAATTATCAATTTATTTTATACCTCATAATTAACTTGAGTGCTAATCCATGATTTTGAGATTAGAGTTTTCGTACCCGAACAATTAATTAGCCTTCCATTTTTTATTTTTCATTTTTTCAACAGCTGGTTGTTTGAATCCTACTAACTCATTTTCTTCCCCCTAATGGAATACCAAAGAAATCTACTAGTAATAATAATGAAAATCATGGTTTATAAATTTAGTTTTTTAGCTTAGCAATTTCCCTTTTTGGGTAAACAAAATATAAGATGTCGTAGGTATTCACAATAAATAGGTTGAGACAAACAATATAATACGTATAATATAAAATAATAGTACTTCCTCCGGTTTTTAATATCTATTCCATTTGCACAGTGATTAGTGATTACTATTCATTAAATAATTTTAATCAAAATTCTTAATATAGTTACATATGAAAAACATAGTCAAGTGAGATGTTGTTAGAGTCGTCTAATCACGTAGTTTTTGAATATTGAATTTTATAATTTTTATTTATATAAAATTTAAGTGATTAATGATTTAAAATATGCATTAGATTACGTAAAATGCAGAAGTGGTGCAGATATTAAAAACGGAACAAGTAATATATAATGAGTTAGGTAGAGATGCAAACAAACAAATCATGGATTCCATATATAGGCACACATGCATGAGCTAGAGAGCACTGTCATTATTCCCATTGCCCTTTTAACATGAAGATGAGCACAACCAATTCTCTAAAAAGCTCTCTAACGTTTCACCTCATGTAGAAATTAAAGAATATTACAACCTCTTGTAAAAAATAAAAAAGATCTTCAATCTTCAATTGATAATAAAATGAGATGATGAAACGATTTCAGCTCGATTGTTGTAGGAAAATCTTTATAAATCGAATAAGTCCATATTCCATGATTTTATTTCTTTCTGAAATATGTGGTGTACGTGTCATAATTTGCAGTATTTGGCCAAACAAAAATGTTTTGCATAATAGGTTCCAAACTTAAATTTCATTGGTATTAAATACTTCTATATAACAAGGGTTTGTTCTGTACGCACAACTATAGATGTATACTATAACTATGAATTGTAGCTGTAGGGGAATTTGTGCTGTTGAGAATTGTAGCTATCAGTTTTACGTGCATAAGTATTATTTGATAAAGTAGTTGCATGGCTGTCATTAAATTGTAGTTTGATGAGAATAATATGATAGCTAGTTTAAAATGCTACTTGTAGTAGCTTCAATTTGCAAAGTTCCAAATTATAGCTATAGTCCCAAGAAGTTAGTGTACATACCAGAGCTATTATTTTGATAAACAAATTAAAGCTCCCAACAACTCTCAAAAGTGCATGCATAAAGAACTATAATTAATTAATTAATTAATAAACTTATAGAAATATACTGATAGTAATAATTTAACTGTTAAAAATTTATAATAAAAAATATGTACTGACCTTGATCTTATCAATTGGGGCAAAAATATGTCGGACCAAAATAAATATAGTAGTAATTAAAAAGTGAGTGTGATAGATTTGGATGCATTAATTACCAGCAATTTAATTTACAATTATTGCGCATCAAACATTCTCAAAATATACTATTAATTAACATTTGATTATTAGTGATGATTAGTGATGAAGATTGAAGACTCCAAAAACCTTATCATCAAGTGAACATTTTAATAGCCATGCAATGAGTCCAAGCAAATTCAATCCCCACCGTCATCTCGCCCAAATTGTTCACCATCTACGACAGATATCCACCCGTCCCTCCGCTCCCGGACCTCCCATGCCCCCACCCACGACAAATTCTCACCGTTGATCACATTATCAACGCGACAGAGAGTCACCCATCCATTAACCTCGACAAATCACTGAATCTGTTCCGGAATTAGTTATTACTCCCTCCGTCCCATTTAATTTGTCTTGTTTGACTTTTGCACACAATCCAATGCACTTTTTCAATCGTTAATATCTAAAAATTTATACAATGAAAAATTATATAAATTATGTATTCTAAAACTATATGATTGTATTATACGATTCTAACAATACCCAACTCAACTATTTTTTCCATTTATATCATTGCAATAGAATTGAGTCAAAGCTGAACAATGAACAGTGCCAAAAAATCAAACATGACACAATAGATGGGACGGAGGGAGTATTTGTTAAATTATTATATATATATATATAATAAATTAATTAAATTAATTGTTTAGTAATTTAAGGTCAATTTTTTGGCTGCAATAAACTGAAATCCCAAAATGAACGGTGTTAAAAAGAGATGATTGAACACTATTTTAAACTATTTTACCTTTTCAAAAAATTATTTTATTCACAGTATCACACAAATTAACTGATTCAATTTAATTGTTTTGCGAAACATGGCCATATCACTACAAGAAAATTTCGTTTTACCGACCCCAAAATGGGGTCGGTAACTAGGTTTTACGGGTCGTCTACAGGTTTACCGACCCCATTACCGACCCCAATCCCGGGTCGGTAAATTGATGGTAGGTAATTTGGCTCCGACCAAATATTCTGGGGGTCGGGAGATTACCGACCCCATGTGGGTCGGTAAAATTACCGACTCCATTACCGACCAACATTGGGGTTGGTAAGCGAGGTCTAGGGACCTCGAGGACCCGAGATTACCGACCCCATTTTGGGGTCGGTAAATTTCTTATATGAAATAAAATGTGCTCAGGAGAGCTCGAACCCATAACCTCGCACCACCGAGTCACAACCCTAACCAGCTGGGCTAGCCCTTCGCACCACTAATGGAAACCCGCCATGTGTCATATATATTAATTGCCCCCCAAATGCTGTAGAGAGGATTCGAACCCAGGTGAGGTGCATTCCTCACCCACGCGCGTGCCATCCGGATACACAACTTTTCATGTTATCATATGTAATTTATTAAATATATATAATATTTTTATATATAAATATGTAATTAATAACTTAAAAAAATAGTATAAAAATTGATATTAATTAAATAAGTTGTAGAATAATTCATTAACTAAATGGATAAAATTAATTAAATCACTAATTAAATTTTAGAAAACAGAAATCAATATGATTAAATATTAATTGAATTAAAAAATTTATAAAAATATTAAATTCCATAATTAAAAATTAAAAAATAATAAATTCCATAATTAAAAATTAAAAAATAACATATGGAATATAAAATTCAATAATCAATATGAATAATCCGGTTGCTAATTCGATCGGTAATAGCCACCCAATATGTTCAATCGCAAATTTCGGTTGCTAACTTAATATTTTTTTTTTGTAGTTAATTGAATAGAAATATAAAATAAAATTAAATTAATTAAATAATAAATATTTTATTAATTAAATAAAATATAAAATAAAATTAATTAAATCAAAAAAATTAAAAACAATGAATTAAATAAAATAATAAAATTATTCAAAAATTAAGATAAATTTAAATAATAATATAAAATTATTTTTAATAAAAAAATTAAAAAAATTAATTAAATTAAAATATTAATTCAGTAATTAAATTAATAAATAATTAAATTATAAAATAAATAATTAATTAATTGGCCCAAATAAATAAATAAAATTAAATTATATAAATAATCAAATAAATATTTAATAAAAATATAAACTAAATAATAAAATAATGGAAAAAATTAAAAAAAAAATTGAAAAAAACTACAGACCCCAATTGGGGTCGGTAATGGGGTCGGTAATACCGACCACATTAATTATGGTCGGTGTTTTGGTTTTCAAATATCACTGGGCCCAATAATGGCTAAATTTTACCGACCCCACTTTGGGGTCGGTAAATCCGACCCGTACTATGGTGGTCGGTAATTGGGGTCGGTAATTGGATTTTTTCTTGTAGTGATATATAGTCTATAAAGCGACTCCTCCCCCATTCCAAACCCCCTCTCCCTTTCTTCCTTTCTCCTTTCCCATTCATCATTTTCTCTCTTCAAATCAAAGATAGAAATAAGCTGAGGAGGAGAATGGGAAATTGCCAAGCGGTTGATAATGCAACCATAGCAATCCAATACCCTAATGGAAGAGTCGACAAGCTTTTCTGCCCTGTCCCCGCCGCCGATATCATGCGTCTCAATCCCGGCCACTACGTCGCCCTCCTCCTCACCACCACCCTCTACTCCTCCACCGCCGCCGCCCCGGCCGCAGCTGCCTCCGCCGTCAGACACACCAATTCAAATACTCCTCTTAGGGTTACCAGGATCAAGCTTCTTAGGCCGTCTGATATTCTTGCCCTAGGCCATGTCTACAGACTTGTTTCCTCACAAGGTCAAGGGCTTCTTCATTTCTTTATTTCTTTAAGAAATTATTTTATTTTTATTTTATTTTTATTTATTTAATTATTTATTATTATTTTTTGAAAAATATAGAGGTGATGAAAGGGCTGTGCGCAAAGAAGCAAGGGCGGATGCAGAAGAATGCGAAGATGATGGCTGAAAGCCAGAGTTCGTACTTCGAAATCAAGAGCACCAATAATATTAATATTAATAATAATAATAATCAGGTTTGTTATTTATTTATTTATGTATGTATTTATTTCATTGAATGATTCATTAATTAATTAAAATCTTCAAAGTATTATTGGTTTCATCCAAAGAAAAAGTATTATTGGTTTCAGTGTTTGTGTACTGACTTTTATATGGTTTTAGGAGTATTTTATTGACTTTTGTGCAATAGTTTACAGTAGCAACTACTGTTGAGATTCTCTTTGTTTTCTGATCTCAGTTTTTGATAAATACACCATCTCCTAGTACAAGTGTCCTGAGTTTCATTTTTTTTTTTTTTTTTTTTTTTTGATAATATTCATTATTCAACTTTGACTCAATATTATTATAAATTTATATTCAAAAAATAGTAAAGTTCGATTTTGTTAGATTCGTCTAATTGTATATTTTTATAATATATATTTTTGCATAATTTTTAGTTCTATATATTTTGAGAGATTAACGAACAAAAAAATGCATTAGATTGTGTGCAGAAATCAAACAGGACATTTTAAGTGGAACGGAAGGAGTATATACTAAAGATATTTTTAATTTAATTTCTTCTTTGTACATGCTCTTAGGGATTAAAGATTCTTGGTGTTGAAAATTGAAATAAGTTTTTCAAAGGGTTGATTTGAATATTCATATTTCCAATTTCCAATTCCCAAATATTTTTTCTTATTTTTTTTTTCTTTTTTAAAGGTGTATACGGTTTGAATAGTAGGAGGATAATATACATAGAAAGAAGAAGATACAGGGCATGAATTGTTGGCCATACAGGTCACAGTCGCAATATTAATTTGTCTGTTTCGAGCAAGCTTTAATTTGTTGTTATATGAACGAAATGTCGATTTCAGGCAAGGGAAGAAAGGCACAGCAGAGGTGGAGGTGGAGGTGCAGTACTTGGAAATGGAATCATCAAAGGGAGAACAACATGGCAACCTGCATTAAAGAGCATTTCTGAGGCCAGCCTTAAAGGCCACTAGCAAAATACTACCATTGCCAATGCATATTTGTCTTATAATAATTGTTCTTCTGCCACTCAAAACTATAACTGGATACAACACACCCTTAATTTATTACCCTTTTCTGGTTAATACTACTATTAGTATCTCTAGATTTTTGTCTGCGAAAACTTGTAGTTATTGCTGATCATCAGATAATTGATGTGAAATGTGGGCATCAACTGACAGGCATAGAGCCAATTAATGTGGAATTTTTAGGACAAAATAAATTATGAAGACAGATTCAGAATTTCGAGGACCATTTTTACTGTTCAATACCTCTCCATCTTTAATTTGCTGTACCGACAAGAAGAAGATGCTTGAATTAGTAGCAGATTAATTGTGTACTTAATAATCATCATCGTATGGTAGTCTTTATATTAGTCTATTATTATACTCCCTCTGTCCCATGTCTCAAAACTTTTGGGATCGGTATTTTATGTGGGGATAATTAGTATTTAATGTAAGAATAGATTAATATTTAAAGTAAGGATAAATTAGTAATTTATGTGATGTGATTATAATGTGTGAGAATTTTTAATTGATTTATTTGTACGTTATGTGATGGGGATAACTAATTTTAACTCCCAAACAGGCCCGTAGTATTTTTAGGATTGAAATAAATTTTTAAGACAGATTCATATTTTCGAGGACCATTTTACTGTTCAATACCATAATAACAAAGTATGATTGATACGTCCTAAGGTAGGAAACAAAGTAGGATTGTGCTGATTTTTGCTGAACGAAACCATAACCAATGAACCATCGGTTGCGGTCGGGTGGTTGGAGGGAGTCCGTACCCGGAGCTTGGAAGACCCAGTAACAAGGCAGTCAAACCCAATGTATGTATGAGATTTGGTGTTTAATTTTATTTACGAAAATACGTTGGACATTTATTTAATAAATGAACTAATAATAATAAAAAATTTACGGCAAATGTGAAACAAACCCCCCTAAAACAAAATACTCCCTCTATGCTCCCACTATACCATTATACTCTAATTTTACTCCCTACTCCAAAATATTGATTTTCTTTGAAAATTTAAAAAATGAAAAGACTCATATACCTCTTACTAAAAAAAATTGTAGCACATGGAGAAAGGGTGAAAATAGTAATTGTCCCAATGTGTCACATCCTCCTTCATCTTTCCAACCCCCACCTGCAACTTTCTTACACTTTCTTCCAATAACCCCTCAACCCCCTACGAAGCAGCAATGTTGGTCACTGGTGAAGTCCTCAACTTCTCCAAATTGTAGTGCGAAAGAGGGCGGAACAGAGGCACAACTTCAGTTTGAAGAGGTGCATCAAACCCCAAAAGTAGAATGAGTTCGTGCGAAAGAGGGCAAAATAGGGGCACAATCTTCAGTTTTTTGGAGACTAAGGATGAAAGGTAATGCACCTCCTTACTGGGAAATGAAATGGGTTTCGGTTTCGGGTACGACTGGAGTGTTTAGGGGTTGGAATTAGTTGTTTTGGGCATTGTTTTGTTGCTTCAAATTTGGGGATTAGGGTTTATAGAATATCCAACAAAATGAAATGGGTTTCGGATAGGGTGCCTTAGTTGTGTATCTGTGACTAAGTGTGTTGTTTTTGGCGAAAAGATGTATGCCCCTCCTCCAGTAGTTGCGAAACTGGCATAATTGTTGGGGCAAGATTTTTAGTTTCACAGAAGTGTGGTTTTTTGGGTGGAAAAAGGTGTTTTCCCCTTTTAAAATTATTGCGAATTTGGCATAGGTTTTTAGTAACATATGTGAGTTCATAAATGTGTTGTGTTGTTGGAGAAGTATGAAAATATTATTCTTTTTCATAAATGGCACTGAAAATGTTGATTTTGTAAATACATGTGTTCATGTATGTATGTGTTGTTTTTTGTTGCGATTAGTGGTGTTTTTTTAGTTCATAACTGTGCTGTATTGATTTTTGCATGAAAGTGTCGTTTTTTGTTCATATCTTTGTTAAGAAATGAATGTATTGTTTTCTGTTGCAATTAATGGTATTTTTTAAAAGTAATAACTTTGTTGTGTTGTTTTTTGTATGGATTGTTTCTATTCATACCTGTATTCATAAATGTATGTGTTGTTTTCTATTGTGATCAATGGTGTTTTTTAAGTTCATAACCGTGTTGTGCTGCTTTTTGTATAAAAAAAAGTTTTTTTTTGTTCATACATGTTTTTTGTGTATAATGGTATGAATGGGTTGTGTTGTTTTGAATGTGTTGTTTTTTTATATAATGATATGAATAGGAAAATGAGGAAGAAGGTACTGAGATAGAAAATGAAAGTGTGGGGACTGGAGATGGAGGAACTGACAGCTCTGTGGAGAATGTGGCCAAAGAAAATGAAGCAAAAGAGAGGAAGAATAAACGTATAAAAGATGATGATTATGGGGCTGGTATCATAAGCCAGTGTTCCATTTCTATATTTCAAGATACAATGAGTTGTACTGAGGGCCACATCACTGAGCAGGAAAAGAAGGCAATAAGGAGGACGCCCTTTCACTACTTTTCAAAAGAGATGGGACATATACAAGCAAGACATCAGTGGTGTTCCACTAAACACCCGAACGTGATATTTGAATGTGTTGTTTTGCACAGCTGGCTATATGTTTTATTTTGATCAAACGTGGTGTTCCACTAAACACCCCAACGTGATATTTGACAACAGTGATGTTTTCAGTCATCGACAATTGGTATTTTATGTGAACGACTGTGGTGTTTTGTTTTACAAGTATAGTTTTAGGGTCATTTTTTATAGTTGTGGTTTTTAATTTGTATCCTATGAAGTCATCAGTTTAAAAAAAGTAGCATATGGTTTAGGGCGAACTTACAAGCTATAATAGATAAAATTATGTTGAAACTTTCATGAGCGACTTAATGTGCACAACCTTCAAACATTATCTAGTAGGAAAATGTCACTGAAGAAAATGTGATGTTTTTATCTCCCTTACTGCCAGTGTGTTTTGTTCATAGTTATGGTGTTTCAGAAACAAAGTGTGGTGTTAGATACACAACAAATCAGTAACTATTGTGGAATGTTTATACAAGTAAATACTCATCTAAAGTAAATAATCATTGTCCAATGTTTACAAGTAAATGCCCATCCAAAAGTAAATAACCATTGTTTTTTAATGTTTACAAGTAAATACCCATCTAAAGTAAATAACCACTGTTCAATGTTTATGTGAATGAATGTAGTGTTTCGTTTTGCAAGTATAGTGTTGCGGGGTCATTTTTATAGTTGTGGTTTTTAATTGAATCCTATGAAGTCACCAGTTAAAAAAAAAAAGTAGTATAGGGTTTACCCCAAATCTTATGAGTACTTGTAAAATTACCGTGTGAAAATGTTCCAATTCTTCTATGTATGTGTTATGTTCCAAAAGGAGACTGTGGAGACTGGAGATGGAGGAACTGACCGCTCCGTGAAGAATGAAGCGAAGGAAAATGTAGCAAAAGAGAGGAAGAAAACAGAGGGGAAAAGGGAGCATGCTGCCCGCTCCTACTGCCAACCCTTCTCCTACAAAGGATTGAAGTGATGACTGTGTTGTTTTTGATTGACTGCGCTATTTTATTCCATGATTGAATGCCCGGAACAGAACATTTATATTTTTGACTCTGTTGTTTTGCTGAGCTATTTGTCTTTGTTATTCGGGTCAGATGTGGTGTTTCACTCAACACTGGAATAAGAAGTTTGACATCTTTTATAATGTGAACGATGTAGTGTTTTGCATTGCAAGTATAGTGTTTCTGGAGATGATTATAGTTTTGGTGGAAGATTGTGTCCAATGAAGCAATGAGTTTATTTAGAAACTAAAGGGAAGCTTAGTGAAATCCCAAAAACAAAGTACAGGTTGTAGTTCAAGGTGAACCTGATTCATTAAGCAAAGTGAAGTACAGGTTGTAGTTCAAGGTGAAATCCCAAAAACAAAGTACATTTAAGCAATGATCTTCCTCCGTAGTTGGAAATAGCTTAAATTTGTTGGTTTCATCGATTTCATCCACTAGATGAACATTCCCTTTCCAAAACCCTATTCATTGTAGTTTAAGGTGAACCCGATTCTTTCAAAACAAACTTGTGGTGTGGGGCGCAGATCATTTTTAGTAAAACACCAACAGTTTCGTAGTTCATAACTGTTGTGTTTTAGAACGACCATATGGTGTTTTAAGATAGTATGGCGTTGTTATCTTTAATGATTGTATGTTGCTGTTGATTCCAAGTGTGGTAGTTTAGGATGAACCCGATTCTTAAGATATAACAATTGACATTCCTCCGAAGTTGAAAATAACATAAGACTGTAAGTTTCATCATCCACTTATCCACTAGACATACATTTCCAAATCATATTCGTTGTAGTTCAAGGTTAAACCCGATTCATAACATATAACCATTGTCCTTCCTCTAAAGTTGGAAATAACATAAGTTTCTATGTTTCATTAGCCTCTTATCAACTAGACATACCTTCCCATTTCCAACACCCTATTCGTTGTACGTCAAGGTGAACCCATAATTGTAGTGTTTTGTTTTGCATCCTAAATTGTTTATGATCTTCCTTGTAGTTATGGTTTTTAATTATATCCTATGAAGTCATGAAAGGGTGATGTTTTCATCCCCCATTAATCTAGTGTGTTATGTGAAAGGTGGTGTTTCATAACACACTCGTGGTGTTGGGTGCACATCATTTCAGTAAATGCCCATCAGTTTCATAGTCAATACATGTTGTGTTTTAGAACGTACACGTGGTGTTGTATGACCGTAGGGTGTTGTTATGTTCAATGTTTATATGTTGCTGTTGATTCTAAGTGTGGTAGTTCAAAGTGAACCCGATTATTAAGAGATAACAATTGACCTTTCTTCTAAGTTGAAAATAACATAAGACTGTAATTTTCATCACCCACTTATCCACTCGACATACATTTCTAAATCCTATTCGTTGTAGTTCAAGGTGAACCCGATTCATAACATATAACCATTGTCCTTTCTCCAAAGTTGGAAATAACATAAGTTCGTATGTTTCATTAGCCCCTTATCCACTAGACATACCTTCCCATTTCCAACACCCTATTCGTTGTACGTCAAGGTGAACCCTTGATTGTAGTGTTTTGTTTTGCATCCTAAATTGTTTATGATATTCACAAATCGGAACCAATGACAGACTGCAATACAGTGGTTTTTGAGCACCCTACGAAACTGATCCGCATTTTTAAACTTTCGTCCTTCACCTTTAAAAGCATGAGCCCACAGCACTGTTACATCCTCGGTGTCTTCGTCATCAAAGTCGTTATCGCATTCATCAACATCTTTCGTATCCGTCATGCAATCAATAAATCACCGCTCACAGCCACTACACATACCAACTGAATACAATATTGATTCACAAACAACATCGCATTTCTCAATGTCTGCACGAATATATGGTGTGCAATATATATTCCAATACAACATTACCATGCTAAAAACATCAGCTTCCTCCAATAAAACACGACATTGTGCGTAAACATGTATAACACAGCGCAAATACCTATTAAATACAAATGCACTTTACTAAATCACTATTCCATATATAAAACAGTGGAAACACTCGTGATCATTGCATGCAAAAGAAAAATACACATTACTTCCAAACACAAATATTTCCCGTAATGCATACATGCACCAATGTGCATTTAGAAAATAAAACACTACTATCATAGGACACCACAGTTACACCCGTTTAGCACCACACGTATTTCATTCTCTTGCTGCCAGCTTCCTTGTTCATCACATTTATCTTGCCAAAGGACAACCCCTAGCATTGTTCAACCTTGCACAAGATGCACCTCCGATTTGTAATGACAGAAAAGCATTATCTCTTCCCCATGGTGTGGCTCTTGACCGGTGCTCATCATACTTCATCCACTCCAAAGAACCCTCTCTCCCGCGACCAGTTCTAGGAAATAAAATAACCCTAACATTTCTCCTCGGACTAAAGAACTTCTCCAGAATCTCCTCCAAAACCCTGCCCTTACCCTCGTCTATTCCCCCTGAAAACACAAAGAAACCCACGCCCTATTACCTTGATGATCGATTGTAAATGTGGTAAGAAACCCTAACCTTTTTCATCTCCAATACCGAGCTCATTTCGGTCGTTCCACGCTGCCAATCCCTCTTCCCGCACATGAATTTGACACGAATATAACCTGCCCAAAGAAGCAGCAACACGTTGTGTATAAAGTGGAAGAAATGGTTTCGGAACCCATTTTGTGTAAGGAGGAGGGAGATGGTGTAATGATTACATGTCCAATCACCACCTTTTTGCAGCAAAAAGGTAAGGGTAGGAGAGTAAAATCATTACCTATTATGTTATTCATTTTCTTTTATGTGAGGGGGATTAAAGTGGAATGTATTTCACTTTTAGCTACTAATACATGATAAGAATAGTATGTGGGGATTTAACTAAAATTATTTAAATGGAGGGGGATTTAACTATAAAAACCCCAAAAATTTAAGGTTCTGGGCCTGAAATAAAATAATTTGAAAGGTTGGAGGCTAATTAATACAAAATGACTGATTTGGGTAAATGACTAACTGGAACAAAACAAAAATTTAGGACCGAATTGGCAAATGATAAAAGAAAAAGCACTAATATTATGTCATCGTGTCAGGTTTAAATTTAAACCCTTGCCACATCAGCAATAAGGGCATCATTATTGAAAAATGGACTGATTTGAATATAATTAGTATTTGTAGCAGATTGTTTTGATAATAAAATAAAAATAAAATTGATTTAAATTTTTAGAAAAGAAAATGAACCTATTTAAGATTTTTTCCGTAGTGAATATATTAGTGTTGTGTTATGAAAATTGTGCTGCCCGAGCCCCGCTTTTTCAAAAGACTATTAGTATATTTACAATCTACACCTAGTATATTACCATGTAAAGGTTCAATTCTATCTTTTCATGTAATTAAAATACAATTTTAATAAAATTACCGGATTAAACAAGTCTAACACTATTTTACTTTATTATAATGTTTTTAATTGGGGAAAAAGGACAAATATGTCGTTTTTTTTCCTTCTAAAAATCCAAATCAGTTCTTTTTCTATTTTATTTTCAAAACAGTCCTCTATAAATGTTAATTATTTCAAATCAGTCCCTTGTTCACTAATTATGCTCTAATTACCGACGTGACAAGCATTTAAATTTAAACCTGACACGTGCACATAATATTAGTCATTTTTCTTTTATCTTTTGCCAATTCAGTCATAAACTTTTGTTTTGTTCCATTTAGTCATATACCCAAATCAGTTATTTTTACATTAATTGGTCTTCAGCCTTTTAAATTATTTCATTTCAGGCCCAGAACTTTAAATTTTTTTTATTACTACTAATCCATTTATCAAATAAATACCAATATACTTCCGTAAATAAAATTTTATTCCAAACCTCATACATTGGGTTTGACTGTCTTGTTCCCGAGTCTTCCAACTTCCAGGATTTAATGGACTCTCTCTAACCACCCTACCGTAATCGATGGTTCATTGGTTCTGGTTTCCTTCAGCAACAATTAACACAATCATACTTTGTTTCCTACCGTAGAACGTAGCAAGGCTTGCGTAAATGATTTAATTTAAATTTTTGTGTAAATAATTTAATTTTACTTTTTGGAAGGTTATGGATGCAGGAAGTATTGACAATAAAATTTAGGCTATTTTTAATATTTTTAATAATATTTTAATATTTTTTAAATAAAATCAAAGCTTCCTGTATCTATAACCTTCCAAAAATTCAAGTTAAATCATTTGCCCAAACATTACAACGTCCTAAGGTAGGAAACACACTAAGGTTGTGCTGATTGTTGCTGAAGGAAACCAAAATAAATGAACCATCGGTTGCGGTCGGGTGGTTAGAGAGAATCCGTAAAATTCCGATCCGATAATAAGGCAGTCAAACCCAATATGAGGTTTGGTGTTTAATTTTATTTACAGAAGTATGTTGGACATTTATTTGATAAATTGATTAGTAATAATAAAAAAATTTAAGGTTCTAGTCCTGAAATGAAATAATTTGAAAGGTTAGTGGCCAATTAATATAAAAATGACTGATTTGAGTAGATGACTAAATGGAACAAAATAAAAGTTTATGACTGAATTGAAAAAAGATAAAAGAAAAGGGACTAGTATTATGTCCATGTGTCAGGTTTAAATTTAAACCCTTGCCACTTAATTAGAGCATAATTAGTGAACAAGAGACTAATTTGGACATAATTTGCATTTGTAGCGGACCGTTTCGATAATAAAATAAAAAAAGAACTGATTTGGGTTTTTGGAAAAGAAAAAGGACGTATTTGTCATTTTTCTTTTTAACTTATATAATTATATTAAAATGTTAGATGAAAGTTGCACGGTAAATAGTGTAAAAGGTCGAAGTGGAATATATATAAAAATTGGAGGAAGTTCATGTTAAAGTTTATCACACTATCACCTCATGTAAGGGAAATTTTAATTTTGGTCCCAAAGTATATTTTATTTCAACATTTGGTCACAAGTTTTCAAAATTTCCATTTTTGATCCAATCTAAACCTTTTTTTTTCGTGGTCCTTTCATCAATTTTTTAACCACTTACCACGTGACACATTAATATGGGATGCATAAGCAGAGTTTGTTCTGAGAGACCAAGGCTTCCCGATTCCAAAATTAATTTTTGAATGTGATTCCCAAAACGTCGTGGGATGGTTGCGGGATCCAGAAAACGAACCTTGGAGATTTTCGAAATTATTGATTCCAATCCTGGCTATTCTGAATTGTGGAGGGGAGGTGAGGATCGAACATATAATGAGAGAAAGAAATCATTTTGCAGACCACTGGGCACGGAGAGGGGCGGCTGGAATGGACAGCATTGAAGTGTGGCTTTAGTTATTCTAGCATGTTCTTGTAATTGTGGAATTGTATGTTATGAGATATGATGTAGTCGGGTAGGTATCTGGATCTATGCCTGATTATTTTGTTTGAAACCGGAATAAAATCTTTACTTCTCAAAAAATAAAAAAAAAAAAAAAGAAATATGGGATGCATGTAGTATAATTTTTGAAGTTTTATATAAATATTTATTCCCTAAATCCCCACAATGCATAACTCAATATCCAAATTAATCTGAAAATTCCCAGATAAAAAGAAGAACCCAAATCCCCCCAAATTGTGTATCCTAATCCAGTGTGAAATTGCCGCGTTGCATGTGATGAGTCGTCGCGATTCTGTGCTCATTTGTTTTTAAAACTTGGAACTAAATATTGGAGTGGGAATCAACTATAAATTATGTACTCCCCCGTCCCACCCCAAGTGTCCTGTTACTGTTGGGCACGGGAATTAAGGTAGAGTTGGTTTGTGAGTATATGGTGGGGTCCACATAGTGGTTGGAGGAGAAAATTATTTCTATTTATAGAAAGAAGACATTTGTAATGAGACATCCAAAAATAGTAAGTAGGACATTTGGAATGGGACATAGGGAGTATATATTGGGAATACTAAGTGTCAGTGCATCCGCTAGCAGCAGATGCTAACTCCCAAACATCCCCTTTGTGGGTTACAGAATTATTTTGGTAAACATTGACCCTCATATGTCGGCAAATGTGTATGTAAGCCCAAACTACACAAATTATAAAGGGGGAATAAGGGTAGGGATGGGGGCCGGATGGAATTGCAATCAAACACCCAACCTTAAGGTTGGAAGTTGGGGAACATAACCACTAGGCCAAGTCTCCACTCCTGGGTTTCGGAATTTGGTCGTGGGGGATTTTGCAACTAATTAAATGTGTGTAAAATTATCTTGAAACTATATATTTGCCCCAAATTGACGTGACACATAAATTGAGGGAAGGACCACAAATAATAATAATAATAATAATAATAATAATAATAATAATAATAATAATAATAATAATAATAATAATAATAATGTCTAAATGACCAAAAGAATGAGAATTTTGAAAGATCAAATATTATAGAGAAAATAAATTATCTTCTTTGCCAATTAGTCGTTAGTTGTTATTTCATACGTGATTAATTAATTTGTCAATGTTAGGTGTTTGACAATTTTGAGGCGAACTTTTATCTACCATAAGCTGATGAAATTCAAAATGCTGATATTTGCAGCAGTTTCAAAAAAAGTTATGTGAATATTATTTTAAGTTATTTTATCTTTTTAAATAAGTTATTTTATCTCACATTGTGAGACAAATTAGCTGATTGAATTTAGCTGTTTTGCCAAACAGGGGCATAACCAAAAGTTTTCTACTATTCCATATTTAACTTTGATGTAAATTTTATTATAGTTATACAGAAAAAGAAGCATAGTGAGATTTTATTGTATTCGTCTCTTCTTGTAATTTTTAAATATCAATTTTTTTAAATTTTATTTTTACAAAACTTAAGTAGTTGAAAATTCTTAGCGTTAAATGACTGTGTAGCGAAAATATAATTAAAAATATGCATAAAATAAATTTAGAGTTAATAATTGAAATAGGTTAACCTATTTTAATTTTGTCAATATTCTTTCCTATGATTGAAATATGCCTCTATCTTCTACTTCATTCTTCACTATATTTAGGCCAACTGACTCCATAACTTCATCATTGCAATCCTTTTTTTTTTTTGGTTACATCCAATGAGCAAATGTGATTGAAGTCTAAAATATATTCATGTAAATCAAGTTATAAGTAATGTAGGTTCTCTTTCTTTCTGTCTTTCTTTGTATTTTATTTTTATTTATCTTAAATTTTTATTACACTTTAGGTAAGAGCGTTGACTGACATAGTGACATGTTGCATCACTAGCTTTATAATGAGGTCATGGCCCATGTGTAATAAAAGAGGTTACTCTGTTGCTTTCAAAATTGGGTTTAAAACTATTGGGCCATCTTTTGCCCAATGATCATTTGGGTCTAATAGTTAAGTTCTTAAATATAGTAGTACTAGCTTTTTTTTGCTGTGCGATGCACAGCGTGCTTTGGATGTACAACTGCCCGTGGGGAAGAAAATAATTGTCAGTTTTCTTATATAATACTTATTATGTTCAAAATACAATTGCTGAAAGTTCCTATGTAGACATTGGACAAAAGTTAACTGAACAAGTACTGAATAGTAACATTTTAGGGAATATAAACAAAACCGCATGCTGATCGAAGATAGAAAAATTTTACCAAATCAGATTCAGATTGTGGTTGCCCAGGAGTGTCCATTTGCGCCAGGCTTTCCCGTTCTGAAATCAGTGATGCCTTCGCTGGAGTGGCTTCTGATCGACTGGATTTAGAAGGCTTAACAGTAGATGGGAATCTGGAAGTAATTCAACAGGAAAGAGCCGACCAAATCCCTACATGTTAAGGTTTTAATACAGGCCTAATAAAGTTCACTGAACACTGAATCTGTACCAGAAATTATCAGGACTAAATATAACTGTACAAGAGACTCATTTCCGACGAGCAAACTAACAAATAATGGCGCAGAAAATTTAATAAAATAAATAAACTTCCCCATGAAACGTTCATTCACCACATTATAGCTCAATGGAAAAAGTATTTAATTTGGAAACCATATTTTTTTCATTAATCGCAGCTATATCCATATGTGGAAAGAGTATGAACCACTCAAGATGTAGAACAATAATGTGTTACATTTCAAAAAAAGCATAACCTCAGCTTAATTCTCTGACCACCAACAAAGAGAAAATAAGCCTTGTATTCATTCACCTGCAAATAAAAGGCCATATGTCCAGCAGTTTTAATAAACCCATCAGTGATGAAAACATGAGACAGGTTAAGGGGAAGTAAATACTGAGGATACTGATCCATATACATCACTTTTTTTCACTTCTTCAACAAGAATATCTTCGGTAACCAAGTGACGTAATATGCGAGACGCTTCACCCCTTGCCAAATGCTTTCCAGCTCCATGCAAGCTCAGCTTCTCATGTGTCTGTTTCTTGACCTAGAGTTATCAATAAACTGTGTCGATAAATGCCTAGGATGTGATATGGCAACAAAGAAGAATTATAATCATCAAAACATACATATTGGCTCAAGGAACTTTTGAAGACCTCCAAGACATGGGTATTTGAAAACAACTGTAACCTGTTGCTTTTACCAATTCAACCTGTACATATTACACTTGTATTAAAGAACATTAGCTAATTGACACCTTGCAATAATAAAGGCTTAGAAAACTTCGAAGTACACAAGATAAGTATTTTCATATGGAGAATTAAATTTATATGAAATTAAAATAACATAATAAGTCAATCCTAACCAGCTGCTTGGCAATCTCGGTTACATCCTCCTCCACAAAGATTTTATTCTTGGAACAATTATCACAAGTTTTCTGGCAATTTAGAGAATCAAAATTTCCCCCAAAATGAATTAGCTATAGAAGATGACGGCAATCAACATAATTTTCGCAGTAGCTAACCAGGAAAGAAATCATTTATGGACGTCATCAATCAAGGGAAACTGGTGGTAAAAGGATAAAATCAAAATAACAAGCATTCTACCACTACCATTCTTAGGGCATTTTCAGTGTTTGTCTCCAATAACCTCCCTGATGACACCGTATTTACTCTATTATTTCCATATGAAGATGGAGTTTGCTCGGAAACTCCTTGAGTAATCATATGATTCACTCTAATCTGCACCAAAATGAAAAAGGATTATACAAGACGAAAGATGTGATCATTCAGTAAGTCGTTGCGTCCAAAATGAGAGTGATATTCAAATAAACCAAAAAGTCCATAGCAGAGGATAACTTCCTAATTTGGAACTCACATAATCGCTATAACTGTAATATAGCACACAAGATGAAGGCATGCCATCTCTACCAGCACGACCACATCTCCACACTCCTACACACCAGAAGATAATTTGTCATATTATATTGCATAAAAATCATTAAACTTCCAACAGTGAAAAAGTGTGTTTTAATGACTTCCTGATGATACCCTTCAATGGATTTTGGTATAGACTATAGAGTGATGAATGACAAACCGAACATCAGGCTTGTTAATGCCTATCAAGGATTATGTCAACACATGCCATTTACAAGCTCCATATGCAAGAAAAAGGTCACAGAGGTTACCCATTCCAAATGCCACTGCTGCGCATATTATGTTGATCTCATCCTTGCTCCACTGTTTCTGAATCACTGCACGCTGATTAGCATCCATGGTGCCATGGTAAAAGGCTGCCTTATGGCCATACTCCTGAAAAGAAGAGATTAAAGTTTTACTATAGGCTGAATGTTGCCAAGCATTTAACAATTGTTCTGTTTTCAATAAAATACAACGCTCCCTCCATTACAAAATATTGTCACCAGATGGGTTTGTTGTGTCATAATGTCAAGCTTTTGGTGGCATTGTTTTGAATTGCTAAAATGTGTCAGTTACTCAGTCAGATATTTGTGATTGTTTAGAGCTGCCAGCTTTTGTGAATCGATATTTTCACTTATTCAAGTCGCTTTCCAATATTTTTGCAAACCCCTAAATCCAACGGTCCACAATTTTAATGCATGAATAATCGAACAATGAAAAGCAGCTCTTAACAGAATTTTAACATCCTGAAAACCAAAACTGAGAGAGGTCCGCCTCATTTTCAAGTTATCAAAAAATCTTCAAAACCAGATCGACTGACTTCATCTACAACCTTTTTGGAACCGATCATTGTTCCAATAATGATCCCTCCAAGCCAACTATACCATATCAGTTCATTCATTTGACTATCTCCGCCTAAAAAATATTTTGAAGAATTCAGTTGTCAAAAAAGTAAATGATGAATGGGAAGATAAGGATTTCAGCGCAACCAGAAAAAAGAGATAAATCCTGTGAGCAAACCTGACATTTGGAACCCAATCAATAGTATACCTCATGTGCTTAACATTGTCACTATATATCTTCCAATGTACATAGAAATCTGCAAGGGAAAAGCGAAGCAGTATGAAAGGATAGCAGTAGGCAAACAAAGTGAATGCCTCGTTTGTTGTAAAAAATAATAATAATTGAATATTAACCTGACTTTCTCTTTCAATGAAATAAAGTGGTGGCAAAGAAATTAACATAATGAGGAGAAACTTTATCATGTGAGAAAGTGAATCCGTCATATATACGAATCATTTCTTGTGCGTCATACTCCGAAGTCATGAATCTCACCTAGATAACTCAGCTAACATATCATGTAATAAAGCTATACCTTGGGGGAAAAAAAGGATGGCAACTGACTATCCTGAATTGCACGCTGTTTGCTAACTCAAGCACAATAAAACCACTCAGTAACTTGATATTTGAACAAGATATGAGTGAAAAAAACTTTTGGACAGGCAAGATCTCTGCTTTGAGGATGGACCAGCAGTAATACCATTGCCTGGGGAACTGGATACATGATGAAGCCCCTGCGGCTGAAATTATGTAGAACTACAGTTTGTAATGATATAAAAGAAGAGAAAATAATGTAGGGATAAGCTACATTTAGTGTCCATGAACTGCTATAAAAACCTCACTGCAAGTACATGATATTGTTCATCAGCCATTAGAAAATCACATTGCCAACAACATTTGCCAAACAAACAATAAAAATTAAGTCGCTTAATCCAGCAAAAGCAACTCAACATAGATAAGAAAAACATTTGAGCATCAAGAATCACATGCTTCATGCATTCCAATTTAATAAAAAGACTCGTGTTATTTTTGACTGCTAGCACATATCCATGACATGCAGACCCCACACAGTGGTTAGTTTTTGGTGACAAAATAAAAAATAATAAAGCATATTGCAGATGGACATGAAATTGCACATGCATTCAAAAAGTTAACAACAGGCCTAATATTGCTTTCAGATGAAATCATAATGTCAACACCCCGAAAAATGGAAGCACAGAGTTTGCCAATGCAACATATTTCAAGTGAACATTCCAACAAAACATAAATGTTGAAACTCTAAAATAAAGTTACACTACAAAGTAAAAAACATTCAATTGCATCATCAAAAGTCGATGCACCTCAACATCTGGTCGGGAACAGATCTGCTTCAGCTCAGCAATCTTCGTTCTACGTTGAAGCTGGGTAAAACAAAACAATTTTTTAGTCCAAGATTTTTATAAAACATAAAGGGGGGAAAACTATCCAAAGGTGTGATTTGGAATTAAGAAGGCTTTGAAAGTGACTAACCTTTTTCTTTTTATTAGAGACACCCTGTTCAGCCTCATCTGAATCAGCAGCCACATCATCCTTTTTGTCATTCTCCTAATGAAGAAACACATTACCAGGAAATGAGAAACCTGCATTAATAAATATAAGATCAATCACGGGAAAAAAAATAAAGAAAAAGATAAAAATTAGAATTGAACACGAGCAAGGAATGCTCATGGCCTTTTTTTACTGACCTCAATAACAGAATTTCCATAAAATTGAATTTCTCAAAGACCTTCCGGAATTCTTCATCCAACATGCCAGATAATTCTGCTTTTTCTGGCACATACTCAACCTCTACCAGCTCCAATGGCTGATATACAGACAAAGAAAACGAGCTAGGTGAATTCCGCTTTCATGTATATTAACACCAATACAAACCATCAACATTTTTGTTTGTGGTCTCCACCACAAAAATAATGACTTATGAAAGTGTATTTGTGACCAAACCTCTATTCAAGTATATGAACTTCAAAAACACCCTCCAGAAAAATGACCTGGCAATTAACAAATTTCAATGACCTGGCTCTAATAGGGAGAGCACTCACACCATTGATCAAATATTTTCAAGTCTACAAAATACCAAAAGATGAGTTTAAGTGCCAAAAGTCAATTGACTAAGGAGCAAAAATATTCACCAGAAACATGCAGCCTCGAAGAAAGTGACTAACAAAAGGCAGGTATTATCCATTATCCACGGAGATATTAAATTGCATACCCCATCATTCCATTTAGATCTTTCCTTCCAAAAGCCACTGTCATTGTATTGCCTTTTGTCAAGGGAAATGGAGTTTTTGATTTTATCATTACCCACTCAAGCAATAGAAAAAGCGACATTCATAGAAAGATACATTTCCACCAGCAGTAAAAGTATACAATCTCAAAGACAAAATAATTGAAACATTTTACATGAGAAATTGAGATTATGAAGTAATTTATAATCTGTAACACCCACAAAGTTAAGTTGTTCGTTAGTCATCTGCTTGCTGTATCTTTATATTTTTGCGGTCTCAAAGGATACCATTAAACAATTCATCACCCTTTATTTAGCCTATAAATAACTCCTTCAAAACCATAATAAACAAAAAAGAAACCTCATGAAATTTCAAACTACCTTTTGAGGATCAGAGTTCTCTTTCGAATTGTCGTCGACGGAGCCATTTGTGTCCTCCGCCCCAGTGCCACTTTCATTTCCATCAGTAGCGCTATGTTTCTCTTTCTTTTGCTTCCGCCGCCTCCTGTGGGGCTCTCGGGATTTCTTGGCAGCGGTATTAGAACATAATTAACAATTGGATTCACTCTGGTTAAAATGGGAACAGAAGGTGGTCAGTATGAAATTAAACATTACTAACAAGAATTACTGACCCAATAATCCATGTCAAGAGAAACACAATTGATAGTCCATCTGCCAATTTCGTCTTGTAATTGGTGATTATCTAAGGTACTTCAGCCACGCCCCAAGCCACCACACTCATCTGCTTCAAAGACAGTAGCCCATGTACTTCATTGCCCATTGTGGATTTAACCCCCATTAAAAGACACGCAGACAGTTCAATCTACAAATAAACCAGACACATTTAACATCAAGATGCGTAAAGACTCACGATCAAGCAATCTCATCAACTCAAAAGTAAAAAAAACTACACACAGAGGAACGCCCAAGTATTCCACGAAAAACCATAAATCTGACAAATAGGACGCAAATCTGAGTCGACGAACATTTACACCGTAGGAAGGATTCGGACTGTATAATCGGCGGTATTTAACACAAACCATGGCAACATTGCAGAAATGGAAAAATGAGAAAACACTTACGAAGACGACCCCCGCGACTCCGTTTACCACTTCAACCAGCATCTCGATTGTTCCTTTCGAAAATATCTATAATCCGACCAATTTCACGAAGAACAGAATCCCACCGGAGGGGATTAGGGTTTCCCAACTGCGTCGGAGGCGTCGGAAGGTGAGGATCGATGGGGGTCCGATTCGCTCCAAGAAAAATTTCCGATGGGTGATTACGGGTGGGAAATGGAGGTGGAATGGAGATGTGGCGGAGAATTAGGCCGAGAGAGAGGAAAGAGTAATGACGAAGGAAACCATCGAACAAAGATTAGATCCAAGAACCCGATGCGGCGTCCGGCGGTGCTGGCCCGACGCGTAAGGTTTCGAAGGACAAGAAAGACAATTGCAATTCGGATTCCCGATCGAGAAGAAAGAAGAATGAAATTGAGATGATAGAGCAGAGGGTTTACAGAGAACGAAGGATGAGCGAGAAATGGAATTGCGTCTGAGAGGAGAAAGAGAAATGGAAGGCGATTGGAAAATCAAGGGCCAGAATCTCATTGAGAAATCTAGGGATAAAAATCATTTGAGCAATCAAGGGCCAAGATTAAAATTCAATCCTGATCAACGGTCCAGAATTGAAATTGAGGTTACGATCCTAACGATGGAGATTTAAATTGCCAACTTCACGGAAACCTAGGTTAATCCTTTTATATAGTAAACAAGATATTGGATTGTCAAGAAGCCCCAAATCGTGCCTCTCAGTTTATTTAGGCCCTAAACCTTAAGACCCCATCATGTGTTTTTTGGATTCCCACCATTCACTTCTTAGCGTTATTGATATGCTGTTGAGCAAAACACATTGGGTTTGTTTGCGAGTCAGCAGAACCCATGTAGCAGATAATAGATTTGACCAGCATATTTAATTAGCAGATATGAGGAGTAAATTTGACTAGCGGATAGAATAGTAGATTTGATATGCTTCCAATTGAAGCATATTGATTTTGAGCAGATTTGGCTCAAATGTGCTCTCAAATCTATTGATTACCAAACAATTAACAAATAGATTCATGGTCAAATCTGTTAACTTTAAATATGATGCACGTTCTACTGTCTTCCAAACACAACCATTATACCAAAATCAGGGATTTCGTGTCGCCTTGGAATTGGAATGAATTTTTGAAATAACAATCATTCATTGCTGCCCGTATGTCCGTATATAATATTCCAATTTCCAACCAACGTTAGTCGATTGTAGTATTTGATATAATCCTCATTTCGCCCACATACAGACTACATAAGGATGGACAGACAAATGATTTCAGAAATCAGAATCATGGGCACTTAGCCTTGTTGCCATGAGTCTTCATGTCCGTATAGCACTTCCCACACATTTCCCTGTTCCCGTAAGTTCCCGGAGGCACGCAGCCACATCTCCTGCAGCATGTCCCGCACGCCCTCAGGCACACATTTTGTCTCGAATGCAGACTGCACCGCCGCTTGCATTGCTGCCCGCAGTCGATATTAATATTAATATCGTGCCCACTTGGGCCCGGAGCCAGGGCAATGCCGCCACCGCCATTTGCACCCGTTTCATCGTCGAGTACTTCCAATGCTGCAAACATCTAATTTTAATGTCTTTATATATGTCTCCATAATAAATAGTAAGTACTTCAATTCATAATGTAATGTTTAAACATCTGTCAAAGGGCATTATGAAAAAGGGTATCGTTTATAAGTATCATCACAACACATCAACACAATGATGGATGTTAACGTTGCCTAACATATTACAAGTGGTATTCTGTTTAGAACAATGTAATCTGTGTGTCTAGCCTACACGGATAAATAGATTTTTTTTTTTGGAGGAGCCATTGAAGGCATGGAAAGGGGTGGTGGGAGCCCATGCCACACAATTACAAAAGGGATATAAAGCGAGGGATAGGGGCCGGTGGGAATCGAACCTCCAATTTTCCGTTGGAAGCCAAGGGACTTAACCGCTTGGGCTAAGTCCTCATCCCGGATAAATAGATTTGAACAAAAAGCCTTTGTTAAATTAAATTTATATCTTTTTATTCTGAACATCATAAATATAGCTAAGCTAGTACTATTATTTTAGTTTTTTAAATGGCAATCTTTTAAAACATAAATACACAAGTCATACAACGTCACGTATTGTTATTTCATATTTATTCCCATAGGTCCTGTAGATGATGAGGATACAAAAGCCAATATGATCCTAAAATTTTCGTGTGTTTCTCAAATGGTCCCATAATTTTGCACTTCACTTAATCCATCAAATATGTTTGCTAATCCTCGCCCAAATGATCCCATCCGAGGTTAATTGCGAGGATTAACGGGTAAGACCAACTCCAACCGAACTCCAAAACCGAAAAAATGGTGAGTTTCTCCCTCCAACCGAGCTGCAAATGTAGACGCAAAATGCATTTCCGGGGATGTTCACGGTGAAAGAAACGCAAATATGCGTTATACTGTTCATTACTGGAAAATGAACTGCAAAAGCAAACCTTCTTGCATTAAGTCCCGGAATTTTTTTTTCCTTTTCATTTTCAATCTTTCTTTTATTGTAATTTAAACCTTTTCCTATTTTAATATACTCCTAGATTAATATAACTTTAATGATATTATCTAAATTTTTATTTTTGGACAAATTTAATTTAAATTTCAGTGGTTCACTTTTTGTTTGATAGATGTAGTATTTAATATTATTTTTTGTACTAATAATTTATTTTTAACGATTAATATTTTTATATTAATATTTAGTTATTAATTTTTATTAATTACTTTTGTTTAAATTTTACATAAGGATGAAATTATAAATTTTGTAAATATAGTGGTAATATATGAAAAGTATGTAAAGTAGTAAAAAGAGAATATTCTATGGAATATTCTTTTGAGTTTGAGTTTATTGTTTTCTGTTGGAGATAAAATACTGTTTGATGTGACATTTATTGCATTTTGGGTTTGAGTTTAGTGTTTTTGGTTGGAGATGACCTAAATCATCCCACAACTTTCGTCCGTTTTTCAAATGGTCCATTAATTAACCCCTTAATCCTTGTGACGTCAGCCTGGGAGATCATTAACCTCGGATGAGATCATTTGGGGCGAGGATTAGTAAACATATTGGATGGATTAAATGAAGTGCAAAATTATGGGACCATTTGAGAAACACACACAAATCAATCCAAATATATACTCCATATATATAAAAATAGCTGAAAATATCAGTTTCATAAATTTGAGTGGTATCTTGTGCCACCACTTATTTCTATGTGCATCCGCCTATGGCGTCTCCTACCCTCATTCTTATGAGAGCGGCAGGACACAGGGATTGTGGGGGAACATAAGAACAATTGGGAATTTAAATTCCAAACCTTTCTGGCATGGAATGGGATTTGAGTCCAAACTAGCTTTTTCAGGTTTCCATAACTATGATCTATTCCCAAAATAAAAAATGGAGCTTATGGCTCTGTTGATGAACAGTAGTTAAATCTTGGATGTTCTTGTTTTTGTTTAAGCTGATGTTAAACTTTGATGCGTATGTTTTTTCTCTGATTATTATGAGTTTGTCTCTGAATCCTCCGATTATTATTAGTGAATGTTTCTGAATCCACTTATCCAACGTATTTGTTGTAATTAGGTTCGGCAGTCCGATTTCCCTTATATTCCAATGCATTATACGTAGGGAAAAATCGGGGTTATTAGGTAATGTCAATTTGGGAAAAAAAAAAATACAGTATCAATTTGGTGCCCTTAACTTTAATTTATTTATTTTCCAATTTTGTGCTATAAATTTGGAGTTTTCTAATTTGGTGTCATAACTTTGCTATTGGTCTCCAAAATGTTCCTATTTTTGTCCCATCGGGCCTTAATTATCCACATTTGCTGACGTGGCACGAGATTGTAATAATTAATTAGTATAAATAATTATCCACATTTGCTGATGTGGCACGAGATTAATTAGTATAAATAATTAATATAATTTGTCATGTGGGTGCTACGTTGGGTTTCACCTACACATTTTGACACTTTCTGACTCTATTTCTAATTTAATGATCTCTTTCCCACTCAGCAAGTATGCATCAAATGAGTTAGAGAATATACATATTTGTAGGTTAAACACAGTCAAGGCCTATGTGGTACTTACATAACACAATTAAATTTATTATTTACACTAACCTCGTGCCATATCAGCAAATGTGGATGATTAAGTTCCGAGGGACTATTTTGGAGACCATTAGAAAAGTTATGGCACCAATTTAGAATAGTCCAAACTTATGTCACCAAATTAGAAAATTGACAAAGTTACGGTATCAAATTGATATTTTATCCACTGTTTTATTGTGTGCCTGCTTCAAATAATAATAGTATATAATTTCTGTAAATTAAAACCAGAGGGAAGAAGATTCACCTAACTCACCAAAGTTATCCACCAGTTTCCTGCCTCCTGCTTTGTAATACACCTGAACAAAATAAAACAACGGAATTCAATAATAATTTCAATTTTTTTAAGAGGGGTGTAGGTGGTGTGATTTGAGGAAAAAATTATGTAAGAAAGAAGAAAAGGCAAGGACAGATATGAGAATGAATCACATGTAATTTTTGGCTGGCATAGCTTTTGTTTTCTTCATTCTTGAATCCTGGTATGACCTATGTAATAAACACACAAAATAACAACAAAAATTAAAATGAAAAACCAAAGAAATCATTTATATGTGAAAATGAAGCTAAAATGTAGTAGTAATAATTATAGGAGAAGAATTTTTACCTGAGACATGAAGACTAGAGAACAAAGCAGTGCAAGAGTAATCTCAAGTTTTGTAGCCATGATTGCGACTGCAGAATATGAGGAGAAGCTTTGATCTGAAAATTACCTGTAATGGTCTGAGATTGTAATAACCTAGTCTTCCATTTTATAGAGGGAGGATTTTATCTGTTGTTTCCAAAAATGCCACCCAGTTTTTCTATATTTACTTTTTCCCCCTAGTATTGAAAAATGAAAAACTTACAAGTATTTTGGAAATTCTATATAGTTTTTAAGGTATGGAGCTAGCACAAACACTGCATTTCAAATAGTCCCTAGTATTTCTGAGTTCCAGATTGAGAGAAATATGACATCACAGTTAATTTATTGCACCTAAAATGATGATCCTTGCATTCAGAAATTAGTTGGATCCCAACATATATAGTTTTTCCCAGCTCATTACTAGCTAGTTAGTGACTACTGACTACCGACTATTGACTAGAGGATGAACACAGTTGAGCATTTATTTTTCTTGTTGGTTGGATTCTTGCATCAATGCTTCTTGTCAGTTGTCATGAAAATAGTACTAGCTTTTTTTAATTCACTGTTGTAAAACCAGTGGGACGACATTTTATCGTTCAAAGTTACTACTGTGCATAGGATAAAAATTTGGTAGGAATTGGAGCCATATGAACATAATCATCATGCAGTTCCTTAAATAGTCATGCTTCAATTAAACCTGCAAAGATGACACATAAATATATTATGATCACGAAACATGCATCATTGACACGAACAAATACAAAAGGAATAAGAACCAGAAACGTCATTTAATCATCAATTATAATTAATCCGTTCTTTGATTTTGCTAATTACTAAAATAATTTTGTAACTATCATAGTGTGACCAATTTCATCTAGGGGTATTTCAGCAAATTATTTTTGGGTCGCAGAATTTTTAAATTGTTACTAGTTTTTATTTCAGAAAACTTTGATTTTGTGCAGTTTAGTCCTATGAAAGGCCTCCATGACGAAATTTGACACAATATGATAGTTACAGGACTGGGTTGATATTTAACAATGTTGGTCTCAGATTACTATCTTGAATTATGAGCTAGTCGTCGACTTGTCGTCCAAACTACGCGTAAACAGTTTTATGTGTGTGCGCAGAGTGATGAGCGGAAAAACGTAAAACAAGAACAAGAGATTTGGTAACCCAGTTCGATCCAAACGGATCTACGTCTGGGGGATGCCAATCCAGGTTCTATCACTAACACTCAAAAGATTCTAAACCTAACAAGACTTAAAAACAATCAAAAGACAGACTCTGTTACCGAGACGACAATTCCGGTAGAACGATCGTGGTCTGGACTCCCCCACAACTCCGATCGCTGGACAGCCCGTCCAATCTGATTTCTTGACTGCTAAATCTTTCAGATATCAGAATCTTGGTGTAGAAGACACACTGAGTTGCTCCTTCAGATCCTTCAGAGGCTCCTCGCAAGGATCAACCTCCTAAGCTTGATTGAGAAAAGTTTTCTTCAATTCGGCGAAGCCAATTGAAGTAAAAGAAGCGCGATCTTGATGATTGATTGCAGAATCACACTCGGTGAAGAACAAACCATCAAGACTCTAAAAACTCTCTAATAAGAACTCTATGAAATCTTGGAGAGAAAAACAAACTAATCTCAAAGAGTAAAATCTCACACAATGAATTACAACTCTACTAACTCTCACAATCGATCTAAAACAGAGAATCTATCACAGAGTAAAATAATGACCGATTAAACTACTGAGCGGGGCAGTAGTCATAACTGCTGAGGGCGGTTACAGCGAAATAGTTAGAAGCCAGTCTGAACTGCTTTAAGACAAAAACATCTGCACAAGAGTAATGTTATGGCAATAACAATCTCCCCCACTCTTGTGGAGATGATAATTCCATCACCAAGGATGTTGAAACTATCTAAGTCCAAAGAGTACAAGAGATCAGTCAAATAGTGTAAACCAATACTCAAGCATGATCAATAAGCAGGATGTCACAGAGTAATCAAAACACATAAGAAACAACATCCATGAAAGCATTCAGAAAAGATCATTAGTGCAGATAGCAGAAATATAGTCCAGCAGTAATCCAAGTTACCTAACTATTACAGACCCGCAAAGTTAAAAGATTATCCAAAAGTTCAGAAACCATAAAACAGAAATATCATCCAGAGCAAAAGCCATTCAAGCAAAAACGTCTGCAAAACAAGTTCAATCATCAGAAAGAGTTTCAGAAAGAGTTACCAAGCAGCTAGAACTGCTTAAAAATACCAAACCAATGTCAGTCATCTGCCAATCATCAACACCATACCACTCCCCCATGATGGATTATCACTCCTCATCATTAGGATCAAGTTCCTCATCACCAGCCTGCATGTTAGAAGCATCAAAAGAGTACGGAAGAGAAGAAATAATTTTCAAATTCTCCCTTTTGATCAACATGGCCTCTTGACTCCAGACAGTTATACGCTCGTTTTGACTGAGCAGTCGACTCTTAAAAGAGTTCACCAATGCAGGGCCGGACAGGGGAGCTTTCTTGAAATCATTATCCATGTTCATCAAGTTTGGTGGTGGATTGTATGCCTTTAGAGCAACCATTTTGCGGTCCTTAATTTTGACGCCAATCGAAAGAAGAAACTCCGTGATCAATGCCGGATAGGGAAGCTTGGCGCCAGTTTTAATCCGTCCATTGGATTACCTTAACATTTCTTTCAAAAGGAAATAGCCAAAATTCATCAGTCCCATATGTCTATGTATACAGAGAAGAAGTTTACCCATATTAGAGCTGATCTGAGACTGATTCTTCGTTGGAAGAACATTGGAACTGCAAAATTGATACAAGCAGTAAAACTTCAAAGTGAGGCTAAACACTGAACTTGCTTCGACCAAACTCCTTGACCTTCTCATTTGAAATATCAAGGTATGTTTTTCAATGCAAAATAATTAGGCCCAATTACTTAAGTATTTTAGTTGTGATAGGAGAGGCCCAAGGTAGTCCTCAAGCCTTCAAATTTTTCTCCATCTAGTGCCTTTGTTAGAATATCTGCTCGTTGCTCCAGTGTCCCAATATGCTCTAACCTGCAAACATTACCCTCCACAAGATCTCGTATAAAATGATATCGAATATCTATATGCTTGCTCCTATTGTGTAAAACAGGGTTTTTAGATATATTAATAGCGCTAGTATTGTCACAAAAGACTAAAAAATTATCTTTATGAATACCATAGTCGAGAAGCAGTTGCTTCGTCCAAAGGAGTTGAGAGCAGCAACATGTGGCAGCAATGTATTCTGCCTTAGCTGTGGATAGAGCTACGATATTCTGTTTTCTTGAATACCAACTTACCAAATTATTCCCTAAGTAGAAGCAGCCACCTGTAGTAGACTTTCTATCGTCACAGCTACCGGCCCAGTCTGAGTCTGTAAACCCAATTAGATCAAGTGAAGATCGTTTAGAGAACCAAATCCCCATGTTTAAAGATCCTTTTATATATCGCATAATCCTTCGCACAGCTTTCATATGAGATTCTTTAGGATCTGATTGAAATCTAGCACATACTCCCACACTATAAGAAATATCAGGTCTAGAAGCAGTAAGATAAAGTAGACTTCCAATAATGCTTCTATGAACTTTCTGATCTACTGACTTCCCAGCTTCATCCTTAGTGAGCTTCTCCTGTTGTCCCAAGGGTGTTCGAATGACCTTACAACAATCCATGTCGAATTTCTTTAACATATTCCGAGCATACTTTTCCTGACTGAGAAACATACCATCAGCTTCCTGCTTGACTTGAAGTCCCAAAAAGTAATGCAATTCTCCCATCATAGACATCTCAAACTCTGATTTCATAGCATTTACAAACTCATCTCTGAGTTTGACTGATGTAGATCCAAAAACTATATCATCAACGTATACTTGAGCAACTGTTAGATGGTTGTCTTGATGCTTGACAAACAATGTCTTGTCACCGTTTCCTCTCTTAAATCCATTAGAAACAAGATACTTTGACAACCTTTCATACCAGGCTCGTGGAGCCTGTTTCAGACCATATAGAGCACCTTTGACATGATAAACATGATTCGGATGAACCGGATCTTCAAATCCACTAGGTTGGGCAACGTAAATTTCTTCCTTAATTTTCCTATTTAGGAAGGCTGTCTTTATATCCATCTGATAAAGCTTAATATTCAACGAACAAGTAATAGCTAAAAGAATCCTTACCGCCTTCATGCGGGCAACATGTGCGAAAGTCTCACCGTAGTCGAGTCCCTCAATTTGAGTGTATCCTTGTGCAACTAGCCGAGCTTTGTTCCTGACTATATTGCCTTTTGCATCAGTTTTGCTCCAGTACACCCATTTTGTTCCGATCACATTAACATTTGGAGGTGGTTCTGTCAGCTCCCAAACGTCATTTCTTTCAAACTGAAGGAGTTCGTCTTGCATGGCAGCGATCCAGTATTCATCCTTTAGTGCCTCAACAGTGTTCTTAGGCTCTATCTTTGACACAAAACAGTTGAAGCCTGCTAGTTCCTTGAAATCAATAGTTTTATGTTGGGTTTGCCTCTATGCCGTAGGATCACCAATGATGTTATCAGTAGAATGATGTTTGTGAACTCTTGGTCCTCTTCTATTGCTATGAACCTCTTCTACAGAATGTTCTTCAGAATCCTGTTCCTCCGTAGTCTCAACTTCAACAGGACTATCTGGTTCCTTATCTTGTTGTTCAGGAATGACCTGTTCATTCTCAATAATAGGCTCATGATTTTGATGAGAGATATGATCATCATCATCAAGCCTATTATCTATAAGATCAAAATCCTCAAAAACAACATTAGTAGATTCTATTACCTTCTTAGCATTTAAGAGATATACACGATAAGCTTTAGAAGTATTTGAGTAACCAATGAAATAACCACCATCAGATCTAGAATCAAATTTCTTTAAATTTTCTCTATCTCTAAGAACATGACATTTGAAGCCAAATATATGAAAGTATTTGTAATACCCGTGAATTTTCCATCATAAAATAAAACAATAACTAAATAAATAAATAATAAATAAAATAAATACCATAAATAAATAAATGAATCCAGCAAATAAACAAATAAATAAAGATAAGGAAATGAGAAATGAGATTCTAACTTAAAAAGGAATTTAATTAAATAAAAAGAATTATTAAAGGTAAATAAATTGCACACCGAAACCCGACACTAATGAACTCGAGGATTCGAGTCCAAAACATCCAATTAGACCCGAGTGGAAATTTAGAGAGAAAGTACAAACCCGAATATACCCCGGAAACCGGAATTCGGGAGCATAGAGGGATAGAAACCCGAAAGAGAGGCGGAAAGGCACGACGGATCGCACGACCAGCCCGGACCGAAGTCCAGGCGAGTGCCGCGCAGTGGCCGCGCGGTGGAAGGGGAAACAGCGCGCCACGACCGCGCCACTTGACAGATTCGCCCGTTGCGTGAATCTCTCGCCCGAACGCGGATTTTTCGACTTTTGGTTGAACATCTCTCGACCCAAGACCTTTAGGTCAGATGTTGGACGCCCTAGGACTTGGGAAATCTATAAATAAGCCCCTTGGGAGCCCCGAACAAGTTTACAAAACCCTACAACATTCTATACATTCGAAACCCTAAATCCGGAGTCGTCGGAGGCACGAAACCAAGACGAACGCTGTTGGACGAGTTTCCCTACAGATCTCCATAGTCGTGGTAAGTCTCGATCCAATCTCTAGTCAATAAACGATTCGAAAATGAATCCTAATCATCTCCTTTCTCCTTCTACACCCCGTATTGGATCTAGATCGTAGAACCCGACGAACGGAGAGAGGAAACGGTGGACTGGAAGCCACGCCTTCGAATAGATGCTCCCGGACGTTCGTAAACTCGGTAAGTTAACTCTTACATGGTTTTGGGATGAATTAAAACATTCAAAACTAAAAGATTAACAAGAAATCGAAAATCTGTCAATTCTTACTTTCTACCGACGCAACAGATTTGATGAATTTTTCCGAACCTTAAAACGAACTCAACGGAAAAACTTAAAACACGAAAAATATTCCTAAGACTTAGATCTAGCTACTGTAAAATTTTGAGAATTTTTGGAGTTGATTTGATACGTGAAAACCCACCGAAACCGAGCTGTTTGAATCTAGATCTTGAAATCTTGGACAGAACTTAGGAATGATCTTGATCACGTTTTTGACATAGGATCTAGACTGGTTTAGATCTTTGGCCGAACATGAAAGTTATAGATAATTGTCTTAAGATGATCCCTGTCAAATTTCATTAAATTTGGAGATGAATTGATATGGTAGAATTCAAAATCTTTAAACTGTGACACATTAAACTCGGACAGATTTGCTCCTCTGCAAAAATTGTTGATTTTGACCTACTTAGGTATCTCGGATTGAAAACGTTAAAACACGAAAGTTGTAGATCTTGATGTTTCCGAGTCAGATATGAAATTTTGGAATTTTTGGAATTAAATCTGATTTTAGACGTATTTTAGAGTAAACTGTGGTTTACCGAAACGAAATCTTGAAATCTTGTTGAAACATGGAATTAACCTTTAGGGTTGAAACGAGTTGAGATATTATTTTTAAATAAATACAAATGAAGTCAGATTTTAAAAATTAAATCCCCTTACAAACTTGATAAATTAAAATTAGGGGCGAGTGCTCTGCAGGGTGCCCCCTAACGATTCACTTCGTGCCGTAATGGACGATGGTGACCCCGCGCGCTAAACTTGAGATATAGATTGCCTAAATGGCGAAATATAGAGCCTACACTCTCGTGAATATCCTTATGGGTTTCCCGAGGCTCCGGAGTGGTACTGGGTATGGCTGATACGGTTGCGGCCGCCGGGCTACCGGCTAAACTTGTTGACATCGCGATGCTATCGTGAAACTTTGAAATACTAAATCGGGGATGTAATGGGGATTCTAAATTAAATTAAATTAGATTAAATTATGTTGTTGTCCAATTAAATTATTTAAATGCTTTATTTAAATTATGGCTTTTATCTTAAACCACGTGTTATGTGCTATTAAATAGAGCCCTGAGATAAATTATGCTATTGGATAGTTGATTAGATTAAATTAAATATTATGTTATTATCATGCTTTGTTAAATTATTAAATTTATGGCTTTAAAACCCTACGATCATGCATGTATTAGCTTACTCAGCAATTTTGCTGACCAAAACCATTTTTATTCCTTTCCTTACAGAATATGTGGAATGAGCATGTGTGAGCACGATTCATGCATGGGATTTTGGGGAACACTTATTTTGCTTTTAAATTTCGTACTTAGACTATGTTATGAACGGGCCTGTTTAACCCGTGTTTTGGCCATGTCGGCCCTTTTTATATTTTCCGCTGCGAAACTGTACTAAACCAAATATTTCCGCTGCGCTATGCTATTATTATTTTCAAATTATATTGTATGGGCAATATTGAATGATTTAAATGTTTTTAAATACTGCAATACCTAGCCTTGCATCTCTTTAGTAAGCTCGGAGAAACCGTGTCTTACTAGGGAGATGTGGCGGTGACATCCCGACCTGGGTGACCAAAAACCGGGGTGTTACAAGTTGGTATCAGAGCCCGGCTATTATTTGTAAACTATTATTTTTAAACCATTATTATTTTTAAACTACTATTTTTAAACCATTACTATTTTTAAACTATTATTAGTATTTTGACTATTATTTTAAATTTTAAAGTATTATTTCCATGGAAAATTTTTATTTTAAAACCCATGGAAAAAAAAATATATATATATATATTGCATTAAATTATTATTGGGGGGAAATATCATTTGCATTTGCATGTTGCATCTCTGTTATGAACTTAGAATCTTGGAAACTGGAACTTAGAATCTTGGAAACTTGAACCTAGAATCTTGGCGAATTGAACCTAGAATCTTGGCGAATTGAACTTAGAATCTTGGCGAATATTAACTTAGATCTCTTGCTTGCGCTAGATGGCTAGTCAGGACATGATGCAGTTGATGGTCAGGATGATGAGTGTACATCTCGATTCCCACCAAACCCTAGAGCAAATGAAGTACCGTATGGCTCAATTGGAGGCCGATTTACGCCACATGGGCAACTTGAGAGAGGCGGATCATCACCGCATAAACCAACTCGAGCGCCAAGTCCAAACCCTCACTACGCAAAACTTAATACTAAAAGAATACATCGATGCCCACGGGCAGGATTTAAACACTATCTTTGATGAGCTGATGCCGCCGAGTTCGGAGGAGGAAGATCCGGAGGAAGATCCTGCTACCCCACCGGAGGATGTCATGAGACACTAGAGCTTCTATAGTTAGATACTATTTTGCTAGGAAAATATCGCTACTTTTTGTACTAAAAAAATTCTTTTGAGGAAATAAAATGCCCGATTTATTTATTTTTTTTTCTTAAATCGGGAGGGAAATTTTAAAATAAAACCCCCGAGGCATCGTATGCGTCTTAATTCGAACAAAGCACCACGTGCTAAATTGCTACACACATATACATTTATAGAAATTGCTTAGACTATATGCTAAATTCACCAGTCCTAATCTATCCTATTTATACCAGAATGGCACCCAGAGGAAGAGGAAGGGGAAGAACTCAACCCGCTCCCCAAACCACCACTGAAACACCTAGTGAAACACCACCAAACGTCACTGAACCGATCCAACATGATGAGGAACAACCCCCAGGTGCGCAGGACGCCCCCGCACCGAACAATGTGGGCGATCGTCTTAGGACGATAGAGGAAGTGTTGATTGCGCTCGGAAACGCGCAAGTCAACCAGGGTCAAGCTGCGGCGGTACCTCCGCCCCAAGCTCGCCCTAACTACCTGGCGATGGTGAATCCTTACCAGCCGCCCCACTACACTGGTGAGGAGGATCAAGCTAAACTGGAGGAATGGATCCGGACTTTTGACAAGCTGCTGGGAGCGGTCAAATGTCCGGAAGGAGAGAGGGTACATGTCGCTTCATACTACTTGGGAGGCGAAGCTGACGACTGGTGGCAAGCAACGCAAGCCAAACTGACTGAAGATGACGAGCCCTACTCGTGGATGGAGATGATGGAACTACTCAGGGATCGATTCTATCCCTTGAGTACTAAAGCTGCCATGTACAAAGAGTTCCTGTCGCTGAAGCAAGGAAGCCAAACGGTGCAGGAATACTACACACGCTTCAAGGAGCTGGTGAGGTTCGCACCAAGGCTAGTGCCTACTGATGCGGAAAAGGCACAGAAGTTCGAGATGGGACTGAACCTGTCTGTGCGCGAAGTGATCGCGGGGGTACACTACCCCGATTTGCAAGCAGTGTATGACCGCGCTGTGGCGGTGGCACGCGTGCAGCAGCTGAAAAGAAGGGTGAGTGGGGAGTCCAGCAGGGGTCCTCAAGACAAGAGAAGCCGAGACTCAAGAAACGAGAACAACACTGGAAGGAACGAGCAGCGCAGAGGGTCGAATAGGCCCCAACAAAACAACACTGGGAGGAGGTTCAACCAGGAAGATCCGGTACCGCCTTGCCCGAGATGTGGACGACCCCATCTGGCAAGGGGATGCCCGCAACAAGGCGCCTGTTACCGATGCGGTCGAATGGGTCACGTTCGACGGGATTGTCGGACTAGGCTCGAGAACATAACAAAGAGGGACGACTTAGTCGCGGGGCAAGAACAGCCTCAAAACCAAAACGGGCGAAACGGCAATAACCAAGGGTACAGACCCCCTCAAAATAGGCCGCAAAACCAGAACCAGAACCAACGACCTCCGCCCCCTCAGAATCAAAACCAGCAACAAAATCAGCAGCCGAATGCGAATCAGCAGGGCAATCAGGGACGCCCTATGGGGAGGCTGAACGTGGTGAACCAAGCGGACGTGCCTGCGCAAGGAGAAGTGATGGCGGGTACATTTTATGTGTTGAATACGCCCCTTAGAATTCTATTTGATTCTGGAGCTAGCTGCTCAATTATAGCATCAAGGATAGTGCCTGAGTTAGATCTACCTAAGTGCGAGAGAATTAGCTTAGGAATTCAATTGCCTTCTGGAGAAGTAGTGTCTTGCTCTAAACGATATAACGGAATTCCTATAGTGATAAAGAACGTAGAATTCTTCGCGAACTTAGTAGAATTTAACTTAAGAGACTTTGACGTCATACTGGGGATGGATTGGCTATCCCAGTATAAAGCGGTGATCGAATGCCAAAAGCAAAAGATCACCTTGTCAAAAAGTAGGGGAAAGAGAGTTATCTTTTACTCTCAGCCCCCTAAGAAAAGTAACAAGATCGTTAGTGCACTCAAACTAAGTAACTTGATGCGTAAGGGGTACGAACTATATGCGTGCTATGTGCACAACCTTGAGGCGGAAGGAAACAAGGTTGATAGCATACCAGTGGTAAGAGAATACCCGGACGTATTCCCTGAAGACGTTCCGGGCATGCCACCTGAGAGAGATCTTGAATTCACTATAGATCTCATTCCGGGGACAGAGCCTGTCTCGAAAGCTCCGTACCAGATGGCACCACTGGAAATGAAGGAGTTAAAGGAACAACTCGAGGAACTATTGGGAAAAGGCTACATAAGACCGAGTACGTCCCCTTGGGGAGCACCGGTTATATTTGTTAAGAAGAAAGACGGAGGACTACGTCTTTGCATAGATTACCGAGGACTAAACCAAGTGACCATTAAGAATAAATACCCCCTACCGAGAATAGAGGATCTGTTTGATCAACTGAAGGGAGCTTCAGTATTCTCGAAGATCGATTTGCGATCTGGGTATCATCAATTGAGGATCGCCGAGAAGGACATTCCGAAGACGGCATTTCGAACGCAATATGGCCATTACGAGTTCACAGTGTTATCCTTCGGGTTAACAAATGCTCCGGCCATGTTCATTAATCTCATGAACAACGTGTTCCGAGAATTATTAGACCAGTGTGTCGTAGTGTTCATCGACGACATCCTGATCTACTCGAAGAGCGAGGAAGAGCATGCAAAACACTTACATCAAGTGTTGGAAATCTTGTGAAGAAATCAGCTATACGGCAAGCTGTCGAAATGTGACTTTTGGCTGAAAGAAGTGGCATTTCTCGAACATATAGTATCCGCTGATGGAGTTTCGGTGGATCCGGCAAAAGTTTCTGCCGTGACGGAGTGGGCAACTCCGAAGAGTCCAACGGAAATAAGGAGTTTCCTTGGATTAGCCGGGTATTATAGACGATTTGTGAAGGACTTTTCAAGGATTACACGTCCTTTGACCCAGCTACTAAAGAAGGGAGCAAAATACGAGTGGACCGAAGCGTGTGAGACTGCGTTTCAAGAGCTGAAGAAACGACTCACAACCACACCCGTATTAACACTACCATCGGAGAATGGTGACTTCGAAGTATATAGTGATGCTTCGAAGGAAGGTTTAGGTTGTGTCTTGATGCAAGACTCGAGAGTCGTAGCCTATGCACCACGTCAACTAAAACCTCACGAGGAAAATTATCCGACCCACGACCTGGAGTTGGCAGCGGTCGTTTTCGCTCTAAAGATATGGAGACATTATCTTTATGGGCGGAAGTGTCGAATGTTCACCGACCACAAGAGCTTGAAATATATATTCACTCAGAAGGAGTTGAATTTGAGACAGCGAAGGTGGTTGGAACTCATTAAAGACTACGATTTAGAGATAGCATACCACGAGGGGAAGGCGAATGTGGTAGCCGATGCCCTAAGTCGGAAAACCCAACACGTGACAAACTCGTTGGTAATTCCGCCGGCATTGTACATGGAGTTGGCGAGATTGGAGTTAGAACTTGTGCATCCTGGCACAGTGAGAGAAACGGTCAATGCCATGGTCGTAGAAACTCCAATATTAGACGAGATTCGACTCGCTCAACCGGGCGACCCGAAACTCGAGAAGATAAAAGGGTATATTGCCGAAGGGAAGGCAATAGGATTTGCTGTCCACGAGGATGGAAGCATCCGTTTCAAAGGGAGGTGGTGTGTGCCTCTTAAATGTGCCGAATTGAAGCAAAGGTTGATGGAGGAAGGGCACAACACGCCATATTCCGTACATCCCGGAGGTGACAAGCTATACAAAGATCTGAAGAAGATCTATTGGTGGCCGGGAATGAAGAAGGAAGTGGCAAATTTCGTGGCAAGATGTCTCACCTGCCAAAAGGTTAAGGCAGTGCGACATAAACCCTTAGGATTGATGCAACCACTAGAGATTCCAAGTTGGAAGTGGGATAGCATCTCAATGGACTTTGTCTCGGGATTACCCGATCACCTAAAGGCATGAACAAGATTTGGGTGATTGTGGATAGGCTAACGAAGATAGCCATATTTATCCCAATGAAAGACACGTGGACTATGGACCAATTGGCCCGAGCCTACATTGATAATGTGGTACGACGACATGGAGTACCACATGATATCTTTTCCGATAGAGACAGTAGATTTGTCTCTCATTTTTGGACGGAGTTACAAAAAGCTCTCGGTACTCAAATCAAAATGAGCACCGCATTCCACCCGATGACGGATGGACAAACCGAGAGAACAATCCAAACACTAGAAGACATGCTGAGAGCATGTGTGTTGGAATTCAAAGGAGATTGGGAATCTCATTTACCCTTGATTGAGTTTTCCTATAATAATAGCTACCATGCTAGCATCGGCATGGCACCTTTCGAGGCGTTGTATGGACGAAAGTGCCGAAGCCCATTGAGCTGGGAAGAAAACGATAAGTCCGTGGTAGTGGGACCACAACTTATCGAAGACATGGCTCAACAAATCAAGGTGATTCAAGGGAAGATGAAAGCCGCAAAAGACCGTCAAAAGAGTTATGCCGACGTGAGACGACGAGACCTAGAATTTCAAGTGGGAGATAGGGTCATGCTAAAGATATCACCCATGAAGGGGGTGATGCGCTTTGGCAAACGAGGGAAGTTAAGTCCTCGATACATAGGACCTTACGAAATTCTAGAACGAGTCGGAACTCTAGCTTACCGATTGGCTTTACCGCCACACTTAGATCGAGTTCATAATGTCTTCCATGTCTCACAACTAAAGAAGTATGTGCCGGACCCGACACATGTACTTCAACCGGAGATAATTGAGCTCGATGAAGACTTGACTTACGAAGAAGTCCCAGTGCGTATTCTTGACACTAAGGAACGAGTAACGAGGAACAAAACCGTCAAAATGATCAAGGTTCTTTGGTCAAACCACGAAAGTGAGACGGCAACTTGGGAAGTAGAATCCGACATGAGAGAACGATACCCGACATTGTTCCAAACCGATACCGACACAGTTATGGGGACATAACTACAATCTTAAGGGGGAGAGGATGTGATACCACCTATTTTCGTGCACTTTTGTAAAATTTTGAACTACGTTATGGCTTGATCCCTTTACCGGGTACGTAGGCAGCTTAGAAGTTTTAATTCTAAGTTCAGTCGCAACATAATAAAATAAACACAAGACCTTTAGCACGAGAAAAGCCGAAACACAACTTCGAGGACGAAGTTGATTCTTAAGGAGGGTAGACTGTAATACCCGTGAATTTTCCATCATAAAATAAAACAATAACTAAATAAATAAATAAAAAATAAAATAAATACCATAAATAAATAAATGAATCCAGCAAATAAACAAATAAATAAAGATAAGGAAATGAGAAATGAGATTCTAACTTAAAAAGGAATTTAATTAAATAAAAAGAATTATTAAAGGTAAATAAATTGCACACCGAAACCCGACACTAATGAACTCGAGGATTCGAGTCCAAAACATCCAATTAGACCCGAGTGGAAATTTAGAGAGAAAGTACAAACCCGAATATACCCCGGAAACCGGAATTCGGGAGCATAGAGGGGTAGAAACCCGAAAGAGAGGCGGAAAGGCACGACGGATCGCACGACCCGCCCGGACCGAAGTCCAGGCGAGTGCCGCGCGGTGGCCGCGCGGTGGAAGGGGAAACAGCGCGCCACGACCGCGCCACTTGACAGATTCGCCCGTTGCGTGAATCTCTCGCCCGAACGCGGATTTTTCGACTTTCGGTTGAACATCTCTCGACCCAAGACCTTTAGGTCAGATGTTGGACGCCCTAGGACTTGGGAAATCTATAAATAAGCCCCTTGGGAGCCCCGAACAAGTTTACAAAACCCTACAACATTCTATACATTCGAAACCCTAAATCCGGAGTCGTCGGAGGCACGAAACCAAGACGAACGCTGTTGGACGAGTTTCCCTACAGATCTCCATAGTCGTGGTAAGTCTCGATCCAATCTCTAGTCAATAAACGATTCGAAAACGAATCCTAATCATCTCCTTTCTCCTTCTACACCCCGTATTGGATCTAGATCGTAGAACCCGACGAACAGAGAGGAGAAACGGTGGACTGGAAGCCACGCCTTCGAATAGACGCTCCCGGACGTTCGTAAACTCGGCAAGTTAACTCTTACATGGTTTTGGGATGAATTAAAACATTCAAAACTAAAAGATTAACAAGAAATCGAAAATCTGTCAATTCTTACTTTCTACCGACGCAACAGATTTGATGAATTTTTCCGAACCTTAAAACGAACTCAAACGGAAAAACTTAAAACACGAAAAACGTTCCTAAGACTTAGATCTAGCTACTGTAAAATTTTGAGAATTTTTGGAGTTGATTTGATATGTGAAAACCCACCGAAACCGAGCTGTTTGAATCTAGATCTTGAAATCTTGGACAGAACTTAGGAATGATCTTGATCACGTTTTTGACATAGGATCTAGACTGTTTTAGATCTTTGGCCGAACATGAAAGTTGTAGATAATTGTCTTAAGATGATCCCTGTCAAATTTCATTAAATTTGGAGATGAATTGATATGGTAGAATTCGAAATCTTTAAACCGTGACACATTAAACTCGGACAGATTTGCTCCTCTGCGAAAATTGGTGATTTTGACCTACTTAGGTATCTCGGATTGAAAAAGTTAAAACAGAAAGTTGTAGATCTTGATGTTTCCGAGTCAGATATGAAAGTTTGGAATTTTTGGAATTAAATCTGATTTTAGACGAATTTTAGAGTAAACTGTGGTTTACCGAAACGAAATCTTGAAATCTTGTTGAAACATGGAATTAACCTTTAGGGTTGAAACTATTATGTTGTCTGTCGTTGGCATCAGGGCTGAGAATTAATTATGGGAAGTGTAGAGTGTATGGAATAAATTGTGATGAGCATATGGTTCAACAGGCGGCTGCCATCTTTGGGTGTGGGGTGGGGACTTGGCCAATGAAGTATCTGGGGATACCAGTTGGTGGCAGATTGAATGGGATTGATCTATGGAAGCCTTGCCTTGACAACATGGAACGGCGTATTCTGGGGTGGCAAGGCAGATTACTATCCCAAGCTGGTCGTATTTGCCTCATCAAATCGGTGTTGGGAGGCCTCCCGGTATACTTCATGTCATTATTTAAAATCCCACGGGTGGTGGCGGATCGGATAGAACAACTAAAGCGGCGATTTTTTTGGAACGAATGGGACGGCGCGAGAAAGATGCACACGCTTTGTTGGGAGAGAGTGTGCGGCCATAAAGAGGAAGGGGGATTACAAATATGGAATGTCAAGCGTTTCAACGATGCTCTCCTGACAAAGTGGAGATGGAGATTTGGGAGAGATAATACTTTATGGAGGGACGTTGTGGTGGCAAAATATTATGGGGGAGAGGAGAGCTTACTTCCGGAGCCTACAACTGGTAGGTCTTTATGGGGCCACATCAGTAGATCTTGGGGAGAGTTGTATCCTGGTGCACTGGAGGATTTTAAGATCATTGTTGGCAACGGAGAAAGAACCCGCTTTTGGCAAGACACTTGTGTGGAGAGGGGCTCACCATTGAAGGATTTATATCCAAGAATGTATGTGTTAGCATGCAACAAGGGAGGGCGGGTAGCGGAATTCGGTAGTTGGGTTGGTACAACCTGGGAGTGGAATGTTTTGTTTAGGAGGAGATTATTTCAGTGGGAGGTGGAGGTGTGGGAGGAGTTGATAGGGGAGTTGAGTAGAACAAAACTAAGTCGGTATATTCCAGATCAGGTAGTGTGGAGTAAGGAAGGAAATGGTGAGTTTTTCACTAGTTCATGCTGGAAAAGAGAAATCCCGGTTACAGGAAGCATGGGGAGTTCTATCTGGAAGAAACTTTGGAATATCAAAGTACCGATGAAGGCAAGAGTATTGGCCTGGAAAATGATTAATAATGCTCTTCCTACTCGGGAGGCACTACTGAGAAGGGGCTGCATCCAACCAACACAGGCTTTATGCCAATTGTGTAAGAACGAAGTAGAGACAGGTGATCACCTGTTTTGCAAATGTGAAGTGACAGGGAGGCTATGGTATCAGGGGGCCTTGTGGTTCGGCAAGCAATGGGCGATTCCAGGGAGTGTTAAAGTGCTGATGGTCGAATGGTTTGAGGTCGAATACAAGGGAGAGCGGCTACAAATTTGGTTGACCTTGGTAATGGCTGTTGTTTAGTTAATATGGAAAAGCATGAATGGGGCTATTTTTAAAGGGAATGACTTTGATTACAAGATGGCTGTGGCAGAATTGATGGGGCTGGTTCGGCTGTGGTGGTCGGTTGGTTATAACAAAGATTCTGTCAACATGGGTGATGCTGTGGCTTCCTTCCCGGAAGGGTGGATTCAGTCGAGTACTCGGAACATAAGCTCTGTCAGAAGCGGTTTGGTGTGGGAACGTCCGTTGAAAGGGTGGTGGAAAATCAACACGGATGGATCGTCTCTGGGAAATCCGGGACATGCAGGAATCGGTGGTATTATTAGAAATGAGAAGGGGGAGGTTTTGTTTATCCTATCGGATTACGTTGGAATTACAGATAGTGTTGAAGCCGAGCTTTTGGCAATCAAGAGGGTATGTTTGGTCCTCATGCGGGATCAAGGGTTCCCCCTCCCTAGACTGATTCTTGAATGTGACTCTAGTAACGTGGTAAAATGGCTTGCTGCTCCGGAAAAACTTCCTTGGCGATTTTCACATCTGATTGGACCGATACTAGATCTGATTCATTGTGCGGGGAAAGTGCGGGTGGTTCATATTATGCGGGAAAGGAATGAAGTCGCGGACTATTGGGCAAAGATGGGGGCTGGTCAGGCGGGAAAGATGGAATCTTGGTTCTAAGGAAAATCCGATTCTTAGGGGTTATCCTAAGAATCTGTCGCAATAGGGAATTGTCATGCTGGGTAGTTGGGAGTGATGGTTCTGTGGAGTGTAAGTTGGTATTGATATTTGGTAGGGAGTAGTAGTCTGGGAGGAAGAAGTCAAATGGTCTGGGGAGAGAAGGAGAAGGAATAATACGGGAGGCGATGGTACTTTGCACTAATATTTTTCTGTTTTGTAGGAGAACAAGGGATACCTGGGCTGGCATCCACAGATGCTGCTGACGACACATGTGTTAACGAAAGAACCTGTTGTTTTATGGTGCGGCTACAATGGCACATGCTGTGGCTGGGTACAGGTGCGGTGGCCGGAGGAATGTATAATTTTTATTGATGCAACAATGAGGAAGCTGTTTGTTGCACGTTGATGAAGATCTGTGGCTGACACACGACCCGGCGATCCAAAGGGACTGAGTGTTCGACCCATATTGGCCTGATGTGATGCTTCTCAATACATCTGAGTCACCTGTCAAGTTCCGAGGAGATGTAAGCTTTTAAGTCTATACTGAGGTACGCTTTTATGGTACTCATATTGAAATCTAATACTTGCTTTTTCCTAAGTATGGATCCCGCAGCACTCAATTTCCTATGTTGAGAAGGATAGGGGGCTTAGGACTTCCCATATAAGCTACAATTCTCCCCACGATATTCCATTCCCCATGTTTGGTCATCCTCTCTTTCTCCTAGCACTATCCTGACCCTAGAATTTCTTATTCCAATCTCGCCATGCCAACACTTCCATTGCTTAGGGGGTGTCTGGAATTGCCTTTGAATACTTGTATGAAATTCTGGTGAAGATGTAATTAGATTTCAAATCTGCTTGGAACAGGGTAGGCATTTTAGTGTATGGGTGATGCTGTACTGTCTGTGATGGGGTGGGCCTTGAGTGGATTCTTACACTGGATAGGCTTATCTTGTCTGCTGATTGTGGTAATGGCTTGTATAGTCTAGTTTGGTATAGTCCCAGAAAAAAAAAAATTGGGGGTTGTTTGAAAAAGTTTTGAAAAAGAGTCAATGTGGTGCAAAAAGTATTGAATTAGTATTGAAAGAGATAAGTAGTATAAAAAAAAAAAAAGAAGAGAAATTTTGAAGGTTTGAGTGTAAGGGGCTGCATTGTAGACGAGTTGTTATCAAAGTGTCTAGATGCTGGAGTGTTAAAGAAAACAATGCTTCAGAATACAATGGCTAGAACTCCTCTTTGACAGTATGTGAGACTATAGCGGTGAGATACTTGGTTGTTTGATCTATTATTCTATCTTCTGCTGAGTCTAAGTGTTAAGCTGGGTGTAGCACAATCTCAACTTTGTGAGTCCTTTCATCGGCAGTTCCATAATCCTCCAAACCGTTATGTCCATCAGTGTCCAGCCTCTTTGATTTGATACAAGGGTGTTGAGTCTTTGCGGGGGAAATACTTGGTTGAAGCATGTATTTGGATTGTCTTTATGATGTACCATTTTATGCTGCATATTGAGATGGATACAGGATCGCAAGAATGGAAGGAATTAGTTGACGATGGCTCTTGGGCTATTATTCGGGGTGTTCTTGTTCGTGCGTCTGGGAGTTATTTGGCAATATAAGCGGCAATGTTGCACAGATTGTTCTCTGAGTTTGGTGATGACTTGTATGAAGATGATGCACCTTCCTATGTCGAGGGCATGGCTGGTCAGGCTACTGGTGCTCCTCAGGGATCTGTGGCTGTGGCTGCGGAAGTGCTCAAGGCAGGGTTAGGAAGTTAGGCTCAACGTGGGAAAGTTTTGTGTAATTGATTATCATTTGGTCTCAGTAAGTTTAAGTTTATCTATGTACTGATGTATGTTGGCACTGCACTTTGGAGGCTGCCATTGGTCTTGATGTAGTCGGATTTTGGTTATTCTATGGAATAAGATTTTCTTCTAAAAAAAAACCTTTAGGGTTGAAACGAGTTGAGATATTATTTTTAAATAAATACAAATGAAGTCAGATTTTAAAAATTAAATCCCCTTACAAACTTGATAAATTAAAATTAGGGGTGAATGCTCTGCAGGGTGCCCCCTAACGATTCACTTCGTGCCGTAATGGACGATGGTGACCCCGCGCACTAAACTTGAGATATGGATTGCCTAAACGGCGAAATATAGAGCCTACACTCTCGTGATTATCCGTATGGGTTTCCCGAGGCTCCGGAGTGGTACTGGGTATGGCTGATACGGTTGCGGCCGCCGGGCTACCGGCTAAACTTGTTGACATCGCGATGCTATCGTGAAACTTTGAAATACTAAATCGGGGATGTAATGGGGATTCTAAATTAAATTAAATTAGATTAAATTATGTTGTTGTCCACTTAAATTATTTAAATGTTTTATTTAAATTATGGCTTTTATCTTAAACCACGTGTTATGTGCTATTAAATAGAGCCCTGAGATAAATTATGCTATTGGATAGTTGATTAGATTAAATTAAATATTATGTTATTATCATGCTTTGTTAAATTATTAAATTTATGGCTTTAAAACCCTACGATCATGCATGTGTTAGCTTACTCAGCAATTTTGCTGACCAAAACCATTTTTATTCCTTTCCTTACAGAATATGTGGAATGAGCATGTGTGAGCATGATTCATGCATGGGATTTTGGGGAACACTTATTTTGCTTTTAAATTTCGTACTTAGACTATGTTATGAACGGGCCTGTTTAACCCGTGTTTTGGCCATGTCGGCCCTTTTTATATTTTCCGCTGCGAAACTGTACTAAACCAAATATTTCCGCTGCGCTATGCTATTATTATTTTCAAATTATATTGTATGGGCTATATTGAATGATTTAAATGTTTTTAAATACTGCAATACCTAGCCTTGCATCTCTTTAGTAAACTCGGAGAAACCGTGTCTTACTAGGGAGATGTGGCGGTGCCATCCCGACCTGGGTGACCAAAAACCGGGGTGTTACAGTATTTTACCGTAGGCGTGTTACCTTTCCACAACTGATAAGGAGTAGTGTTTGTATGTGGTCTTAGCAGCACACGGTTTGCAATGTGGTTGGCTGTATTAATAGCTTCAGCCCAAAACATCTTACTCATCGAACTTGCGTGTTGAAGAGATCTTGGCATCTCTTGTAGAGTCCTATTCTTTCGTTCAGCCACTCCATTTTGTTGAGGAGTTTTAGGAGCAGAATACTCATGTGCAATCCCATGCTCGTCACAGAAACGGTCGAACGATTGATTTTCGAACTCCTTACCATGGTCAGTTCGAATTCGAGTAATCTTTCTTTGCTTTTCATTCATTAGACACAAACTCAAAGCCTCAAAGTATTCAAATGATTCATCTTTTGACCTAAGAAAATAAACCCAAGTAAAGCGAGAATAATCATCTACACAAACTAAAATATACCTTTTACCATTTAGACTTTCCACTTCTGTAGGTCCCATAAGGTCCATGTGAAGTAAGTCCAGGCAGTCCTTGGTGGTAATTTGGTCGAGTTGTTTGTGCTTAGAACGAGTCTGCTTTCCTTTGGCACAATCTCTACAAGTAGTGTGGTCGTTTCGGGGTAGCTTTGGTAAATCTCGAACGACGCTTGAGTTGCTCAACTTGTACAGAGATCGGTAGTTTAGGTGTCAAAGACGCTTGTGCCATAAGTTTGTCTGATATGTGTTGGTAAGCAAAGCTTGAGAGGTGTCGTCAGTCAAGATATAACAATTATTCTTCGAACGTCCTCCTTTCATAATGCTTTCATCTTGGTCATCAAAAACTTTACATGAGTGTTTGGTAAACAGGACCTGTAAATCTTCATCACAAAGTTGACTAATAGAGATAAGATTAGTAGTTAGTCCTTTAACATAGTAAACACGTGAGAGTTTAGAAAGTATCCCATCCTTAACTTTACCAAAACCAGCTATTTTACTACGTTTACCATCACCAAAAATGACATCTCCGCATTCCCTTTGAATGTAGTTAGCTAAGAGGTCTTTCCTTCCAGTCATGTGTCGTGAGCATCCGGAATCAAAATACCATAGATCGTTTCGCTGATGTGCCTGCAACGAAAGAACAGCAAAACATACAGAATCCTTTTTATCTTTAGGTATCCATACCTTCTGCATTCTGAATTTCTTTCGAAGTTCCTGATCAGGCCAAACGACTGGTCTTCCATTCATAAGATCCCTTAAAATTCGCATGCATGTATCGGCTGTGTGTCCAGGCAGATTACAGTAGAGACAGTCTCGCTTTCGTCGGGACGATGAGCGAGCTTCATCCTCATAAGGTTCTTCATGAGTCGAGGGTAGAAATCCTCCTCTCTTGAATTTTGTTTGCTTGGTGTAGATTGCTTCTGGTAACCTAAACCTGTTTGATCTCCAACACGTTTTCCCATAGAAAGAACTTCAAGTTTATTTTTACCTTTAGTTACTTTTTGAAGCTCGTTATTCTTGGCTTTGAGATCATCAAGTTTCTTCTCCAAGTCAAGAATTTTGCCTTTAAGTGTGTTGTTCACCTTTTGCATGACTTCATTTTTCTCGACTTCAAGATCATATGCAATACCAACGTCTGTCAGTTGTCCCAACAACTCTTTGTTCTCCTGAACATCAACCTCAAAGTCCTCTTTGAGTTCATTGTAGTCAGAAAGTAGTTCATCGTACTCATCATCGCTTTCACCTGAATCAGAATCATATTTGTTAGGTGAAAAACATATGGACTTGACAATACCTTCAATTGTAGGGCTTGCAACTCTCGAAGTGAAGGCAACGACTTCATCATCTACATTCTGATCATCTGTAGTTCCTCCATTGTCATCATCACTTAAGGTTGCTTGCAAAGCCTTCTTCTCTCTCAATTCTCGCCTCTTGGTTGTCGCACATTCAGTTTGAATGTGACCTTTACCTCCGCATTCATAACATATCACGGATTCAAATTTATCAGGTTTGCCATAATCCTTCTTTGAGTTGAATCGATTAGTCATGCCGCTATCCTTCTTTTTGAAGTCCTTCCAGGGTTGTCTGTCCGTCGTCTGAACATCGCCGAGATTGCGACCTTATCGTCTGTTGAACTTTTTGGCTCTTCTGTCTTGCAACATCTTGGCTACCTTTCTAGTAATGTAAGATACATCGTCTTCAGAAGAATTACCAGAATCCTCTTCCACGTTGAGTGCAATGCTCCTTATTGACTCTTCCTCTAGGTGGTTCATTTCATATGTTTGAAAAATTCCCACCAGACCATCCAAAGTAATAGTATTCAACTTATCCAATTCTTCTAGTGTGGCGACTTTCGGGGCATACTTCTTGGAAAGAGTCCTCAACATCTTTCGAACGAGTGTCTAATTGTCATAGACCAAACCTAAGGAATAGGCTTGATTCACAACGTCTTTGAACCTCCCATAGTAAACGGAGATCGACTTGTCTTTCTTCATCTTCAAGTTTTCAAACATAGTCTCAACGCGTTGCAGTTTAATAGCTCGAACATCTTCTGATCCTTTATACATTACTTCAAGTGTCTTCCAAGCATCAAAGGCCTTCGTATGATTTGTGACAAGTTGAAATTGTGTCTCATCCATGGCGCTGAAAATAGCATTTAAAGCAGTATAATTCCCCTTCTTTGCGTCCTTCTCAGCTTGAGTATATTCTGCCTTGGTTGCTGGCCGACTGCCAGGAGGATCAGTGGAACCGGCTGGTACAGCTTGCGGTCGAATCGGTGGTTCCCAAGCAGTCTCTACCGCATCCCAGACTTCGTCTCCGAGTGCCATCAAATGGATTTTCATCCGAGTTCTCCAGTATCGATAATTCGTGCCATCGAACAGCGGTGGTCTAGAAACAGATGCACCTTCTCTGCTCATTTTCAAGATTTCTCGAAATCGTCTCTAGTTCATTAGAGTCTGCTGCTCTGATACCAAGTGTTGGTCCCAGATTACTATCTTGAATTATGAGCTAGTCGTCGACTTGTCGTCCAAACTACGCGTAAACAGTTTTATGTGTGTGTGCAGAGTGATGAGCGGAAAAACGTAAAACAAGAACAAGAGATTTGGTAACCCAGTTTGATTCAAACGGATCTACGTCTGGGGGATGCCAATCCAGGTTCTATCACTAACACTCAAAAGATTCTAAACCTAGCAAGACTTAAAAACAATCAAAAGACAGACTCTGTTACCGAGACGACAATTCCGGTAGAACGATCGTGGTCTGGACTCCCCCACAACTCCGATCGCTGGACAGCCCATCCAATCTGATTTCTTGACTGCTAAATCTTTCAGATCTCAGAATCTTGGTGTAGAAGACACACTGAGTTGCTCCTTCAGATCCTTCAGAGGCTCCTTGCAAGGATCAACCTCCTAAGCTTGATTGAGAAAAGTTTTCTTCAATTCGCGAAGCCAATTGAAGCAAAAGAAGCGCGATCTAGATGATTGATTGCAGAATCACACTCGGTGAAGAACAAACCATCAAGACTCTAAAAACTCTCTAATAAGAACTCTATGAAATCTTGGAGAGAAAAACAAACTAATCTCAAAGAGTAAAATCTCACACAATGAATTACAACTCTACTAACTCTCACAATCGATCTAAAACAGAGAATCTATCACAGAGTAAAATAATGACCGATTAAACTACTGAGCGGGGCAGTAGTCAAAACTGCTGAGGGCGGTTACAACGAAACAGTTACAAGCCAGTCTGAACTGCTTTAAGACAAAAACATCTGCACAAGAGTAATGTTATGGCAATAACAAACAAAATTATATGATGAAATTAATAATTATCAATATAGCGGACGTTTATGGTTTTCATATTCCAGTTACTGCATCATAACAGAAAGTGTTTTAAGGAGAAATACACATACTTATCACAATCAATAGATCTTGAAGGGAATGGTAATAGCACACTGTCCGGGGAATCCACTGGCTCTATCCATGTCCGCGTTCTTGAAAAGTTCCAAAGGTCTCAAGCAACGACACACACTTTTCGATCATGTGAAGTCTTGGCTATGCCAAACAAATCTTAAACCCCAATGCATCACTGCATCAAGAGGGCCCTTTTGCATGACATAGGGGGCACATGCATGGAGATAGTCGATCACTCTACCACACCCCATCGCCGCCACACCATCAGGGACAACCCAAGAAACCAACATTGCCAGTATGCATTCATCATTCTAGCCGCCATGAGTAATGGATTTCAGTTTTTCCTTTTGTGGGTTATGAAGAGCAAGTTTGTGGGTCTGTTTGAGAATTAGCTGTTAGCTGTTAATTGATTATGTGAGTAATACAGTAGTCAAAATTAGTTGTTCGGCAATTTCGAGGCCAACTTTTTGCCTAAAATAAGTTAAAATCCAAAATGCTGCTATTTGCAGCGGTTTCAAAAAGAGCTGATTGGATACTATTTTAAGTTTTTTTTATCACTTTAAAAAAGCTATTTTGTCTCACATTGTATCATAAATTAACTGATTCGATTTAGTTGTTTTGCCAAACAGGACATGTGTATTATTTATATAGACAATTGATATGTAATAATATATGATGGTGTTTGAGTTTTAATTGTGGTGGTTTGATATATACTATTTAGTTGAAAGTTCAATAATTAAGTTTGAAACTAAAGTTGCAATTTGTTGAGATCAACTCAAGTGCATTCAAATTTTTGCTTTTAAAGGTGCTATCAATATATTTAAATTTAAATTTGAATACTCAGCAGTATTAACTAGAGGTGTCGAAACGGGCCTGCGGGGAGAAACTGGCCGGCCCACGCGGGGCCCTGTATTTTTTTACGGGCTTAAACAGGGCTGTCCTAAATGGGACGGGCTCAAAATGTCTAGGCCCAACCCACCCCACATGCGGGCTGCGGGTTATGCAGGCCGGCCCGCGGGCTTTTTATTTAAATAATATTACTTTTTTATTTGTAAAAAAATAAAATTCGGGTATATTTTTAATGTATATATTAAAAATGAAATAAAGAGATTTATAATTGGTATTTATGATTATAAATAAGTAAGTGTATATTTATTGGCACAATTATTTACTTTAATGTAGGTTTGTTGAATAATTTTCTAAAAGAGTTTATGATTATTCCATTTTAATACTTCCTCCATTTCCTTAAAATTGGAACAAATGAATAGTATTTACTATTCATTGAGTAACTTTGGTTCAATTTTTTAACCTAGTTGTATATGATAAAACATAGTCAAGTGAGATCTTGTTGGATTCGTCTTACCGTGTAGTTTTAGAATATCAAGTTTTTATAATTTTTACTTTTACACAATTTGAGATATTAAGCGTTAAAAATGTGCATTGGATTGCGTGATATACACAAATGTTTCAATTATTCAAAAACGGAGGGAGTACTAAATGAGTATATTATATTTTGCAAAATACAATATGTGTGACAAAAGTTTTATAATTAATGCTTGGACTGATTAAAATTTTAGGGCTCACAGATAAAGTCTCTGCTAGAGTTGTATTGGATAAGACTATCTGAGCATAATTCATTAGTTTTATATTTTATTAGGTAAGACTGTCTGGACATAATTCACTAAATTTTGTATTTTACTTCCTCCGTTCTTTTATAAGTGACACATTGGAGGTTTTCTCACTGTTCATTGAGTAACTTTGATTCGAGTTTTTAATACAATTATATAAGATAAAATATAGTCAAGTGAGATCTTGTTAGATTCGTCTAATCGCATTGATTTAGAATATCAAATTTACAAACTTTTTACTTGTATGTAATCTGAATTATTGAAGATTAAAAATGTGTATTGAACTACGTGAAAATGTGGGCCTGTGACATTTAAAAAAGAACGGAGGAAGTATTAGGTTAGACTGTATGGGCATAATTCATTAATTTATATTTTAAAAAATAAAAATTTATCTGCACTAATAATTTTTAATAAATAGAATAATAAGGAGTTTTAAACTTAAAAAGTTGATACCCATAATGAACTTGGATTAGAAGAGACAGATAATTTGTATTAAGATTTGTAATTCAATATGCAATTAATTCAATAATTTAAATAATGTTTGATGACTTTATGCTAAACATTCATAATAAAGAATAATAAATTCAATCGATGCACAACATAAAAAACAAAAGAGAGAGAGAGAGAGAGAGAGAGAGAGAAATCAAAGCCCGCAGGTAGGCCCGCCCCACCGCGGGTTGGGCCCGTTGAGGCCCGCATATAAACGGGTCTCAAAAAGTTGAGCCCGCCCCGCATTTTTACCTTGCGGGGCGGGCTGGCCCAACGGGCGAGGCCCATTTTGACAGGTCTAGTATTAACTGTTTATGGGAAAAAAAAATTAATTTCATTTGATATATAGTACAATAGTATATATTATTTTGCTTAGAGTTGATTGGGAAAAAAAACCATACAATTCCACAATTTTCGGGTGTTTCTTAAACGGTCCCAATAATATTGCCATTAACTAAATCCATCCAATATATATGTTAATGGCATGGGGATTAAGGATTTAAACTATGTTTGACCAGTCCGAGGCTGACATGGCATAATTGGTTCAACCAAATTGGATTTGTTTCCCATTTGGAGAAACACCCATATTCCGGCTCTACAAACACCGATTTTTTATGGCCCAAGCCTGGCTTATTACTTTTGATAGACCTATATTATAGGCGTAAGCATGGTTACATATGCCGGATTTTAACCATTTTAAAAGCCTGATTAAGTTTATTTTAAAATTAACTTAAAATTCTTTTATATATCCGAATGTAATCATAAGATTGGAAAATATAAATTTATGCTCTTGTGCAAGTCTTCATCCACAACATGTATATGCGAGAAAAAACTTATAAATTTTTAAAAATCTATATAAGATCAAATTAATAATTATTTTTATATAATAATAATAATAATAATAATAATAATAATAATAATAATAATAATATACTTCCTCCGTTCCTTATTAAATGCACATTTGAGATTTTGTTACTGTGTATTGAGAAACTTTGATTCGACTTTTTAATATAATTATATAAGATAAAATATAGTCAAGTGAGATCTTGTTGGATTCGTCTAATCGCATAGATTTAGAATATCAAATTTTCATAAGTTTTACATGTATACAATTTGAGTTATGAATGATTAAAAATGTGTATTGAATTGCGTGAAATGTGGGTCCGTAACATTTCAAAAGGAATGGAGGAAATATATAATTTATAAAAACAATATCCCTTATGAACAGTAACATACCTATATCCTCAACATTCTCTTTCTGCACGCAATCCAATATTAATTTTTGATGCTTAATAACTCAAAATGTATATAAGTAAAAATTCTAAAATTTTGATATTATAAAACTACAAGATGTGACGAATCCAACGAGATCTCATTTGACTATATTTTTTCTTCTATAGATGTTGTATAGACATGAGTCAAAGTTGTATAATAAATAGTTACAAAAGTCAATAATTTTTCACTAGCTATCAGAAAATGGAGGAGGTATATAAAAGCATAATGCACTTTTAAATATAGGAGAATCAAATTTAAACGAAAATTCATATTAGATCATTTAATTTCATTAGTTATAACCCATAAATACTTTTTATAAAGCATGACCTATGCCTATTTAGCTAAATAGACTTTCAAAATAGATAAGCCTAGACTGTTTATAAAAAAGGTCTATCAGGCCATCGGTAGACTAGGCCATAGGCCCTTATCGGTAGTAGTTTAATCTGACCTATTCCCACCCCTACCAATTCCAAAACCCTAATTCCCAAATCCAACTCTATTCTTTCTCTCTCCCTCAACCCCAACCCGTCTCCACCAGTGCTCTCTCGCACCCTCCTTCAAAACCACTGCACCCAACTCTAAGGTTTCGCCAATGCCGGTCAACCGGCTGCCCGCCTCCTTCAGCATCTCCGGTCGCCACAGGGACGTCGACACCAACACCCTCTCCCCCTCTTTCGCCACTGCTTGTCTCGTTCGCACTCTTCCCCTGCTGCCCTCTTACTCGACGCGCCTCCTCTACCGCCTCTCTCTCATTCTCTGTTATCGTCAGTCCATCCTGCCTGCCGTCCGGCGTCTTTCTATATCAGGCGCTGTCAATCTATCCCTCTGTAACACCCCGGATTTGATAACCCAGGCCGGGATGTCACCGCCACACCTCCCAAGTGAAACTTTAGAACTTAAGTCCGCTAACACGAGTATTTTTATAAAACATATCAGGTTCGAATTATTGAATGAAAAGAGTTATGATTCGTGGGGAAAGGGTTTAAGTATATATTTCACTTTTTATTACTCATGTGGGGTATTCTGATTTCAACCGGCGCTGTGGTTCTCCCCGGCATGAAACTTTTGACAACTTTCACGGTGCAGCCGGGATAGATAATTCAATCTTGACCTCCAGTCTGTCACACTGAAGGTCCCCAGCATTTGGCATCATGAAACTTATCATAGTTTCATGTCATAAAGAACCTTGCCATGAAACACACTCCCACTGTATGAGTATTTTCTGAAAAATCATAATCCTGGCTTTCAATTTTATTCAGTGAAACCAATTTATGAAGATGGAGTTGGGATTAGGGATATATTATAGGTTGTCTCGTTTTTATTGCTCATGTTAAGAAACTGTGCTCTCGAAAGCGCATGGTGTCTAAAGTTGCAGTAATTTATAGTAAGACCGGATCGTTCACTGGAGGATGTGCGATAGAAGCAGGGCCCACGTTGTTTACTAAGATTTTCCACTCGGTTACTCGATTTAAGTTTTGCAATGGTTTCTAACAACTACTTGACAATAATTTAAAATAGATTATGAAAGCAATAAATTATTCTACAAAGCATGATAAAGTAGAATAGAAAGCGATTAAATCTATTCTACGAAAGCGATAAATATTATGCTAGGAAAGCGAATAAAATTATTCTACGAAAGCGAATTAAAATGTGACAGAAGGGACAGGGAGAAAGTAATGAAGATTGGACAAGATTCAGATGAAACACAATTAAACTTCCATTTTAATACACAGATCTTTGTTTGGGATAATCCATCAGTTAGCTAACTCTCATGCTCTCTATACCATGTTCCCTTTAGCAGACAGGTACTTATGGTAAGAGTTTACATGCTCTTAAGACCTCAACTTCTGAGATACCACAGATTAATAACCCCCCTTGCAATGCCTTGCAAGAGAATGTTAGTCATATGTGGTGGACAAGCAACACCTAATCATATCATTAGTTGATATGCCAAGTACTCCTATCGTCCCCCTTATCACACCCAAAGTCCAAATCTAACCCCAAACTAATCCATAACTCTTAAACCTTACAACCGGCAGATGCACCTCTGCTTCCGAGTGACCTCTATGAAAGCATTTTAAAGAAAGCGGTAAAGAAAGCAGTCAAGAAAGCATTTAAAAATCTATCGCTCGGAAGTCTTAAAAGATCGTCACAATCCGTTAGTATAAAAGAGCCCCTGGTCTTGGTGACCAGATGCAGATTTAGAACTTCCCAAATATCAGTAAGCCACAGGGCTTATAACATTCGGTTAGTTATGAGATACAAACATGAGTGGAACAGACCTATGAAGGTTTGTTCCGAATGCACTCACTCAAGACTCAATTTTAGGCTTTGGCGGGAGAAGATAGTAGTTGAAAGAATACTCAACCCTACCATAGAAATTAACCAAGGCCTATATGTTGTTCCTCTAGTATTAATTTTCACATTTTATCCGAATCCAAGTGGAAACGGATTCGATGCAACACTTAATACAAGATTTCCAACACACAGCAATTTTGAGAAACAAATAGATGTTTGAAAATCATTCCCTTAACAGGTACTAAATTCTCAATTTAAACACAGATCCTTTCAGTCTAGGTGAAACCTACTCGCTGACTCTGCTTCTAAGTTCTCTAAATCAACCCCCCAGTAGAAGATGAATTAGTCATAACTGTCGAATTTATCCCTTACTCAGATCCGGATTTTTTAAAGTGATTTTTGTGGAAATTTATTATGCAACATCTGATTTAAATAACGACTTCTATGTCCAAGGATAAGGATCCCCGAAATAGTAATGACCACAATATCTATATAATAGTATCATGCATACATGTATATGAGAAGTAAAATAAACTACCCCAAAATATATGGTGGGGTTAGACAGAATTCGATACACAAAGATGGACTAGCCTGAGATAAGAAGAATTTGGCTAAAAAGAGAAGGCCAGAAATAATTGGGGTTATCCGGACTGCAAACATCTGCTATCCGGTTCCCAATCATTCCAGATGGAATGATATGTAGACAGTGGAATGCCTTAAGTGACAGTTGCCGCCGTCACCTTAGACTTCACTGTCTGTGAATCTGGAGGAAAACCCACATGTTCTATTACTGTAATAATTATTAGATGACATTGGCATATATCATCTATCATTACTACAACTCTAGATTCGGGTTTGAAATTAAGATAAAGAGAAGAAAACTGTATCCGGATAGGAGTCAGCTGAGCAGCTATTATGATCCTGGATGGACGAACCGCCAAGGCTTCCACTGACCACTACCCGAACCATGCAAAATAACAACTAGTAATTAATACTCAGAATACGAGCTAATTATCCGTGTGGGAATATCCGCCAACATTAGTCTGATGTATTTCTTACTAGTTGTTCATACACACAATGAAAGGGAAAATAAACAACATTAAGAAAATGTTTTTGGCATTGTGTGAGTGTTAATCACACAATAATCAAGACGCTAATTGATTGAGATGTGTAATGGATAAAATTAGATATAGTGGGCCTAGGCCCAATACTCCCATGCAACTTACACAACTCTTGAAATAAAATATTTTTGGGAGTTTTAAAATAGAAGGAAGAAAGCAATTCGGTCTATTGGGTAAAATGCAAAAGAGACCGAATTGAGGATGCATGAGATGTGAAATAACATCATACCCAATTAATCCTTGTAAAGTCATGAAGCATCATCTAATTCGAATTGTCAAGCAATTCGGTCTAAACCGAATTGGACAATTCGAATTGATGAAGTCATTCCTTCACTCAAATATAGCTAAGGCATTTACCCCAAAAATGAGGGTAATTCGAATTGCCAATTGAATTCGGTCTAGACCGAACTTGGACAATTCGAATTGGTAAGACAGAGAAAAAATAAACTAAGGAATGAGGGGATGGCATGGATACAATGTGGTCTCCTAAGTCAATTCGGTCTATATGGGCAATTCGGTCTAAACCGAATTGCATAGACCGAATTGCATGGAGATCACATGAAGACAACATTTTTTGCTATGCAATTCGATCTCATGGGCAATTCGGTCATACAAAATTTTCAAGTGAAGCATTTAACAACTATTTTTGCCATGCAATTCCATTCTCATGAGTGATTCGGCCTAGACCGAATTACCTCAAATCGAATTGCATGTCTTGCTCTCATAAGTGTGGGTTTGGTTTGCATTGTGTGGTTTATGATGGATAAGATTTACCTAATCCTTCATTTCACATCAATGTCACTTCACAGCCACACTAATGAGTATTTTAAAGAGAGTAGACCTAGGTTATGTGGCTAACAGGCATTGGCTTGAACCAAACCTCAAAACTACAAACAAGCAATCAAAGATTAAGGATTCAAGCATAAACTGAACAAAATAAGAACACATGCTCAAAAACAAGAACACCTATATAATCTAAGGCAACATTAAGCTAAAGAAAGCGAGTAAAGCAACAACTGAAAAGCAAGGAAATTAATTCTAACAAGCCTGAGATTATCTAAAATCTAAGAACACTTATTTGAGTCTCTAAGGTGTATGGTCAAACCACAAACCACTTAGCACACATTTATTGAGAATGCAAGTCAACGAGGGCATAATAAATATAACCTAGTTGAAACAAACAAACACTCTGCCATTATTGCTAAGGAAAGCATTAAATAGATGCCAAACACTTGAAATGAAAACCCATTTCTGGATTCTTTCTTGTATTGACATCGGAAAGCAGTAAATAACCCTAAAACCATTCATTAGCTTGAAGGTAGGGTTCATTCTAACTACAAAGCATTTAAGGTTTATGGAAATGGCTACACTAAGGGTGGTAACCAGCTTCTATAAGACAAAAACTAAGCTCAAAAGCAACAAAACTACATTACAAGCATGAAAAAAAATAAACTAACTAAACTACACTACCTACCTAACCCTTAAGGGGTGAAGAACCTTCTCCTTCTTTTTGTCTCCCAGCAACTGTCCAAGAGTTTCTGTGTGTCCAAGGATATTTCTTGTGTTGAGGAAGGTCAGCTTTTAGACTTGTTTTCGAAACCCTAGGCCCATCATGCATTTCTCACGTGCTCAGCTGTACTTTTGAATGTGATTCGGTCTCCTCATGCAATTCGGTTTAGATCAAATTGATGCAATTCGAATTGCATGAGGTCTTCCTTCTTGTTCTTGAGATGGAATGTGGTATTCATCCATCAATTCGGTCTATGGGTAGACCGAATTGGCCTTGTCGAATTGAAGATGGCTCCTGCTTGGCTTCTTTGCTTTAAGGCAATTCGGTCTATGCAATCAATTCGGTCTAGACCGAATTGCATAGATCGAACCTCTTCTTTCTGTTCTCTCAAAGTCTTCTTTCTTTCCATGGTGCAATTCGGTCTAGGGGTCAATTCGGTTTAGATCGAATTGCCACAGACCGAATTGGTTGCTCTTCCCTTCTTCAACACTTCTCTTTTCTTCTTTCTTCAGCAATTCGGTCTAATGAGCAATTCGATTTAGGTCGAATTGCTTAAAGACCGAATTGGTCTTCAACACTTAGCCAAAATTTCAGATTGTGGGATTTTCATTCTTTTTCCCATCTTTTTTATTTTTGTGGGCTATCTTATTCTTTTGCCCATCTTTTCATTCCTTTTTCTTTTCTTTTTCCTTTTTTCATGTTTTTGGATTTTTCTAACACAAATGCAATTAAAATTGCATATTTTGTGTCTTTCATTACCAGCTTAATATTTTTACAAACTTGCATCAATCTGTCGAATTCAACTGCTTTCTTATTGAAATAAGATGGGATTTCGATCAAAATGTCCGTCTCAGACACGGAAATGGATTGGAAATAATGGACAATTTTGGCCATTATCAACATCCTCACATTTAATACTGATCGTCCCCGAGCAGTCAGGGTCAGTGCTCCTGAGAGCAAGGACTCTTCATATTCAATCCATTTGCGTGGCTTCAGAAATTTCATTCTTGTTATATTGGGATAATACAATCAAAATTACAAGTATTAAACTCTCTTGATTGCAGTGTTTAATGAAATGATACTTCTCACTTGGATAGGTATACAAATCAGTCATTATTGTTAATTCTTTTTGAATATATGTATAGAAAATTTTCATTGGTTTAATTCTTGAATTCATGTATGAGATGAACATTAATCAATCAAAGCAAAGCCTCACATATAGTAGAGTCGGAAATTTCACTCACTCTCAAAGTTGGCTTCTAAACAATACGCTCATAATCAAATTCAAATAAATTCTCCCATAAGCTTGCAATTAGACCAACTCACCACCTACTCATTTCTTCAAATCGAGATCCCGAGGTCTTATTCAAGGGTTATAACGGGGCATACGGTTGTAACATTTGGTATGGAAGGGAATTATTAGGCTAAAAGTGACATGAATCCATTCCATTATAACTTGACATATTTTTTTTTTTAAAATCTATGATCATCAACATTTCTTTCTTTCTTTTGTTTTTCTTTTCTATTGCATGACATTAGACTTTGTCTAATTTGCTTTGTCAATTACAATTTATTTGAATGAATCTCAAAAACACACATTTTTTTTGATCGGTTTAAGAGTACCGATTGACATTTTTGATGATCCTAAACTATGATGCCTTGATGGAATTGATTCATGTACACTTGGGTTTGATTTTCTTGGTCTTTTTATAAGGTTGGGAATAGTATAGTGGTTTCAAAGCAAAATTAGGCTTCAAGGCTCAACTTGGTTAATCCTAAAGGGAAAATATTTTTGGGTTTGGAATTCAAAAGAAGGCCAAAATTTTGGGGTTTTCTAAGTGCCTCGATCATATGCTCGATTTTCGGAATATGTCATGGTCTTGAATCGATCCCAATTGCAAGTTCGAGTGTCCTTTAATCGAATTGATTTTCACACAACAAGGAAACATTGAGTAAAAATGACTCGGCTCAGATCTCACATGGACGGTTTGATCATGTCATACCTTTATTCTTAAATTTAGCCTTTGAAGAATTCTTGCAAATTATTCAATCAAATTCTCAGCATGAAAATTTTGTTTTTCTTCCAAGTGATCATATCAATGGATTTTTATAGCTCAAAACCTCAAGAATTTAAATCATGCATATTTTTAATTGTTTTATCCCAATTTAATAGTTTGAAAATTTCATCCTTAGCCTAAATTCAACATGTGAATTTAGGTGACAGATTTATGCTTGTTTTATGCCGGTTATTTAATTGAAAGCAGTAAAAAGACACTGTGAACATGCAAGCATGTCACAGCTTTGTTTTTGGCGTGACAGTCACTTATTCATCTTGGACTGTCAAACATCTTTTTCAAAGTATATTTGAGAATTCAAGACGAAATTCTCTTGTGGAAAGCAATAAAATAATGGCTTCCAAAATACATTTTGGACCATACATTTTGGGCCATAACAATCAGCAGTTCCAAGGTTCGTTATACAATACACGACCTTAATCACCAATACATCAATACACTAATTACAGGAGATGCTATACACTTGAGTAAAGTTAGCATTAAAGAGTAGTCAAAAGATCTCCTAAATGAAGTTCCAGTTAGCTCAGTCAAAAGTGAATCTTTACAGATTCAGTCCTCCTTCAGCTTCCTTCTCCCCTAACCCTGGAAGAAGATTCTGCTCCAGTGGATGAAGTTGGTTAAGCTGCAGGGCACGCAGTAATCGCCCTCGTCTGCTTCGCCCTCCTCCAGCACTCTCGAGCAGTAAACTCTGGGTCCCTGGGTGCCAAACAGGTCGGGGGTCTGCAGGCTATCAGCCAGCCATGCAAAGACGTTGGTCCCCACATAAGTCATGACTCATTTATCAGTCACTATCCTGTTGATCATTGCCACCCCTTGCTGGACCTGTTCATTGTCCACCTTACTGAGCAGCATGTATCCCCTGACAAAGATTGAGGCCTTATGGTTGTCCTCAATCCCTGGCTTCAGTAATTCACAGGCTTGACCCTCGTCTCCCGCTCCAAATGCTTGCAGTGCCGGAATGAGCTGGAGGTTGAAATTCCCAGCCTCCTCACACTTTAGCAGGAGTGCCTCTTTCTGCTCTTCGACTCCCTGCTGCCACATCTTCACGATGGTGGTCTCCAGCTCGCACCTTTTGTAGACAATGGGGAGGTCTGCCGCATCACGGAGTTTCTTGCATGCCTCCCGAACAACGAACACCTTTTTAATGTCATCCTCTCCGATGCGAGAGAGGATCTCCCCCAAGAGTTCCACTGGGAGGTCCAGCAGCTCAGTCCTTCGTTCCTGCTCTTGATTTGGGTCGGCGGGAATGATGCCTCTGGAAAGACATGGAGTAGTAAACAAGTCTGAGACCAGTAGTCTCACTCCTTCAGCTAGTTCTAAACATAGGTCGCTGAATGAGAGAGTTGGAACTGTTTTTAGCAAGTTTTTGATAAACATATTCAAGTTGGAAAAATCAACATCCTCACATTTTGAGCTAAGCTCTAAATGTGAGTTAATTGGTTTTTTACTTGAATTTATTAGATAAAGAGACATAGAGTTGAATTTTTAAATCCAACCCTTAATAAAATAAAATAGAAAGAGAGGAGGGAGAGAAATAAGGATCTGGGATCCTTACAAATTTTTTTCTTAGACTATAAATAGTCTAAAATAGTTTTGGAGTGGTCAAAAGACCAAAAAGTAAAATTTCATAGGCTATTAAGCCTACGAAAGAGATTTGGATTTTTATCACTTAAAAAGTGATTTAAATCATGTGAAAAAGGTGGTAAGATAATGAATGATGAGGAACAAATGCACATGACAGATTATGCAATCACTAGAATGTAATAATGGATTATGGGGAATAAAAATAAAACAAACATGCACAAACACAAAAAGAGCATTTTGGATTTTTATGAAAAGTGTTGACTTGTTTATTTAATGAAATTGGGGGTGTGAGTGGTCCCCCATTTGGATTTGTTTTGGGAAATGGGTGTTCAAGAATGAAACAAGGTGTTCCAATTGAATATTCCCCCACTTGTCCCAAAAGTGAGTATAAGTCAAACACTTAAAAGAAAGAACATAACATTCTACCACTTTTTGTCTTTTTAGACATAAATACCATGCCAAAAGTGTTGGAAAAATTTTGGCATGGTTTCGTCTATAATACCATGTTTCCCGTATGTGCAAACATCACTTTTCAAGTTGAGATAGCAACTTTCAAGTTGAGTTTGCACTTTGTGGTTAACAAGTATCCGACAAAAGCATTTATTGACAAAATGCACAGTACACAATACATGCAATACTGAAAACAAACACAAACAGTCCATTCACACCATGATCATGCAAAAATTTTGCCACAAACTCATGCTTCAAAAACATAGCTGCGACAATATCATCAACATGCATATCCTATCAATATTATCACATAACCAGTAAAATAACACAGTGATTGCAAGGGAAAACAAACCACTGTGTTCTCCATTTTCACAGATTTTAAACAACAAACACAGATAACCAAATATGTGCACAGACAACACAAACAAAACAACAAACCCACAAAGCGAACAAAAACATGATTTTTGAGGGTTTTGCAACTCTCATTTTCGAAATAAGACATCCCCAACACCACAGAAAACTCAAGAATCACAACAATGGCAGTTTCGCACAAACCCTAAATTCTGCCTATTGTGTTCTACCCTCTTCCCGATCACACCCAAACCATTCTGGCTACATTCCGACCATCTCCCACTCGAAAACATTCATCATTCCCTCCCCCCATTGCTGATTTCCCAAAAATATGGAAGAGACAACACTTGAAATCGCGAAACAGGGTGCGAAATCAAAAACAGGAAACTCACCCGACACTCCCAGTAGGATTAGACGAAGAGGAAGCCATTTTTGAACACTTTGCACGGAGTTGATCACAGAAAAACTCTGGCTCGAGCTCTGGTTTCGCGAGGGAGACGAAGTTCGCGAGAGGGAATACGGGGGAGAATATCGAAGTGCGAAAAGTGAAAGTGAGGGAAAATACGGGGGAAAGAGGGATATAAAGGGGTAGGGGACATGGTGATTCGGTCTATTAGAGACCGAACCATCAATTCGGTCTAGACCGAATTGATGTGGTCTCAAGGGTTTGCGAAGGATTCGGTCTCTTAGGCCAATTCGGTCTAGACCGAATTGGCATAGAGACCGAATTGGCATAGGGGAGCAAACACACTCTTACTGCAATGAAGTCTTTTGAAGTTAATTCGGTCTAGACCGAATTGGTCTAGAGACCGAATTACAGCAAGAAGACCGAATCTGGGTTACTTAGAAGAATTATAGGGGATGCTTTTGTGAGGCAATTCGGTCTATATGGGCAATTCGGTGTAGACCGAATTGCCTTATAGATCGAGTTGCCCACTTGGATAAATAAAACTAAGGAATCACACATGCCTTTTGTAGATCAATTCGATCTATTTAAAATCAATTCGGCCTAGACCGAATTGCCATAGATCGAATTGCTACTTGGCCAAATTTACACAAGGATGGGGGATGTGTCTTGGGGAAATCAATTCGATCTCTTAGGCCAATTCAGTCTAGACCGAATTTGCTTGGAGATCGAATTGATTGAAAATTTCCAAGGCATACATCCAATGCGATCTGTCTCAAACAATTCGATGTAGACCGAATTGGCTTGAGATAAAATAGATCGCATTCAACACTTAGAAAAATTTTGAAATTTTTCGAATTTCAAATTTTTTGACATTATGGATTTTCTCAAAAATTAACACATTGAAAGCACATATTAAACAGAAATAAATATTCCCCTATGGTAAATTGCCTGCATAAATTAGGTTGGATTAACACCCTTATTTTATGGAGTTATTCCGGATTTTAAATTTCTCTAAATTCCGAAATTTCTTTCCATTAAATTTGGTATTAATCCAACCGGGAACCTGGTTTTCGTAGCTTTATCCTTCTTTTTGTTGGTTCCATGAATTCCTGCAAGGCAAACATAGGAGAAATTATTAGATTTTCTCCAAATATCAACATCCTCACATTTAGAGTTTTAGTACTCTAAATGTTTAGTTGATCTTCGGGTACTTATCGTTCGAGACGAATAAATATATAATAGATAATTATATAGAAATACAAATATAAATATTTATTGAGCATAGGCCGGCTCTGATGCCATTTGAACTTCCTTTCCGGGGTCGAACTGCCCTAGATACTCCTTCAACCTGTGTCCATTCACCACCAGCTCTCCTTTGTCAGTTCAAATCCTGACAGCTCCACTTTCAAACAAGTGCACCACTTCGTATGGCCCTTCCCATCTGGATTTAAGCTTTCCGGGGAATAGCTTCAACCTAGAATTAAATAACAAGACATTTTGGCCAACATAGAAGTGTTTAGACTTTATGCGACGATCGTGTAACTTCTGGGTCCGCTCTTTGTAAATCCTCGAGCTTTCATAAGCTTGCGCACGTATTTCCTCAATTTCATTGAGGTCCAACTTACGTTTACTCTGAGCCACTCGTGGGTCAAAATTAAGCGTTTTTACGGCCCAGTTAGCCTTATGCTCTAGTTCTACGGGTAAATGACAGGTTTTTCCAAAGATAAGCCTGTATGGGGACATCCCAATGGGAGTCTTGAATGCAGTGCGGTATGCCTATAGAGCATCATTGAGTCTTCGTGACCAGTCTTTGCGGGTTATCCCCACAGTGTCTTCGAGTATATGTTTGATTTCGCGGTTAGATACCTCGACTTGGCCACTAGTTTGGGGATGATAAGGCGTGCCGATCTTGTGGAGAATCCCACTTCTGCTCATGAGATTTGCAAAAGCTTTGTTGACAAAGTGGGTTCCTCCATCAGATATGATTACCCTAGGTACACCAAATCTATTGAAAATGTTGTTTTTCAAAAATTTGATGACTTGGTGACCATCGTTGGTTGGCAACGCAACTGCCTCGACCCACATGGACACGTAATCGACAGCTACCAAGATGTAGTGATTCCCATCAGACGTCGGGAATGGTCCCATGAAGTCAATACCCCATACATCGAAAATCTCAAGGATGAGAATTCCTTTTTGAGGCATTTCATCCCTCTTGGAGATATTCCCTAATCTTTGGAATCTGTCGCAAGCTTTGACAAACGCCTTACAATCCTCATAAATGGTAGGCCAATAGAAACCACACTCGAGCACCTTGTGAGCTGTTCGAGTGGGGCCATGGTGACCTCCATATTCCGATTCATGACATTTTTTAGCGATTTGATAAGCCTCGTGCTCAGTTACACAACGTCTAATAATTGAATCTGCACAATGCTTAAAGAGATAAGGATCTTCCTAGAAGTAGTTGACTACATCTTGGTTGAACCTTGCTTTCTGCCTCGTGCTCTGGAATTGTGGAGTTATTCCACATGCTAAAAAGTTAGCAATGTCGGAAAACCATGGACAAGCTTGATCATGAAGATGCAAGGCAAACAGTTGTTCATCCGGAAAATTTTCATTAACGACTAACTCATTTTTATCATTATCTATCCGAGACAAATGGTCAGCAGCACCATTGTCTTTGCCTTTTCTATCTTTTATTATGATATCGAATTCTTGCAACAAAAGTACCCACCTGATTAATCGAGGTTTGGCGTCTTGTTTGCTAAACAAGTATCTCAGTGCAGAGTGATCGGTGTATACTATGGTTTTCGTACCAATGAGGTATTGCCTGAATTTATCAAACGCGAAAACCACAGCATACATCTCTTTCTCCGTGGTGGTGTAATTGACTTGGGCTTCAGTCAGGGCATGGCTGGCGTAATGAATTACGCAATGCCTTCCTTCCTTATGTTGCCCAAGAACTGCACCTACGGCGAGATCACTTGCATCGCACATGACCTCGAAAGGCATTGACCAATCGGGTGGTTGTACTATTGGAGCAGAAATCAACATCTTTTTGAGCGTGTCAAAAGCTTGAACACACGCTTCACTTATTATGAAAGAATTTTCTTTTCAAAGCAAATTAGTGAGCGGCTTGGCAATTTTAGAGAAATCTTTAATGAATCTCCGGTAAAAGCCGGCATGCCCTAAGAAACTCCTAACTGCTTTTATTGAGTTGGGTAATGGATGGTTGGATATGACTGAGACCTTGGCCCTATCGACTTCGATGCCTGCGCGCGAGATGCGGTGACCCAACACTATTCCTTCGGTGACCATGAAATGGCACTTTTCCCAGTTTAAAACTAGGTTAGTGTCCTCGCATCCTTTTAAAATTTTTGCAAGATTTGTCAAACATTCATCAAAAGTATCTCCATACACAGAGAAGTCATCCATGAAAACTTCAATGCATTTTTCGATAAATTATGAGAAAATAGACATCATGCATCGTTGAAAAGTGGCAGGCGCATTGCAAAGTCCAAAAGGCATGCGCCTGTACGCGAAAGTTCCATATGGGCACGTGGAAGTGATCTTATCATGATCTTCACTAGCTATTAAAATCTGATTGTAACCAGAGTACCCATCCAAAAAGCAATAATATTCCCTTCCGGCCAACCTCTCCAGCATCTGATCAATGAATGGCAGGGGAAAATGATCCTTCCGCGTAGCGGTGTTAAGCTTCCGGTAGTCGATGCAGACTCTCCAACCGGTCACTGGACGTGTTGCCACTTCTTCTCCTTGCTCATTAGTCGTTATGCACATCCCTCCACGCTTAGGTACTACCTGCACTGGGCTAACCCATTTGCTGTCAGATATAGGATAGATGATACTAGCATCTAAGAGCTTGATAACTTCTTTCCTTACCACTTCTTGCATATGAGGGTTCAGACGCCTTTGTGGTTGCCTTGAGGGCTTGTACTCTTCTTCCATTAAAATTCTGTGCATGCAAACAAAGGGGCTTATTCCTTTTATATCAGAAATGGTCCATCCAATTGCATGTACATATTTCTTTAGAATGTCTACCAGAGCTTTTTCTTGTTCTTGTGTCAGCTTGGCTGACACAATTACCGGTAATCTTTTATGTTCAGCGAGAAAGACGTACTTAAGATGATCCGGAAGTATTTTAAGTTCAAGCTCTGGCGGACATTCAACGGAAGGTAGTAGTTTGCGAGAATTGGTTGGGGGTGAGAGATCAGATTTACCTTCAGGACCCTGTGTCAGTACAGGGTCCACTTCCTCTTCCGTGGTGCTCTCTTCCTCCTCCTGAGTGAATTCAACACCGTCAAATTCTTCAAGATCCCCAGTGATAGGGTCTTCGAAGTGATCAGCACCTCCAGGCGTCGGTACCTGTTTTGAAATTTTGTCCGTCACCACAGTCATAGAGTCCATGCTCTCATCCTCACACCTACCATCTATTACATCAAATTTGGAACAAGTTTCCTCAGACGGAAACTTCTGCAGCTTTCCCATGTTGAAATTCCATTCTTCTTCTCCGACTCGGAGCTTGATCTGATTTGATCGCGCGTCTATAAGTGCACCACCGATTGAGAGAAAGGGGCAGCCTAAGATCAGTGGCATCTCGTAGTCCTCCTCTATATCCAGAATAATGAAGTCGACAGGAAAAAGGGTCCCTCCTGTTTTGACAATTACATCTTTCAGGATTCCGACTGGATGGGCAATCGACCGGTCTGCCAGCTGTAGTTTCATTGTAACCGGCTCAATTACACCCAAGTGAAGACGTTTTGCCATGGCGAGTGGCATAACATTGATGCTTGATCCCAAATCGCACAACCCTTTTCCAACATTGGTTTTCCCGATGTGGACTGGCAGTGTAATACAGCCTGGATCCTCTCTCTTTTCCGGTAGCACTCTCTGGATGATGGCGTTGCAGCTGCTGTTCAAAATCACCACTTCATCCTGCTCAACTTTTCTCCTCCCTGAAATCATTTCTTTAAGAAATTTAGCATAGACGGGCATTTCTGAAATCATTTCGACCAATGGAATAGTGATCTCGACAGCTTTCAGTCTTTCTAAAAACTTTTTAAATTTTTCATCTTGTTCCTTATTTTTAAGACGTCCAGGGTACGACACCCTTGGCATGTACTTATTATTATCTATTTTTGGTGGTAAAGAGAAGGAAGCTGTACCTTCACCCATACCCTCTTCAGCTTCATTTGCAGCTTTAGCCTGCGAGTTAGCTGTATCTGATTTATCCTGTACCTGCTCAATACTTTCATCTCCTTCAATCCTTTCCTTTTCCTTTTCCACCTCCAATGAAACCTTTACTTTCATGGCTTTCTTCTTTGCAGATCCAACATTTCCCTTCAGAGTCTTGCCTCCCCGCAATGTGATTGCCTTGCATTGCGGGTTGGCTTCAGTGCTGCTTGGCAGTGTTCCTTTCCCCCTGTTTTGCAATTCCTTAGCCAATTGGGTGACCTGCGTTTCCATATTCTTGATTGATGACTGCAGCTGCTGGTTTCTCTCCCTTTGATTAGAAATAAACTCAGTCATCAAATTCTCCAGACGAGATGGTGGCTTTTGGTTGTATTGCTGATTTTGATCAGGTTGGGATTGGAAGTTTTGGAAATTTTGGCCTTGGTTTTGGTTGGGCCTCTGTTGGATGTGGGGTTGGAAGTTCTGGTTCTGGTTCTGGAAGTTCTGGACTCTCTGCTGGACGAATCCTTGATTCTAAGGTCTGAAGTTTTGCTGAAGGTTTTGGTTTGCAAACTGGTTAGGCTGGTTCGGCTGTGTCAACAAATGCGCATTGAGTGTATTGTTGTTGGAATAGGAGAGGTTGGGGTGGCGATTCTGGCAGTTCCCTGCATAATTGCAGCTTTCGGTAGCTAGTTGTTGGCATGTGTCAGTTGGATGTGGTCCCTGACATAGCCCACAAATTGCTTCCAATTGCTGTGTTTGTGCTTGACCAGATGAGGCTCCTGCCTGCGAAGTACCCGCTCCCTTTCCTTTCTCTTGTCCTAGCTGTATCGCAGCTACCTGTTCCTGCAATTTTTCGAAATCTGTTCTTCCTTCACTTACAGCAAAAACTTTTCTAGGAGGGTCTGCCTTTTTGTCATTGCTGTTCAACACAGATCTGTTGACAGACATTGTCTCAATCTTTTCCCAGGCTTGATCCATGGGCAAATGGAGTAAATGTCTTCCGCCTGCGGCGTCCAACATCATTCTCCATGGATGGGTGAGTCCTCCATAGAATTTCCTCAGTTGCTCCCACGGTTGGTATCCGTGTTGGGGGCATCGCCTCAAAAGGCTGGCGAATCTTTCCTTTGCGTCATACAATGACTCGTCCGGCTTCATCTTGAACTCTCCAATTTTCTCTCGTCCTTCGTCTATCTTAGATTCAGGAAAGTATTTTAACAGAAAGCTCCTCACTAAATCTGCCCAGGTACTTCTCTGATTTATGGGCAATGATTTATACCAATCCCTGGCACCACTAAATAAAGAGAAAGGAAACAACATTAGTCTTATAGCATCAGGTGATACTCCCTGATTTTTGATTGTGTCGCAGAGCTCCAGGAAGGTTTGGAGGTGATCATGGAGATCCTCATGATTTGCACCGCAAAATTGATTGTTCTGCACCAAGTTGATGAGAGCCGGTTTGAGCTCAAAATTGCGTGCAGGAAATTGTGCTCTCCCAGGCCTATCCAAATAGGGCTCCACGATGGGCTGCATAAAATCAGCTGCTGCTTGCTGCTGTTAATTTCCTTGGTCTGGTTGATTTTGATACTGCTGGTGATAGTTGGGATTCTGCTGAAAAATATTTTCGGGATCATGAGGATTGTTTTGGAATTGATCCTGATTGAAAGCTTGATTCTGGTATTGCTGGTTTGGCATATTTTGGTTTCGTTGGTTATATTGGTTAGGGGGTGGTGGTTGTTGGTGGAACTGCTGATACTGTTGCTGATTTGGATTAGGCAGATCTTCCTCCTCGTTTGCACGATTCGGGTGTTCTACCATACCCCCATCAGCTCCATTACCAGGATTATTGGGTGGTTGGTCTAATGGCAAGATCGGGGGAATGTCCTGGTTCTCTACCATATCGGATATGTCACTGCTTGTGGTTTCGGGTGAGGTACGAGTCAGGGCCTCTTGCTCTTTCCTCCGTCTGGCTTGCGCCCTCAGTTGGCGAGCGGTCCTTTCTATTTCTAGATCGAACGGTAGCTCAGACAATGTGGCCTTTCTCCTTTGCATAAGCAGTTTGTATCAAGATTTGGCAGCACCTGCACAACCCCCAGGTTAGTAATGATTCAAAAATATATACAAAAACTATCTATGAGTAAATCAGGAATGTAGTTCTCCTAGTAAACGACGCTGCAACCTCCCCGGCAACGGCGCCATGAAACTTTAGAACTTAAGTCCGCTAACACGAGTATTTTTATAAAACATATCAGGTTCGAATTATTGAATGAAAAGAGTTATGATTCGTGGGGAAAGGGTTTAAGTATATATTTCACTTTTCATTACTCATGTGGGGTATTCTGATTTCAACCGGCGCTGCGGTTCTCCCCGGCATGAAACTTTTGACAACTTTCACGGTGCAGCCGGGATAGATAATTCAATCTTGACCTCCAGTCTGTCACACTGAAGGTCCCCAGCATTTGGCATCATGAAACATATCATAGTTTCATGTCATAAAGAACCTTGCCATGAAACACACTCCCACTGTATGAGTATTTTCTGAAAAATCATAATCCTGGCTTTCAATTTTATTCAGTGAAACCAATTTATGAAGATGGAGTTGGGATTAGGGATATATTATAGGTTATCACGTTTTTATTGCTCATGTTAGGAAACCGTGCTCCCGAAAGCGCACGGTGTCTAAAGTTGCAGTAATTTATAGTAAGACCGGATCGTTCACTGGAGGATGTGCGATAGAAGCAGGGCCCACGTCGTTTACTAAGATTTTCCACTCGGTTACTCGATTCAAGTTTTGCAATGGTTTCTAACAACTACTTGACAATAATTTAAAATAGATTATGAAAGCAATAAAATTATTCTACAAAGCATGATAAATTAGTCTAGAAAGCGATTAAATCTATTCTACGAAAGCGATAAATATTATGCTAGGAAAGCGAATAAAATTATTCTACGAAAGCGAATTAAAATGTGACAGAAGGGACAGGGAGAAAGTAATGAAGATTGGACAAGATTCAGATGAAGCACAATTAAACTTCCATTTTAATACACAGATCTTTGTTTGGGATAATCCATCAGTTAGCTAACTCTCATGCTCTCTATACCATGTTCCCTTTAGCAGACAGGTACTTATGGTAAGAGTTTACATGCTCTTAAGACCTCAACTTCTGAGATACCACAGATTAATAACCCCCCTTGCAATGCCTTGCAAGAGAATGTTAGTCATATGTGGTGGACAAGCAACACCTAATCATATCATTAGTTGATATGCCAAGTACTCCTATCGTCCCCCTTGTCACACCCAAAGTCCAAATCTAACCCCAAACTAATCCATAACTCTTAAACCTTACAACCGGCAGATGCACCTCTGCTTCCGAATGACCTCTATGAAAGCATTTTAAAGAAAGCGGTAAAGAAAGCAGTCAAGAAAGCATTTAAAAATCTATCGCTCGGAAGTCTTAAAAGATCGTCACAATCCGTTAGTATAAAAGAGCCCCTGGTCTTGGTGACCAGATGCAGATTTAGAACTTCCCAAATATCAGTAAGCCACAGGGCTTATAACATTCGGTTAGTTATGAGATACAAACATGAGTGGAACAGACCTATGAAGGTTTGTTCCGAATGCACTCACTCAAGACTCAATTTTAGGCTTTGGCGGGAGAAGATAGTAGTTGAAAGAATACTCAACCCTACCATAGAAATTAACCAAGGCCTATATGTTGTTCCTCTAGTATTAATTTTCACATTTTATCCGAATCCAAGTGGAAACGGATTCGATGCAACACTTAATACAAGATTTCCAACACACAGCAATTTTGAGAAACAAATAGATGTTTGAAAATCATTCCCTAAACAGGTACTAAATTCTCAATTTAAACACAGATCCTTTCAGTCTAGGTGAAACCTACTCGCTGACTCTGCTTCTAAGTTCTCAAAATCAACCCCCAATAGAAGATGAATTAGTCATAACTGTCGAATTTATCCCTTACTCAGATCCGGATTTTTTAAAGTGATTTTTGTGGAAATTTATTATGCAACATCTGATTTAAATAACGACTTCTATGTCCAAGGAGAAGGATCCCCGAAATAGTAATGACCACAATATCTATATAATAGTATCATGCATACATGTATATGAGAAGTAAAATAACCTACCCCAAAATATATGGTGGGGTTAGACAGAATTCGATACACAAAGATGGACTAGCCTGAGATAAGAAGAATTTGGCTAAAAAGAGAAGGCCAGAAATAATTGGGGTTATCCGGACTGCAAACATCTGCTATCGGTTCCCAATCATTCCAGATGGAATGATATGTAGACAGTGGAATGCCTTAAGTGACAGTTGCCGCCGTCACCTTAGACTTCACTGTCTGTGAATCTGGAGGAAAACCCACATGTTCTATTACTGTAATAATTATTAGATGACATTGGCATATATCATCTATCATTACTACAACTCTAGATTCGGGTTTGAAATTAAGATAAAGAGAAGAAAACTGTATCCGGATAGGAGTCAGCTGAGCAGCTATTATGATCCCGGATGGACGAACCGCCAAGGCTTCCACTGACCACTACCCGAACCATGCAAAATAACAACTAGTAATTAATACTCAGAATACGAGCTAATTATCCGTGTGGGAATATCCGCCAACATTAGTCTGATGTATTTCTTACTAGTTGTTCATACACACAATGAAAGGGAAAATAAACAACATTAAGAAAATGTTTTTGGCATTGTGTGAGTGTTAATCACACAATAATCAAGACGCTAATGGATTGAGATGTGTAATGGATAAAATTAGATGTAGTGGGCCTAGGCCCAATACTCCCATGCAACTTACACAACTCTTGAAATAAAATATTTTTGGGAGTTTTAAAATAGAAGGAAGAAAGCAATTCGGTCTATTGGGTAAAATGCAAAAGAGACCGAATTGAGGATGCATGAGATGTGAAATAACACCATACCCAACTAATCCTTGTAAAGTCATGAAGCATCATCTAATTCGAATTGTCAAGCAATTCGGTCTAAACCGAATTGGACAATTCGAATTGATGAAGTCATTCCTTCACTCAAATATAGCTAAGGCATTTACCCCAAAAATGAGGGTAATTCGAATTGCCAATTGAATTCGGTCTAGACCGAACTTGGACAATTCGAATTGGTAAGACAGAGAAAAAATAAACTAAGGAATGAGGGGATGGCATGGATACAATGTGGTCTCCTAAGTCAATTCGGTCTATATGGGCAATTCGGTCTAAACCGAATTGCATAGACCGAATTGCATGGAGATCACATGAAGACAACATTTTTTGCTATGCAATTCGATCTCATGGGCAATTCGGTATAGACCGAATTGCCTAGATCGAATTGCATACAAATTTTTCAAGTGAAGCATTTAACAACTATTTTTGCCATGCAATTCCATTATCATGAGTGATTCGGCCTAGACCGAATTACCTCAAATCGAATTGCATGTCTTGCTCTCATAAGTGTGGGTTTGGTTTGCATTGTGTGGTTTATGATGGATAAGATTTACCAAATCCTTCATTTCACATCAATGTCACTTCACTGCCACACTAATGAGTATTTTAAAGAGAGTAGACCTAGGTTATGTGGCTAACAGGCATTGGCTTGAACCAAACCTCAAAACTACAAACAAGCAATCAAAGATTAAGGATTCAAGCATAAACTGAACAAAATAAGAACACATGCTCAAAAACAAGAACACCTATATAATCTAAGGCAACATTAAGCTAAAGAAAGCGAGTAAAGCAGCAACTGAAAAGCAAGGAAATTAATTCTAACAAGCCTGAGATTATCTAAAATCTAAGAACACTTATTTGAGTCTCTAAGGTGTATGGTCAAACCACAAACCACTTAGCACACATTTATTGAGAATGCAAGTCAACGAGGGCATAATAAATATAACCTAGTTGAAACAAACAAACACTCTGCCATTATTGCTAAGGAAAGCATTAAATAGATGCCAAACACTTGAAATGAAAACCCATTTCTGGATTCTTTCTTGTATTGACATCGGAAAGCAGTAAATAACCCTAAAACCATTCATTAGCTTGAAGGTAGGGTTCATTCTAACTACAAAGCATTTAAGGTTTATGGAAATGGCTACACTAAGGGTGGTAACCATCTTCTATAAGACAAAAACTAAGCTCAAAAGCAACAAAACTACATTACAAGCATGAAAAAAAAATAAACTAACTAAACTACACTACCTACCTAACCCTTAAGGGGTGAAGAACCTTCTCCTTCTTTTTGTCTCTCAGCAACTGTCCAAGAGTTTCTGTGTGTCCAAGGATATTTCTTGTGTTGAGGAAGGTCAGCTTTTATACTTGTTTTCGAAACCCTAGGCCCATCATGCATTTCTCACGTGCTCAGCTGTACTTTTGAATGTGATTCGGTCTCCTCATGCAATTCGGTTTAGATCGAATTGATGCAATTCGAATTGCATGAGGTCTTCCTTCTTGTTCTTGAGCTGGAATGTGGTATTCATCCATCAATTCGGTCTATGGGTAGACCGAATTGGCCTTGTCGAATTGAAGATGGCTCCTGCTTGGCTTCTTCGCTTTAAGGCAATTCGATCTATGCAATCAATTCGGTCTAGACCGAATTGCACAGATCGAACCTCTTCTTTCTGTTCTCTCAAAGTCTTCTTTCTTTCCATGGTGCAATTCGGTCTAGGGGTCAATTCGGTTTAGATCGAATTGCCACAGACCGAATTGGTTGCTCTTCCCTTCTTCAACACTTCTCTTTTCTTCTTTCTTCAGCAATTCGGTCTAATGAGCAATTCGATTTAGGTCGAATTGCTTATAGACCGAATTGGTCTTCAACACTTAGCCAAAATTTCAGATTGTGGGATTTTCATTCTTTTTCCCATCTTTTTTATTTTTGTGGGCTATCTTATTCTTTTGCCCATCTTTTCATTCCTTTTTCTTTTCTTTTTCCTTTTTTCATGTTTTTGGATTTTTCTGACGCAAATGCAATTAAAATTGCATATTTTGTGTCTTTCATTACCAGCTTAATATTTTTACAAACTTGCATCAATCTGTCGAATTCAACTGCTTTCTTATTGAAATAAGATGGGATTTCGATCAAAATGTCCGTCTCAGACACGGAAATGGATTGGAAATAATGGACAATTTTGGCCATTATCACCAAGCAAGACACGACTTCATTCGAGCTCACTTGAGAGATGCAAGGCTAAGGGTATAAAATAATTTAAAACAACCAAGTCCGGAAGTACTTATATTTAAAAATTATAATCATCCATATACGCAGCGAAAATATAAGTTGTGCAGCGGAAATAAAATATAAGGGCTGACATGGCCAAAACTCGGGTTAAACAGGCCCGATATGCATGCTCATGCAGTAAATAATTTGATGTCCACAATAAATCCCCCCGGATGTATGCACATGCTTCATACTCTGTCATCGAAAAATAGAAAGCAACGTTTATCAGTATTTAAGAATACTGAGTAAGACAATCCCTAACATAACAATAAAGGGGTTTTGAAATTTTAATAATTAAAAACTCATTTTTAAGCATGCATATTTAGAACATGTGATTTGACCAATTAATAGACAATAATTTAATTCACATTTTCTCATAGCTAAATTAAATTCGAAAATGATAATTTAAGGCATAAGCAAAATTTTAAAACAGGACATATTAAATAACATGAGTAAAGGCATAATTTAAAAATAAGATAAAAACCTTTAAATTTTTCCATGAGTAAAAACATAATTTATAATAAGGATAATGTCTTTTAATTTTTCCCCGTTACTCCACGATCTCAACAATATTTCGTTTAGCCGGCGATCCGGCGGCCGCAGCCAATTTCGTAAGTTTCATTTAGCCGGCGATCCGGCGGCCTTAGCCAATTTAGTAAGTTTCATTTAGCCGGCGATCCGGCGGCCTCAGCCAATATAGTAAGTTTCGTTTAGCCGGCGATCCGGCGGCCGCAGCCAATTTGGTAAGTATCAGTTAGCCGGCGATCCGGCGGCCGCAACCAGTTTCGTAAGTTTTCGTTTAGCCGGTAGCCCGGCGGCCGCAGCCTTATCCGCCATACCCAGTAACACTCCGGAGCCTCGGAAAACCCATACGGATACTCACGAGAGTGTAGGCTCGAAATTCATTGCCGTTTTGGCATAGTTTTTCATTCAAATTCTCTCGTCCATTATAGGCCCGCAGAGAAAGGCTAGAGGGGCACCCTGCAGAGCACTAACCCTCTACCTAAGTATCCAATATCATTTTAACTTAGTGTAACGGATTTTTAAGAAGTATAGCTTTATCGTATTTCAAAGTTTCGATCGTTTATTGCGAAATTTCAAAATCTCACAAATTTAAAGCCGTTTGTTGTCACAATTTATGCATTTTTAATTTAAAAACTCATTTCAAGGCCGATTAATCCGAAATTTTTATAGTGTGTCAAAAACACCCTAACGAAAAACTTTTGTGTTTTAATGATTTCGAAATAAGGTGAGGAAACATGTCAAAAATCGAGTTTACTACACACACAGTGTGCTGTCCGGATTCAGTTTTGACACAGTTTAAAAATTCGACTTTTTGACATAACAAATGGACTCCAAAAATTCTGAAATTTTGTGGACACATACTAGACATGATTATCTACTACTTTTGTTTACATTGCAAGGATTAGTTCGAACTAGAAATCATAGAAACATGCTCATCAAGCTCGAACACACACGATGTCAGTTTTTCCAAAATGTTTGAAAATACAGTTTATGTTCGACGTGATTTGAGGTAGTAAACATTGATGAAAATCTCTGACATTTTTACACAACTTAGCTTAAGGTGTTAGGATCAAAATTCTAGTTTTGAGTTTTTCGGTTTGAACTCTCGAAATAGGGGTATTAAACGGATTTCAGAAAACGCGCGAGTTGGGGTTTTTAGATTCGATTTTTACGTTTCGTTACAAAGTCACTAATTCGGACGCCCCTAGACCACCCGTATTGATATGAAAGGTACCAACTTACAGTGGGTGTGATAAAGGATGTCTCCGGTCGTTCGGAATCGACGGATGGCTTCGAACGGATCTCCATAACCCGATTTCCTCTTCCTTTGGCTCCGATTTGTGTTTGTAAGTGAAAATCCGTAAGTTAGAATGATGATTGGGATTATAAACGACAAAGGAACCTAATCTAGCCCTTACCAACAATCCAAGGTCTGTATCCTTTGATCTTCACGCTTCCACGGTCGGTTTTGGTCGCCGGAATCTCGTCGGAAAGTCAAGAGCTTGTGTTTTTGGTTTAGGGAGCGTTTTGGATGAAGAAAAGGGTTTGAAGCCTGATGAATGGGGTTGGGGATCATCCAATTACGACCCTAAAGCCTTTCCATCGACTGAAATCGGTTTTCCATAGTCGGAGACGCAAATTTTGGCAAGAAATCGCCGAAATCGCGCAAGTTGGCAGCTGTCTGCTGCTTGGCGCGGGGTTGGCGCGGTGTTTGCCCAATACCGTGCGGAGGGCGCGCGACCTGGTCTGGGCCGTGCGTCCAGAGTGGGCCGTGCAATCCCGTCGGGCCTTTTCTCCTCTCTTGCGGGTTTCTATCCTCCTACATTTTCGGGCTCGATTTTTCCGGGTCATTCTCGGATCACGATTCCTATCTTGAATCTATTTCGACTTGAAATTGATTTCGTATTTGAAATCTTAAGTCCGTCGGTTTCGGATTTTTCGGCTTCTAATTCGTCGTCTTTTGGCTCCCGTGCAACAATTTATCTAATTAAATTATTTCCGACTTCATGGGTTTTTGGAATTAAAATTCTTTTCCTTCTTGAATTTAATTCCAATTCTTTTGGGATTAATCCATGGAATATCTTCGGGCTTCCTTTCCCTCTTTTATTCCATTTTGAATTTATCGATAATTCATTTCCGAGCAATAATGAATTATTTTGTTCTCCTCGGAAATATTTCGGCCTTGATCGGATTAAGAAATAAATTTTATTCCTTTGGACGCCGATAAAAATCCCGGGTATTACACCCTCTCCATGTGCCTTCTCTTCGGCCTATCCTCACCATCATCGTGCCTCCACCATTGTCGCCGCTGCTCAATTGGGTCGGGTAAAATAGCTTTCCATTCTTTCTTTTCTTCTATAGGTGTTTGGGTAATCGGCTTTTTCTGATTTTGAATTCTACTGATTGGGTATTATCTGATTAATTTTTATTCAAGGAGTTCATCTTTTTTGGATCGGGATGTTGTTTGTGATTTAATTTGGTGTTGGGGAGAAGTTAGTTTTGAATTTGTTTCTATCGAATCAGTTGATTTCTCCAAAATGAGAAAAAAAATCCATCCATATGAACAGGGTCAAGAGAACTCAGGGTTTGTGAAAATGGAGGTTATAAGGATGGCAGAGCTAAGGGTTGGGGAGAACATTTCCGTTCAGCTAGTGGAAGGGTTAATAATTGGGGATTTGAGAAATTATTTTATCGAAATTGGGCTCCCAAATCCAATTTGGCACAAGGAAATTTTCAACGTCAGCCTCCGACAGGTAAACGAATGTTTAACGCCTTAATCCTTGAGACACGTCAACCAAGGAGACCATTAAGTATGGTTGGGATGATTTTGGCGTGTATTAGCAAATATATTGGATGGACTTAATTAATGACAATATTATAAAACCATTTAAGAAACACACGAAAAGTGTGGGATCATTTGGGTTATTTTTCCGAGTTGATTGTGATGAATCAAATTTGAATTAAGTATAATAAATACATGTAACACCCCGGATTTGGTCACCCAGGCCGGGACGCTACCGCCACACCCTTCCAAACAAGACCCGATCAAATCAAGCTTATTTAAAAGGATGCTAAGGCTTAAGTTGCATCATTATTTTAAAAATATTTAAAAACCAATCAAATTGCCCGAATTTAAATCAGAGTTATAATCCATCATGCACAAGTAAAGTAATGCGGAAGCTAAAAATAAACAGGGCCAAAACATGCGGCCAAAACATAGTCCAAGTCCAATGCATAAATTAAAAATAATTAAAAGGCGACAAGTCTTTTAATAATAAAAATTCCGTCCTTTCGTGCAATGCTTACTCCGCAAAATCTGTAAAAGAATAAATCAACACACTATCAGTACAAAAGGTACTGCGTAAGTTAATGTATAGCACAACGAATTTTAAAAGTTTTTAAGATAGTACACAAGATAAGATATTTATTTAAAGGCGAATAAATAAAATAATTTAAAATCTCTTACACATATTCCAAGAATATTTACCAATGTTCGTTATGATCGAGGACACCAATTATGCCCTTTGGGACTAAGACCCACAAGGACTCAACATAAAGATTCTAGGGACGTACCCTTGGAATCAACCCACCTCTGGGACTCGTACCCACGAGGGATGTGAAAGCAGTGACCCTATACAGACCTCTCCGGAGCCCTAGATAAACCCATACCGATACATCTAGGAGTATAGACTCTTACA